>OY720443.1:109958361-110229133 GCA_963082915.1 Dolichopus griseipennis | reverse complement strand
AATCGCTCTTCCCGTCCATTCCAGTATCCGACGCACTATGTTTCTATGGAAACTATTTAAGGAAAGTTAATGTTCCTGTACAAAAAAGGAGAACATACTTAAAAGCGGCAAACACATGCATGAACCAAAATTTTTTTCAATTTCGAAACAAATTTTATAAAATTGAACAGGGCACCAGCATGGGAAATCCGCTTTCTCCTTTTATTGCTGAAATATTCATGGCTGAATTTGAGATAAATCTAATGAAATTAAATTTACTCCCCAAAATTTGGTTGAGGTATGTTGATGATATTTTCGCAATTGTCAAAAGAACAGAGTATCTAAACATTTTAAATATTATCAATCAGCAATACACAACCATTAACTTTACGTATAAATTGGAAAGAGACAATACACTACAATTTTTAGATTTAGAACTGAAGAGAAATGGGAACAAAATTGATATCGGTATATATCATAAACCAACATCAACTATGAGGTATATAACTTCAGATTCGTTTGGTCCAATTCAACATAAACATGCCAGTTTCCATTCAATGCTACATCGTTTATGTAAATTACCTTTATCCATCAATAATTTCAAAATAGAATACAATTACATTAAAGAAATTGCTAAAGTTAATGGATACTCAGAAACATTAGTAGACGAATTAGTTGCAATACATTCTAAACGGAATAAGAAAAATAACATGACAACACTAATTCGACAAAATTTAAATACACCAAATAATTTAAAAAGAAAAAGGATTTCTTTCAATTATATTCCGGAGGTCACAAATCATCTTAAACCCATTTATAAAAAATATAATATGGATATTGTATATGAGAATAAAAACAAAATTGGCTATTTATTTAAATCAACAAAAAACAAACCTGAGAATGTAAATAAATCAGGTATATATAAAATTACATGTAAAGAGTGCAATATTAATTATTATGGACAAACCAAAAGAAAAATAGGGGATAGATTCAAAGAACATTTAAGCTATATTAAAAACGGACAACATAAAAAATCTGGAGTATCAATCCATGCATTTGAGAAACTCCATCTCAACTTAAATTCATACGAACTTAATTTAGTAAAATGTATTAGGAACCCAGCAAAATTAGATGCATATGAAACTTATTATATTAATAAAGACAACAACAATATGAATGCAGACAAAGGAAATACTGATACGTTTTTATTTGATAGCATTCGCTAACTTATTATAATATAAAAAATTTTTTGTTTTTGTAATTCCGTTCAATTTATTAGTTTATTTAAAATATTTCTTTTTTGATTTAACTTGACGAATGTTTAAAAACTTTTATAATATGTTATAATTTTATTTAATTTTGTTTTTGTAATTTTGTTTTAATTTCGTTCAATTTTTATTTTATTTTATTTTTTAATATGTTATAATTTCATTTAATTTTGTTTTTGTAATTTTGTTTTAATTTCGTTCAATTTTTATTTTATTTTATTTTATGTTATAATTTTATTTGATTTTGTTTTTGTAATTTTGTTTTAATTTCGTTCAATTTTTATTTTTTAATTTAATTTGATTTATGACGTAATATATTTATAAGGGTTCTCTAATACATATATATACATGTATTTATATTTAATAGCAATCGTGCACTGCTGATGATGGGCTATGCTCGAAATGCATACATTTTATATTGATTAATTTTTTAAAATAATAAAATAATGATAATTTTAAAATTAAAATAATTTGTGTTAATTTTTTTTTTTTATTTTTTATTATTTTTCTTACTTACTATTAGAGAAAATTAATTAAAAAAAGTAGAATCAATAAGGTTTTTTAAAAAATTTAAATTTGAATTAAAAAGTTGAGTCTGGTTATAAAGCCGCCCACTCAAGTGAAGAATTACAGTCATAATTGGGGGAACTGGTATAAAAATATAGATATCAGTTTAGAAAATTACAAAAAAAATGAAACAGAGAACAACACTTATATAAGACTGTTCCTGGAAAAGAAACAAAAATGGAAAGATCACAAACTAATATACACAGATGCGTCAAAAACTGCGGAAGGGGTGGGATTTGCGGTTATAGAAAATAAAAAAACGCTTGTAACTGGCAGCTTACCCCACGATTGTCAAGTTTTTGTGGCCTCCCAAAAAATTGCTAACAAAAACAAAACTTACAAAACAGTGATACTCACAGACTGCCTTAGTGCTACAAAAAACATACTAAACATAAATAACAAAAACCAGATGGCAAAAGACATTCGGGATGCGATCATTAAAGCTAAAGGGAAAATTAAATCAGTTGGGAAACCAACTAGACACATAAGGTGATAAACCTAAAAATACAAAACAGAAGACAGTTTTTGTTCGATAGAGCTGACACATTCAGAAACATTCATCAACCGTCTGCAAACATAACCAACCTACTGAACATAAACAGGTGTATAGCAGTCAAAATCACAAGAATTAGGATGGGATGTACATTGGCTACACATGGTCATTATTATGATAGAAGTGATGCCCCGCTGTGTAGATACTGTCAACAAAACTTTACCATCAAACATATTTTCCTGGAATGCAGAGAAACGGCAAACTACTGGTCCAATAACGAGAGCACAATAGAAACCTTAAGGAAAAATAACAACAAAAGCCTCACCAAAATAAAGGACCTAATGGCCCATTTTGGTATCTGGCACAAAATATAAAATAACATGTAAAAAATAATAAAAAATTAAAACTAAATTAATCCAAAATAATAAATATTTATAAAAAACAATAAATAACCGAAAAACTAAAATAATGAACCTGAATATTAAAAAAATTTTTTCAACATAGACAATAATAATTAAATTAAAACTAAACCAATCCAAAATAATAAATATTTTAATGATTTCCCCTCTTCTTGCAAGAAAAGGCGGCTAACCAACTGCAAATAATAAAAAATCACAAGATGTTGCTTTGGTCAATATCAAAGCTAACAATCTTAAATCAATTAAATAAACCAACTCATAGAAAATAAAACCAAAAAAAAACTATAAATAAATTTCTAGAACAATAACAATTTAACTTAAAAAATTCATACACTAATTCTAATAGTGTAATTTAAACAAAAACCTAAATTAACCAAATACCACATACATAAACTCAAACTTGCAAACATCAACAAAACTGTGAAGCCTGGGTCACAACTTTTACGAATTCGTAAACACGAATTCAAGAAGTGGAGTCATGGTTGGACTTGACCCAGGCTTGTTACGGAAGGAAGACTCCATCTTCAAAAAAGGGCAAAATATCCAGTCAATTAAAAGTAGACATGTACACACACACTCAATATATATCACAAAAAAAACACTCATAAAATATACCTAAGCAAATAAAAAGTGCTAACTGAAGGCGAAAGAAGAAGAAGAAGACGAAAAAAGATAAGAAGATTAGAAGAGAAAATTTTTTTTCTTACTATTCTCAATATTAATATGACTTCTGAATCAAACACATTGGGCCTTATTGTGGTTACCGTAGCAGTGAAAAAAACTGCAAACGTACTAAATAGGTATCGTTGATAACGTAGTTCACAAAAACTGCTGACGCGAGACGTCAAATTTTCGAAAATGTATCATTGAAAAAAAACTGCGGCAGTTTGTAGAACAATTGAAGGGGTAAGTGGATAAAGGTGTTAAGTGACATTTTTGCAAAAATTGAGCTGTTCGGACAGAATATAATTTTATAATCCATATTTTCAACTGTGAAGGGTTTTAAAGCTATAAAGTTAATACATTGCGAGATTTTCGATGGATAAAGGAGTTAAATACAATAAAACTGATTAATTGTTCAATTTTTCAATGCATAAAAGTGTTAAGATCCCTTAATACTTTCTTACTAAATTTGGAGACGATTATGATTTATGTTTCAATTGAAGAAAGTGTTAAGTGAATTATTTAACACCTTCTTCCACTTAAAACATCAATCATAACAGTCGGCAAATTTAATAACAAAGTATTAACACTTAACACCCTTTTTAATGTTTATAATTTTATTTTCTTTAAAAATAGGTACAATTTTTTAAATCAGAAAGTGACGGTATAAAGAACAAAAAAAAGAAAAAGCAAAAAAAATAAGTATACTAGTGTACAATATGTATGTACGCATTATTATAGTTAGTGCATTAAAAAAAAATATGTTTTTGCTAAAATTACTGAAAACTTTGTAGTAGCAAATATTTTTAATAAAAATATTGTTTAGAAAATAAAATTTTGTGTTCAGTTTCATGTTTGAATATGAACTATAGTTAGCTATTTTTTGTGTAAAATTTTATGAAAAAAAATTATTTAAAATGAATCGCGGGAAGAGAATGGTCCAATTAATACTCGAAAAGAAAAAATTAGAGAAGAAGTTTAAAGAGAATATTGAAGAAGATAAGAGTTCTCTTGAGGACTTTTCTGGTTCAGATACCGAATATGCTCCAAGTTGTTTTGAAAATACTAATTATTTGTCAGGTAGATATTATTTAAAAATTTTCGGTAAAGTTTGATTTTGACATAATTTTTATTTTAGAATCTAGTAAAGTTCATCTTGAACCGAGTTTAATAAAAATGAATTATTATTATCAGGTATATATTATTTAAAATTTTCGGTAGTAAGTTTTCTTTTAACATAATTTTTATTTTAGAATCTAGTAATGATAATCTTGAAAACGAGTCTAATAAAAATGAATTATTATTATCAGGTATATATTATTTAAAATGTTCGGTAGTAAGTTTCCTTTTGAAATAAATTTTATTTTAGAATCTAGTAGTGATAATCTTGAAATCGAGTCTAATAAAAATGTTGAATTAAATGAATTATTATTAACAGGTAGATATTATATTACTTAAAATTTTTGGTTTTGCAACATATAAATTTTTGGAATAATAATTTTAGAACCTTGTACTGAAAGTCTGGTAGCAAGGTCTGGCCATCAGACAAACAAAAAAAAAATATTTCCATTATATATAAAGTTAACCTTTCTTATTATCAATATATTTTCGACAATTATTTTAATTTATCATTTTCTTGCCCGAAAAGTGATACATGCAGTATTTGTGATTCTGGAAAAAGTAATGAGGAGCACCAAGAAAATTATAAAATAGTTTTTGAATTGCAACAACTGGACAGAAAATTGGCGAAATCTGATGCTAATGTCTGTTACATAACTGTTGATTTGCAGCAAACAATGCCTTTACCAAAACTAACAACATCCAAGGCATTTTATTCCAGGCAGCTTTGGTTTTATAATTTAGGAATCCACTGCATTACAACGGAAGGTCATAAAAGTTTTATGCATACTTGGACGGAAGATGAGGCTAATCGTGGAAGTCTCGAAGTTATTAGTTTTTTATGGATGCTTATTAATAATAATCCGGAAATAAATAAGCGTCGCCATTTAATAATTTGGTCAGACTCATGTGCCGGCCAAAACAAAAACTTTAATATGATTTTTTTGCACCAAGCATTGATATTGAAGTATTTTGACCTGATCGATCATAAGTTCCCTGAAGTTGGCCACTCCTATTTAGACAGTGATAGAGATTTCGGGCGAATTGAAAAGGATCCTCGCAAACATGAAAATATTTACACACCTGACCAATATAACCAAATAATCAGGGAAGCAATAGGTAAAAATGGAATGGTTACCGAAATGAAGAACCATTTTAGAGCGGTCAATTTATTACAAAAAAAATTAAAAATAACTAATAGCAAAATGAATGTACTTAAAGAAAAGGTTCCATTCAAAACCGGTATTAAATGGTTTTGTATAGAAAAGTATGGATACTATTTATATAAAACCAACTATGATATAAATTCGCCATTTTTAAAGGTTGAAATTTCTCATAAAGAACCACCAGATAGTCAAACAGATTTGTTTCCAAGGGAGAAGATAATGAAGCAAATTTCAGTTGAAAAACTGAAAGATATAAAAGGGTTAATGCCTTTCGTTCCTCAAGAACATAAATGGTTCTGCGAAAATTTAATCAAATAAATAATTTTGTAAATTAATGTTTAATTAATCTTTATTTAATATTTTTAATTACTTTTGTTTTTTCTGTTACAATTTTTTAATTTCTAATGAATAATTTTTATGTTAATATTTTTTGTTTAAATAAAATGAAATAATAACTAAATTTTATAATATTTTTTAATAGAAATTTAATGATGAATAGTATTTAACACCATTTTAGTTTTTTCTAAGCACTTTTTACAAATGTAAATGTTTGTCGAAGAAGGAGTTAAGTGCACAAATTCTTAAATACCGTTATTTTCAAATGGAAAATCCAAAAAAATTTTCTTTGGCAGATAAGAGTATTCCCAAAGCTAACTTTTACAATACTTTTAATAAAGTTATTTCTAAACCATTTAAAAATAACATCAAAAATATTTTCTAAACTTTGAATGCATTTTTCTCGAAATTTTAAAAATGTTAATTAACACCTTTATCCACTTACCCCTTCAATTGTCAAACGTTAAAAATTGTTTGCGGTGGCAAGTCGTGTTTTGGAAATTTACTTAAAATATTTTGTGGTGGTCAGTAAAGTTAATTAAAAAAAGAAATGAAGTAAAGTTAATTAAAAAAAAAAAATGTAAATGTAATGTTTTTTGAAAATAAACTTTAAAAAGAGAAAAATTATTTTATTTGTTTATGTTATAGGAAAAAAGTAACAAATCATAATCAGTATGAAAGCTTGGTGAGAATTATGAAAGAAAATGCTGATATTGGTCGGGGACATTCCAGCAGAGCTCCAAGTGACTCTTTAATATTTTGGGAAAAAACAGCAAAGGAATTAAATAGTATGGGACCACCATACAGAGAATTAAAAGAATGGAAAAAGGTAGTTTTTCTGATTTTAATATATTTGTAGAAATTAAATTTTTTTTTAAGGTTTCGACGGATTACAAAGCCTTTGTAAAAAGGAAGTTAGTCAACAACAAAAAAGAAGTAACTGCGACTGGTGGAGGTCCAAACAAAATTTTATGTTTAACTGCAGTTGAAGAAGACGTTTCGTCACTTCTAAATTTGAACGAAATGGTAGCTGGAGTAAGTGGACTTTCCAGCAGGTCCATTTTGAATAAAAATTCAAATTCCGGAATAACAGAAACAATAGTTGTAGCTTCTGACGAACCTGTTGTTCAAGAAGAAATAATAAATGAAATTGACTTTCTTCCGGAAAATATCGAAGTTCCTGAGAAAAGAAGTAGAGGTAAGACTGCAAATGTTGCCAAACCAACAGTCATAGATTTAGTTGAACAACAAATTAAAATTCAACAAACTGTATGTGAGCAGCTGACAAAAACTCTTGTTCCAATAGCTAACAATTCAGCTGAAGCCTGTTCTAGTCTCAGGAGACTATACAGAGGCATTGAAAAATCTAATGAAATCTATAAAAACATATACAATTTAAAACAAGAAAAACATAAAGAAATGAAAAGACACAACTTAGAACGTGAAAAAACGTTGTTTGAAAAATTGAAGCTAAAAAAAAAACTTATAAAGTTTGAAATGCTGAAACTTAAGAACAATGAAAACATAAACACTACTAATTTTAATTTTAATTTAAGTTCTGATGAAGACTGAATGTAAATATTTTGTGATATTTATATGTATATTAATAAGTACAAAAATAATTTAAAAATTAGAAAATTTTGTGATGCGCCTTATAGGCATTTAAAGCTTTCTTTAATTTTTAAGTTACTTTTAAAACCGCTAAGGTTTTTTATTTAGTTTTAGCCATTTTAAGTTTTGTTTAATTTTTAATTTTAAAAGTTATTTTTAAGACTACCAAAGGCTATTATTTAGTTTTAGTAAGTTTTTTTTAATTTTTATTCTTAAAGTTCCTTTTAAACCGCGAAGGTTTTTTATTTAGTTTTAAGAATTTAACTTTTTTTAATATTTAATTTTGAAAAGTCTGAATAATCGTGAACGATTAATATTTTCATATTTTTAATTTTAAATCTTTGCTCAAAGATTTTTACTTACATTTTTTATACCTTAATTTTTTTTCAATTTTTTAAATAAAAAATCAAATATAAAATTAATATGTGTTTTATTTAAAAGTATTTTTTGCTTAACATAAATTTTTTAAATGAAGATTAAGTCAATGAAGCTGTTATTCGCCTTCTCATTTCTAAAGCTTCATTATAGTAGATGGACTGATCGACGTGTTCATGTTCTTCGTTTACTTGCAAGGAACTTTCTTCCGATGATTCAATAAAATCTATGTGATCAGAAGAGACACCATAATGAATGCAAATATTATGTAAAACTGCACAAACATTAACAATTTGCACTACTTTTGTTGGTTCGTAATGTAGCGCTCGCATACCATGTAGGCACCTAAATCGGTTTTTTGGCAAACCAATTGTCTGCTCGATTATAATTCGTGCAGAACTATGTTTTTTGTTAAATAGCCTCTCAATTGAACCTTCAGAAGGATTTCTAAATGGTGTGAGCAACCATAGTTCTAATGGATAACCACTATCACCTACAATTTAGTTAAATACAAATATATGAAAGAAATAATTATTAATTATTGATATAAATTTTTACCTAATATTCTAGTATGTTTATCGCCACAATCATATTTAGTTTTTAAAAATGATTTCGCGTCACTCATGTTCCAAATAAGAGAATCGTGATTTGCTCCTTGAAATCGTGAATCAACATATCTTATTCTTCGTTTATGATCACAAATATATTAAAATGTAAACTTATCAAACTGATTTAATTGTTAGTAAAATACTTACAATTAGTGCATTCATACTGTAAAATCATTTCCTATTATAAAATAAATATTGGTTAGCCTTCGGCTGAATTATTTTAATATGTGTACCATCAACACACATGGTAACTCCAGGAATTCCACTTTTTTCGTAAAAGAACTGTTTTGATTCCCTTTTTTCAGCATCATTTAGATTTAAATTAACCCATTCAGTCAACAATTTTTCTTCTATAATGTTTAATGTGCTGGTAAACAACTCAGAAAATGTAGATTGAGCTACATTTACATTTAAATCATTTCCAACACTTTGCTGGTAGCTGCCTTGTGCCAAAAATCTCAAAGTTGCAGCTAATTTTAATTTTGCTGACAATGAGTTTGACCTCTTTGATGTTGGAAATACGTCTTTAATTTCTCCAAGAACATATTTAAAAGCTGTTTTATTTAGCCTAAAATTCTTGGTAAAACTAAATTTTATTTTATTAGTAAACATTACGAATTACTTAAAATAATTTTGTTTACCTTTTATCATCCAGTTCATAAATATCCCTAGAACAACTTCTTAAATTTTGTCTGTTTCTTCTTTCTGATGATCCTTCAAATATTAAATCATCTAATAAATTTATAACAACACTATCCATCGTTTATTTAATTTTTATTTCTCAAATTATTTTCTTTTATAAAAAATTTTATAATGTAAATGCAAGCTTAAATTTATGTATAACCCGCTTTTATTTATTTAAATGTCAGCTGATAAAAAAAAAAACAAACAATTTTTAATTTTTGACACTTGTCATTTAATTTCGAAATTTTTTCGAATTATATTTATTTACGCGGTGTCAACGATTGAAGGCAACCGTAAGGTGAATATTTATTGCGGTACGTCTACCGCACCGTACGGTAACCACGATAAGCACCATTATTTTAAAATAATTTTCTTTATGATTTATGAATTAATCCTTATAACTTAAAAAAAAAAAAAAACTTTTTACAAAAAACCTACATTAAGAACATAATATTGTAAGTTACATATAAAAAAGAACGAAGTCAAAAGTTTACTTAATTTTGTTAACATTACAATGATATATGATTTTAACACTTTATTTTAAACGCAACCAAAAAAAAAAAAAAAAAAAAAAATAAATTAAAAATTTTTTTTTTGTTTCACGAATTTATCCTTCTAAGATAAAAAAATCATGATTTATGAACTAAACATTTTAATTTTAACTTAACTTAAAAAAAAAAAAAAAAAAGAAAAGAAAAAATTTTTTATTTTTGCTTACTAAAATCCTAGATTAAGCATATAATACTGTAAATTAATATATAATAAGAACTCCAAATGCTTTATAGGCAAAAGGAGAAATTATCATGCAATATTTATATTGTATGGTATTGAATATAAATAAATAAATAAATAAATAGGTATATTAAAAAAATTCCAAATAAAATTTATAATTTGCATTTGATAATGCAAAATTCAATTCAAAAATCAACATTTATTTAATACAATTTTACGTAAATATAAATAATAGATACATTGTTTAGCAAGGTTGAGTAGTTACATTATAGAATGTTAGCAACAAAGAAGTATTTCGATTTGAATCTAAACAGAGGAAACAATATATAATGTATAGCAACATTTTTTAAAAATATATATACAAAACATTAATAAATGGAGAAATAAATCATTATTGAAACAAAATAAACCTATAAAAAAATTTAAAATCTTTTATTAATTTATTTAATTTAAGCAAATACGCACTTAAATAAAAAAAAAATATTAATTGACATTAAAAAAAAATTATACCGAGAAGGGATTTGAACTAACGACCCCAACATTTTATAAACACGAAACATATAAAAAATAGACTAACTAACTTATTCATCTTCAAGTTTTTAAGATACAAGAAGAAATTATATGAGTCATTTATTTATTTTTTGTGTATCAATTGCTGGAATCGAAACATAATATGCGTTATATAAAATGTAACGGTTGCAATTTTATTTAACATACTTTTAACATAATGTACATAATGAAATTAGAAATAGTTTTTAATTAGAAAAAGTTCTTCTTTTAATTGACCTTCCGTCATTCTGTGACGGGCCAACAGCTAGAAATTCAATAATAATTTTGTGCTCTTTATTTTCTTACATTTAAGTTGAAACTTTGTTGAAAAAATTTTACAATTTATAAGTTTATTTATGAATTTATTATAGAAATAATAAGAAAACTACCTTGATTTATTCAAAGTATTTCTTTTCATTTATATTGAATGACACTATAAACAAACATTTTAAGATCCATAGGAACGTAGTACGTACCTTTAAAATTTTTTATTTTTTTAAGAATCGTATACGTATTTAAAATTTTTTATTATATTTTTTTTTACTTATGTTTGATTATATAATGTCAAATTAGCATTGAGCATTCGTTTGTTAATGTTGTACAGAAAAAAAAAGTATGAGAAGAAAACTACAGGTCCACCACAATTAAATAATGGTTAACATTTATTAATTGAATCAAATCATTATTTATATACTTTTCGGTTTAAATGTTTGTGTTTTTATTTGTTTCCTTAATATTATATTTGAATTGTAGTATTTTGTCGAGCAATGTTTTATTGCTTCACTCAATAAAATGGAATAAAGAGAAACAAACAATAAGAATAAGAGCATATAAAATTTGTTTTTTTTAAAATTTGTCTTAATTATCTTAAAACTTTAACCCAAATTTAAAACTTGGTTAAAAATCACGATAATATAATTATAGATATAACCTGATCAGGATTTGAATCGAAATATTGTGATTATACGGTTGGTGCCTAACATATATCACAATATCTCGCCGTAGTTTTAAGAAACCATTGTTACACATACCTAAATAGTTTTAATCCGTTTAATGCTCTTTTTTTTGCTATTTTTTATCTATTTAATTTTCTAAAATTTTATCTCTTTTTATATTCCATTTAATTTTTAGCACATTTTGAAATAATTTGAATTAAAATGTACCTATATAGTTTTATTCTGTTCGTCCGCCTGTCCATGTGTTTTCAAACAAAAAAAGTTTTTCCATGAAGTTACGGAGCTACAGCTCCCAAAAGTCTGGAGAAGCCTAAATTTAAATTGTTATAACAAAGGTTCT
This sequence comes from Dolichopus griseipennis, assembly GCA_963082915.1. Classification (NCBI taxonomy): domain Eukaryota; kingdom Metazoa; phylum Arthropoda; class Insecta; order Diptera; family Dolichopodidae; genus Dolichopus; species Dolichopus griseipennis. The sequence continues at coordinate 110,217,268 of OY720443.1, read as the reverse complement.
AGAATATTTTCAATCTGAAACCGAAAAAGATAGAGTAGTTTTTTAAGCTATATGACACAGTACTTCAACTTACAGTTAAGCTAAAATCAATTTTGACAAAGTTCGTGACCCTTTATATCTTCTAAGAGGTTTAAGATAGGATATTAAAATATTGAGAAGTTAGATCTAAAAAAATATGAAAGAGTCTTTTATGAAAATTTTGTGTTGTGTCAAAAACCGAAAATGTGCAACCAGTAACTTGAATACCAAATTTTTTCTAAATTATGTACAAAAAATAAAGCTCCAAAGTGTACATTAAACGTTTATCTTAATTATAAGGGATTTTCTTAGGATATACTTCCACAAAGGCGTTGTGAGCTATCAAGATGACGTCATCACATAACGGTACTATATATCTCAAAGTTTCCGAATATATAAATTATTAGTGGCGAATACTACAAAATCTTAGGAAAATTTTGAAATGCATTTTTCGACCACTAGATGGCGCCATCGCCACTAATAATTTATATATTCGGAAACTTTGAGATATATAGTACCGTTATGTGATGACGTCATCTTGATAGCTCACAACCCCTTTCCGGAAGTATATCCTTTTCTTAAAATTGAAGAAAGTGCCTGTTGAATGTTTACCATATTGCTAAATTTTTTAACAAAAGTTCTAAATAATTTTTTAAAAAACTAATTTGTAATACTCTCGTTACCCTTAACCCAATACTTATAATAATAAACAATTTTTAATTTTGGCAATGTGCTTAGTTTGTATTACAATTTATTTTCTTTCATAACAAAAGGAATATCAGATAATGTATTTATAAAAACATTGACGTTTAAAAGAGCTTAGAATATGCATGAGAAATATTTAATTTAATATGCTTCTTCTACAAACATTCTTTTTTTTTCCCAACTTTTATTTTGAAACCAGTTTAGTTAATTTATGAAAAACTGAATAGTGTTTGCCATAGTTCGTTTACATTTTTGGATAGTATGTATATAGCAAGTTGGTATATTAAAAATATTATTTTGATCGTGACAACAATATTAAAAATGGTAGAGAAATTTTAATGTACAATCTTTTTAAATTTTTTGAAACTTTTAAAATAATTTTGTATTTGCTAAATAAGTAACAAAAAGAAATTCAAAAAAGTAAAATAATAAACTTACAACTCTAAGCATAAAATTGAAAGTTTTTAAAATGGTGGAAAAAAATATTTTTGGTGAAAATTTTTAAGCGAAAAGAGAAAAAGAAATTTTTTTTTAAATGAAAATCCCAAAGAAATAAAATGTATGTTTATTATAAAATAATTAAATTTTTATGTGAACTTTAAAATAAATTTTGATTTAAAAACTTTTAATGAAATAAAGAATGGACTAATTTGTACACGATTATGACATACATATAAATATTATTTAAAATTAGCATTTTGTATAAATTCATCAGTTATTCATATCACTATGAATATTTTTAATATATTATATACCATAATATCTTTGTTTTCATTAAATATCAATTTAAATGCTTCATCATTATTATCATCATCAAAAACAGAATTAAAGTCAGATTTACTAACGGGCGATTTTTTGGAAGATTTTGATTTCCAAAATGAAAATTCAAATGAATATATCTTTGAAAATAATGCAACGCAACAATCAAAAGTAAAAGAATTTGAAGTGAACCAAGACACTATTGAAAATACAAATTTAAATAAAGAACAAGAATATGGTAGATATAATTTTCTGCCTATTAAAAGAAAAATTATCAAAAATGCTGTAACAAAATCATTAACGCATAAATCGTTGAGTCAAAAATTTGTTGAAGTTATACCAATTTTGAGAGTATTGTCATCACAACAAAAAATTGCACTTTCCTCATTAATATCTGCACAAATCAGTGCAAAACCAGGAACTGAACTAAAGTTAAGTCAGGTAAATTTGTTTTTGTGCATATTTATTTTATTCGGTACTAAATTTTATAATTTATTTCGTAAACTAAAAATTGAATTCAAATTTTTCTAATTTCCTTTGCAGGTACGTTCAATTTTTGGGAACAATCAAAAATTGATTTTACCTTTGGTTCTTGATATAGCGAATATGGTAAGAAATGCTGCAAAAATTTCACTAAGTAATGATTTATTAGTTAATGAAGAAACTAAAAAATCAGCTTCAGAGTCCAAACTTTTAAACGTAGTATCAATGGAAACAAATTTGAGTAGACGAATATTTCAACCCACAAAAAGTGCTAAAAATGTTAATTCTGATAACTATAATGTCGATGGTTCTATAGAAGATGATAATTACTATGGCGAAATAATGGATCCAATAATAATTAACAACGAATTATATGATTCATATAAGGAACAAAATATAGGTCATATAAATATGACCATTAAATAATAGTATACAAATATAACAGTAATAAAGAGTTATTTATTATAAAAATAACTAAATTTTTTTAAATGCTGCATTTTACATACATTTTAATTGTGTGTATAAACCAATATTTAAAACTTTATAAAATAAGAATTAATAAATTATTAAATTATTTAAGTCACTTAATTTATATAAAAATAAAAAAATACTATTGATTAGAAATTAAAAGTGTTTAGCTTCGAATCCAACTAAAAGTGAAAACTTTTTTCCGGTTTTGTATAATTAAATTATTATTTCTCATGGTGTTTAAGTTAATGGCTAAATTTGTTCTTAAAAGACTATTCCATTGTCCCCATTAATGTAAATGTCTTCATTATTGTTAATATTACAATTAATTTAGTGGCCCTTATATAATCTCATATAGTATTTTGCTAAATATATGGAACAAGTTTTAATATAATATTCAATATTGTTGGCAAATTTTTCGTCTTATTGTCATTTTACTATTCTAAATCTTCTTGTTATTTTTAGATTTTAATTTGAATCGTTGAAAAATGTCTTTTTAAACTTAACTGTTGTATTCTTAATTTTTTAGCGGTTGTTTTGTAAAATCTTTTATAACAGTTTTCATCTACAGTCTAAAAAGTAGATGAAAACTGTTTTAAAAACATTGATTTAATTTTGTATAATGTTAGGGTTGGTACTATCTTTAATTTTATACCTATTGTAACACGTATTCGCCCAGGTTCCAGCATTCACGAGAATGTGAATGTGAATTGGCATTCTCTGGAATTAAAAATTGGTGTTCCAGCATTCTCTCCTATTCGCCTAAAATGCCTAAATTTATGTTATATTCAAAAGTATGTATAGTTTTTTAAATTTTATCAAGTTTTTTAACAAATATTTTAATATTTATACATTAATATATATATGTAATTATATTGGAACTCAATTAAGTATTTTAACCACCTTTTCATTTATTTTAACGACCAAAAAATTAATGAATTCAATATATAAAAACAATGACAATTAATTTAATAGTGATAGTTCACGGTAATGACAGTTCATCAGGGGTGTTTAGATTCCACAATTATTTTTCTGATTTATTTACTTAAAGAACAAAATAAACGCAATAATAAAAAAGAAATTATAAATCAGAAAAATTAAAAAAATACAATAAAAAAAATCCGTAATTTTAAATTACTTACATTTTAAAATAAACTAAAAACAAGTAAAGAAACAGTCAGTCGATGCAACCGACTTAGAAATACCCCACACCTTTTTGGCTCAAATTTTATAAGAAGTCTATAAGTCATTTTAAAACCATAAAAGCTTTTATTACTTTGATCATAAGACATAGCTCTCTAAATTAACTTTATAATACAAAGAACATTTTGTAATTATTTTATCAATTCAAAAATATTAAAAATTCTTACTAATTTATCTATATAAAAAATTTAAAAACAAAAAAACTTGATAAAAAGGTATTCATAAAATGCAATTACAAAATAACCTATTTAAAACTTTTTATGCAATTCATTAAAATTTTACATGCATGCAGCAATTACTTCTTTTATGTTTTTTGCTGTAGTGCCAAACGAGCCAAATGGCCAAACGAGCATAGAACCTCCAAATTTGGTATCTGGGTGCCTCTTCCTATTTCCTTAGTATTCTTGAAATTTAGGACCAATTGGCATAGTGGGTCTTCATTGGTTATGGAATTATGCTCGTTTGGCCTAGATTCGGTTAAAAAGTTGTAGGATCCGAACCAATGTTCTTATCTTGTCCCTTCGCAATCCCCGCCGTAGTTTCATGACTAGTAACCTACAGCACAAATTTCATGAAAGTAGCGTTATTAGTTGTTGAGTTATCGTGAACAGTTAAAATTTTAAGATAGATTTATTAGTTTTTGAGTTATCGTGCCTGCCTGCGGGCGGGCCAACATGGCTATAGCGACTCAGGAGGTCACGCTGATAACAAATATGCATACTTTTTCATATCTAGCTCGCTTATTTTAGGTGATTACAAACACCATACCAAAGTTAATATACCGTTTTCCTATTTCATAGGTGAAGAGTATAAAAATTAGATTTGACTAGAGTTTCACATAGTATTGGGGCTATATCTCGAAAATCGGAGGTCCGATTGCCATAATTTAGAAAGTATTGTGTGATTTCAAAGCAGAATCGAAAAATCCAAAGAAAAAATGTTTTTAATTTTTTTTAAAATTGCATGCCAATTTTTTATACTTTTTTGATTTTTGTTTTATATTTTTAAGAAAACTTGAGGACCTAAATTTTAATTCCATTTAATTTAATTTAATTTTAATTTAATTTATTTGCAAAACATTTCGATATAAAGTTAAATTCTTTAAAAAATTAAACTATTCAAAATTTTTATTTTTTAACCAAGTCGAAGCCGTCTGGTTTTAACTAGCTAAAAGTACTTCAAAAATAATTTATAACATTTTTATTTTGGTTTCAATTTTTAATTTTCAGTTAAAATTTTTTTCTACCTATTAATAATCGTTCATTTACTTTACATTATTTCTACATTATATAAATCTTAATTGTCTTCGCAATGAAACAGCATATTATTTTTACTTAGTCTGTATTATCATAGAAATAGCTTAACAAAATTCATACTCATATTAAATTCAACAAGGAAAGAAACAGTCAGTCGGTGCAACCGACTTAGAAATACCCTACACCTATTTGGTTCAAATTTAAGGACATATCCATAAGTCATTTTAACACCATAAAAGCTGTTATTAATTCGATCGTAAGGCATAGCTAACCAAATTAACTTTATAATACTAAAAACATTTTCTAATTACACTATCTATTAAAAATATTACAAATTCTTACTAATTTATCTATTTAAAAATATTAAAAAACAAACAAACTTGAAATAAATGAAAATATATTTATTCCAATTCAATTACAAAATGAAAAAATTCTAATTATTAAATTTTGTGATAAAAAGATAATCAAAGCATAATATATTATTTAATAATCCAAATTTTTCAAAATTGCAATTATTTTAAATGGTTAGTTTATATACCTAATAGAAAAGCTTATAAGCGAAAAATATGCAATAAATGTATTTCTAAAATACAATTACAAATTTAGACCTTTTCATATAATTCATTTAAATATAAAAATAAATTTTACATAAATGCAGCAAGTACCTTTGAACATAGCTGAACCACTACAATTTAGTCTAGATTTCGGAGACACATATGACATAGGAAATATATTCTTTGGCTTTGAAATTAAACTCGACCAGAACCAATTCGCATGGTACTTTCATTACTAGTAACCTAGAGTTTAAATTTCATCAAAATACCGGCATTATTTTTTGAGTTTTGGTGTTTTTAAGATATATGTTTTTTAGTCCTTGAACTTGTCAAGGGTTCCAGAACCCGAAACCATGGTACGATTTCGCCCATATGCAGTCCCGTCATACTTTCAATACTAGTTAACCCTTGTATATAATTGGAACGTTCTATCTTAATTTTAAGTTACTAGTTTTATTAATTTCGATGATAAGCTTTTACACATTTGGGGGTCTAAGAGAGGTCCTGAACCACCACTCCAAATGATCCCAAATTAGGGGGGCACGGAAGAAATAGTAAAGAACACCCTGGGCCCAATTTGAAGCTTCTACATTTGTTTCAAGTTACTATTTTTATTAATTTCGAAAATATGCTTTAAGGTCCTCGGATCTGAGTGGCTGGTCCCCGACCCACTAGTCATAGGAACTAGTAATAGGAAGGGACACCCTGATACCAAATTTGGAGGTTATATCTTCATTGGTTTCGGAATTACGCTAGTTTGGCCTAAATTCGATCAAAAAGTTCTCAATTCCGAACCCATTGTCCAATCCTCACCATACGTAATCACCGCCGTAGTTTCATTACGAATAACCAATAATATACAGCACAAATTTCATGAAGATAGCCTCATTAGTTGTTGAGTTATCGTGATTTTTAATATATGTTCGTTATCCCTGACACCGACTAAAAGGTCCAGAATCCGAACCCATGGGCTGATTTCGCCCTTATAAAGCCCGCGCTTTACTTATAGTACTAGTTAACCCTTGTACACAATTTGAAGGGTCTATCTTAATTTTAAGTAACTATTTTTAGTAATTTCGATTATAAGATTTTAAAACTTGGGAGGTCTGAGAGGGGTACTGAACCACCTCTCCAATTGATCCCAAATTAAGGGAACACGCAAGAGATAGTAAAGAACACCCTTGTGGCAAATTGGAAGTTTCTACATTTTTTCAAGTTGTTATCTTTATTAATTTTAAAGATATGCTTTAAGGTCTTCGGAAATGTGTAGCTGGTTCCCGACCCACTACTCCAATGGGGCCCAAATTCCCAAGACACTTACGAAATAGGAAGGGACACCCTGATACCAAATTTGGAGGTTCTATCTTCATTGGTTTCGGAATTATGCTCCTTTGGCCTAAATTCGATCAAAAAGTTCTAGGTTCCGACCTTACGGAATCCCCGAAGTAGTTTCATTACTAGTAACCTACAGCACAAATTTGATGAAGAAAGCGTCATTAGTTGTTGAGTTATCGTGATTTTTTATATATGTTCGTTAGCCCTTCTATCGATTAAAAGGTCTAAAATCCGAACCCATGGGCCGATTTCGCCCATATGCAATCCCCGCCGTACTTTCAGTTCTAGTAACCTACAGTTAAAATTTCATCAAGATAGCTCCATTATTTTTTGAGTTATCGTGCCTACGGACGGACGGACCGACGGACGGACGGACGGACGGACATGGCTATATCGACTAAGGCGGTCACGCTGATCATAAATATATATACTTTTCCATATCTAGCTCGCTTCCTTTAGGTGGTTACAAACACCATACCAAAGTTAATATACCCCTTTACCTATTCTATAGGTGTAGGGTATAAAAATCAAAAACACATGTTTGATTTTGTACTTTGCGTACAAATGATTTTTTAAACCCCACACCTATAGAATAGGTAAAGGGGTATATTAACTTTGGTACGGTGTTTGTAACCACCTAAAGGAAGCGAGCTAGATATGGAAAAGTATATATATTTGTGATCAGCGTGACCTCCTGAGTCGATATAGCCATGTCCGTCCGTCCGCAGGCGCGATAACTCAAAAAATAATGGATCTATGTTGATGAAATTTGAACTGTAGGTTACTAGCGCTGAAAGTACGGCGGGGTTTGCATATGGGCGAAATCGGCCCATGGGTTCGGATTCTGGATCTTTTAATCGATCGAAGGGCTAACGAACATATAAGTTAACACATCAACACCATTGTCACTTATATTCATCGCCAACCGAGACACTCGGTGCACTTTATATTTCTTATTATATTTGTTAATATGCTAAAACTAAAAATGGTAAATGGTCACCAGTTACTATTTTGTTTGTAATTAATTATAATGAGATTATTATTGTTTTTGTATAAAATCACACCATAAAATTAACCAATCAAAAAAATGTAATTGTAACAGTAAATATTTTAAAATTTGTTTTGAAAGAAAGCTAAAAATAAAAAAGGTCACTTCAGTTCTGATCTTGTAAAGTTAAACGTAATAAAATTTAGAAATAAAATAAATAGTGTATTATTACAAAATAGTAACTGGCGCCCGAGCAAAAAATCATAATCTAATAATTAAATATAATTTTTTTATTTGTTTAAAAGAAAAAAATTAAATTGTGAATTAATAATTAAATAAAATTTGTTTCTATTAAAAAAGAAAAAAATATAACCAAAAAATATAAGTTTTGGAGTATTTAAAGGTACTATAAAAGTGACTATATAGTGACAAAAACATTTTTTTTTGTTTAAAAGAAAGAATTAAAATTATAATATAACAATTAAATAAAATTTTTTTTTATTTGTTTAAAAGAAAAAAATTAAATTGTGTTAAAAAATTAAAATTCATTTCTATTAAAAAAAAAATATAACCAAAAAATCTAAGTTTTGGAGTATTTAAAGGTACTATAAAAGTGACTATATAGTGATAAAAACATTTCTTTTCGTTTAAAAGAAAGAATTAAAATTATAATATAACAATTAAATAAAATTTTTTTTATTTGTTTAAAAGAAAAAAATTAAATTGTGTTAAAAAATTAAAATTCATTTCTATTAAAAAAAATATAACCAAAAAATCTAAGTTTTGGAGTATTCAAAGGAACTATAAAAGTGACTATATAGTGATAAAAACATTTTTTTTTGTTTAAAAGAAAAAATTTAAATTATAATATAATAATTAAATAAAAATTATTTCGATTTAAAAACTCAAAAAAATATAAGTTTTGGAGTATCAGGTGATCGCACCAGAGTAGGAGCCAACGACCAATCAAAGTTGGACCCAAAAAGGAGCCTGCGGTCATTAAAACTGTGAGTCATTAATAAATTTGTAATAATTGTTAAATAAAAATTTGTTCTATAAATTAAATTAATCTATAATTTATAATTTAAAAACTCTAACATAAAATTTATAAATCAAAATTATAATAAAATTGATAAAAAATTAAAACAACAACTAATAGAAATTTTTAATTCAAAATTGTAATTAATCTATAATTTAAAAACCTTTTTGAATAAACTGCAACATAAAATTTATAAATCAAAATTATAATAAAATTAATAAAAAATAAAAACAACAACTAATAGAAATTTTTAATTCAAAATTGTAATTAATTTATAATTTAAAAACTCTAACATAAAATTTATAAATCAAAATTATAATAAAATTGATAAAAAATAAAAACAACAACTAATAGAAATTTTTGATTCAAATTTGTAATTAATTTATAATTTTAAAACTGCAACATAAAATTTATAAATCAAAATTATAATAAAATTAATAAAAAATAAAAACAACAACTAATAGAAATTTTTAATTCAAAATTGTAATTAATCTATAATTTAAAAACTGCAACATAAAATTTATAAATCAAAATTATAATAAAATTAATAAAAAATAAAAACAACAACTAATAGAAATTTTTAATTCAAAATTGTAATTAATTTATAATTTAAAAACTCTAACATAAAATTTATAAATCAAAATTATAATAAAATTGATAAAAAATAAAAACAACAACTAATAGAAATTTTTGATTCAAATTTGTAATTAATTTATAATTTTAAAACTGCAACATAAAATTTATAAATCAAAATTATAATAAAATTAATAAAAAACGAGGAAGAGTGTAGTAGAGTAGACTGTGTCAACTCTGGGATACCCGTATGACCGTAACATATACAGTATATCATCCGGTTAATTACTTTTGGCAAAATTTCAAACATTCAGCTTTATTAGGTGTAGTGTAATGCTCATATAAAAGAAGGAGTTGTATGGCAGCTACTCGAACCCTTTGCAGTAGACCAACCAAATTTTGCAGTAACTTTGACGATTACACTAAACTATTTTTTGCAAAATTTCAGACACCCAGCTTCATTTGGTGTAGTGTAATCCTCATATAAAAGAAGGAGTTGTATGGCAGCTACTCGAACCCTCAGCAGTAGACCAACTAAATTTTGTAGTAACTTTGGCCATTACACTAAACTATTTTTTGCAAAATTTCAGACACCCAGCTTCATCAGGTGTAGTGTAAAGCTCATATAAAAGAAGGAGTTGTATGGCAGCTACTCGAACCCTCTGCAGTAGACCAACCAAATTTTGCAGTAACTTTGGCCATTATACTAAACTACTTTTGGCAAAATTTCAGACACGCAGCTTCCATAGGTACAGAGTAATGCTCATATAAAATTAGAAGTTGTATGGCAGGTACTCGACCCGTGGACCAAAATGGCTGAATTTAAAACTCGATTCCGTTTTTTGCATAAAAACGAATTTGTGAAAATTTCATAATCCTAGCTCCTTTACTTTTTGAGTTATCGTGATGACGGACGGACGGACGGACGGACAGACGGACGGACAGACGGACGGACATACATAGCTAAATCGATTTATTTTTCGATTCTGATCCGATCCATACACTTGAGTCTATATCTACCTCCCCTCCTTCTCTGCGTCACAAACGTAATGGCAAATTTATTATACCCTTGGACTATATAGTCATACGGGTATAATAAAAACAACAACTAATAGAAATTTTTAATTCAAAATTGTAATTAATCTATAATTTAAAAACCTTTTTTGAATAAACTGCAACATAAAATAAATAAATCAAAATTATAATAAAATTAATAAAAAATAAAAACAACAACTAGTAGAAATTTTTATTCAAATTTGTAATTAATTTATAATTAAAAAACCTTTTTTGAATAATATAATTTAACTTAAAAAATGGATCAACTTACCGCAAGTATTGAACGAATTTCGGCACAAATTGCAAGTTTAGCAGGTGCAGTAACCTCACAAATCGATCTTACGAGGAATCTTGATGAAAGGTTGACACAAATGGAAGCCAGGGATCGCATTCAATCACAACCAAGTGGCAATAATTCACTGGTATCACCGAGAAACGAACAGGAACTAAAAGAGATAAGTAAATTACCTGATTGTGTGAAGGAATTGCCAGCATTCGAAGGTGATCCTGTACAATACGTCTCGTGGGTGCATAGAGTGGAGACTATCTTAAAAGATTACGAGCTCGTGCGAGAAAAACCGTTGTACAGAACAGTTCTACAATCAATTAGAGGAAAAATTCGGGGTAACGCCGACGCCGCTCTTATATCCTACAACATTTTCGATGAAAATTGGAAAGAAATTAAGGAATGCTTGTCACTACACTATGCGGATAAGCGTGACTTGCGCACACTAGAACACCAAAATAAAGACGGAAACTTACTCGGACGAAACGGTGAAAGTGCTCGTAGATTCCTACAGAAATCGGGCCCTTGACGTTTTCATACGAGGCTTAAAGGGAGAAATTTCGAAATTTTTGCTAATACAACGGCCTACAACGCTCCCAGAAGCATACGCAACCTGTCTGGAGCTACAGAACTTTACTTATAGAAGCTTAACAATTCGTACCGGGAATCCAGCTAACAAAATTGCAACACCAATCAACGAGATATTTACTACAAGACCAAATGCAATACGGCCTAACCATCAAAAAGTGGTTCTTTCTGACCAACAAAGAAATGCGGCATATAATATTGGGCACGAGAGAACCAACTACCCACCACCTAGACCAATACAACCTAAACCAGACGAGCGGATGGAAATTGGTCTTTCAACTCAGACACGTCAAGTTAATTATATGAACAGGCCAGCCCAGGAGCCACAACGGGAAGCACAGACAAGCACAAGGAACCATCAAATGCAAAAGCAACCGAAATTGTTTTATTTGGAAACATCAGATCAATTTTACCAAGATTTGGAGATCAGTGACGAAGGCTATGAAAACATTTACGAACCAAATGTCGAATTATTCGACGAAGTTCATGAACTAAATTTTATGGAGGGTGCCTCTCCAGTATACCCTACCTAGAATATAAAACAAAGGAAGGACTAATCCTTAAGTTTCTGATAGACACAGGGTCCAATAAAAATTTTATACGCCCAGGCTTGGCGAAAACACCACAGCCAGCAGAAGCATCTTTCAAAATAAAATCAGCAGCCGGAAATATACACATAACGGAAAAGACTAGCGGAAGATTTTTCAAAGCTGTCGGAAACGACACAGTTTTCCACTTTTTCATTCTTCTGGGGTTAGAAAGTTTCGACGGGATAATTGGAGACGATAGCCTGAAGGAACTTGAGGCTATAATTGATAGAAAACACAATACCTTGACAATCAAACCCGGTATAACTATCCCTCTCAAAGAAAAATTTTCAACACAGATCAACAATCTGGAAATCCGCAACGAGCATTTAGAGCCACATATAAAACAAGAATTGATAAAAATTATTACGAAACATAAAAAATTATTTGGACCAATAAAGGACAGAGAACTAATTCATACAACCGTCGAAGCAGAAATAAACACCAATACCGAGGAACCGATATATACAAAATCATATCCTTACCCAGCAAACATAAGAGAAGAAGTCGAAAAGCAAATAAAACAGATGTTAGAAGATGGAATCATACGCCACTCTAAAAGCCCATACAATTCGCCATTATGGGTGGTAGCGAAAAAACCTGACTCTTCCGGTGTCAAAAAATATAGACTTGTAATTGACTTTAGGAGGTTAAACAACGTAACAATATCAGATGCATACCCCATCCCGGACATTTCGGCAACAATCGCTAATCTAGGCAAAGCAAAGTACTTTACGACCTTAGATCTAACATCCGGATTCCACCAGATCAAAATGAAAGAAATCGATGTTGCAAAAACGGCATTTTCCACCATGAATGGAAAGTATGAGTTTACAAGAATGCCATTCGGGCTGAAAAATGCCCCCTCAATATTTCAAAGGATGATCGACGATGTCCTAAGACCATACATTGGAAAAATCTGCTATGTCTATATCGACGATGTAATCGTTTTTGGTAATACACCAGAAGAACATCTGTGAAATGTGGAGACAATTTTCTCAGCATTAGAAGAAGCCAATTTGAGAGTAAATATTAGTAAAACACAATTTTTGGAACCAGACACAGAATTTTTGGGATATTTAATAAGTTCCACAGGAATTAAACCCGATCCAAAAAAAGTAGCGGCAATCAAAAATATTAAACCGCCGGAAAACCTAAAAGATCTAAAAAGTTTTCTTGGTTTGGCATCGTACTATCGCCGATTTATAAGGGATTTTGCTAAACTGGCAAAACCTTTAACAAACTTGACAAGGGGCGAAAATGGACACATTAAGGCAACCCAATCGAAAAAAATTAAAATCAAACTTGGTGAAAAAGAATTACAAGCTTTCAATCATATAAAAGAAATGCTCATACCTTCTGAAGTGCTAATATTTCCTGATTTTTCGAAGCCATTTATTTTAACAACCGATGCCTCCGATTCAGCTCTCGGTGCTGTACTTTCACAGGGCGAAATCGGGAAAGATAATCCGATAACCTATATCTCGCGATCGTTAAATAAAACCGAAGAAAATTACGCGGTAAACGAAAAAGAGATGCTCGCGATAATATGGGCGCTTGAAAACCTTCGAAACTATCTGTACGGCGCGAAAAATATTAAAATCGTTACGGACCATCAACCGCTTACATTCGCGTTAAGCTCAAGAAATACGAACACAAAGTTGAAAAGATGGAAATCGAGACTCGAGGAGTACAACTACGAACTTTTGTATAAGCCAGGAAGAACAAATCATGTTGCGGATGCACTTTCCAGACTTCAAAGTGAAGCAAATATGCTAACTTCATCTGGAACTGAAACAATTCATATCGCGGACGAGGACAGTTCAAATTTAATAGCCCATTGTGAGGCACCATTGAATGTCTTTCGCAATCAGCTAATAATACGGGAAGGCGGAGTTATAAATGCGCACGAAGAACCGCACCCCGGTTATAATCGTCACACTGTGGGCCTAGCGAATATATCACGGGATAGTTTAACAAACATCTTGATGGAAAAATTGAACCCAAACATAGTGAATGGCATTAAAATACCCGAGAAGTATATTCAAGTGCTTCAAGACACATATAGACAGAGCTTTTCTAAGTTTAAAATTCGAATAACCCAGAAACTGGTGGAGGATGTAAAAAACGAGGATCACAAATTTGAAATCGTAGAACGAGAACACAGACGAGCCCACAGAAATATAATCGAGAATAAAAGCCAAATTATGGAGAAATACTACTTCCCACAAATGGCCAAAGAAATAAAAAAATACATAAAAAAATGCGACATATGTAATACAAGTAAATATGATCGCCATCCAAAAAAACCAGAACTGCAAGGAACACCAATTCCTAAATACCCAGCACAAATTCTACATATGGACCTGATTGAATTTCAAGGGGAAAAGTTTATTTCATGTATTGACAAATTTTCAAAATTCACAAAACTCTTCCGAATACGCGACAAGTCGGTTCTTCATTTAAGAGAAAAAATCACCAAAATACTGCACTATTTTACAGTACCGGAGATATTAGTGACTGATAATGAAACGAGTTTCTTGAGCCCTATAATTTCACAATATATAAAAGAGCTTGGAATTCAACTTTACAAAACACCGTGCCAAAAAAGCGAGGTTAATGGAACAATCGAACGTGTTCACTCCACTATCATTGAACTAGCCAGATGCCTACAGAAAGAATATCCAGATCTTAATCTAAAAGAAATTATGAATATTTCGGTCGACAGATATAATAACTCTATTCACTCCGTCACAAAAATGAAACCCTCGAACATATTTTTGGTAGAACGCAGAAATTGAACTACCAGAACCTAATTGACATTCGGGCGAAAGTTAACGAAAACCTAGCCGAACAAATAAAGAAAAACCAAAAAATAAAACAAAAAAGAGAAAACCAGAAAAGACAGAAACCGCAAACGTACAATCCCGGACAAACTATTTATGTCGGCGTAAAGCAAATTCAAAGTAAACACAAACCGATATACAAAAAAGAGATAGTCGCCAAAGACCATAGGGTAACCATAACAACGGAAAGCGGAAGACGAATACATAAGTCGCAAATTAAAAACATCAACTAATAAACATCCCATTCAATCTTTTTAGGTTTCCTTACAGAACAACAGTAAAGAATCTAACCATCTTTCCAACAATCACTTTGTCGGTAACACAAGGAATAGGTGCTCATAGTCTACAGGGACGCAGACATTTAAAGCGGGAGGAGTTAACACATCAATACCATTGTCACTTATATTCATCGCCAACCGAGACACTCGGTGCACTTTATATTTCTTATTATATTTGTTAATATGCTAAAACTAAAAATGGTAAATGGTCACCAGTTACTATTTTGTTTGTAATTAATTATAATGAGATTATTATTGTTATACCCGTATGACTATATAGTCCAAGGGTATAATAAATTTGCCATTACGTTTGTGACGCAGAGAAGGAGGGGAGGTAGATATAGACTCAAGTGTATGGATCGGATCAGAATCGAAAAATAAATCGATTTAGCTATGTATGTCCGTCCGTCTGTCCGTCCGTCTGTCCGTCCGTCCGTCCGTCCGTCCGTCATCACGATAACTCAAAAAGTAAAGGAGCTAGGATTATGAAATTTTCACAAATTCGTTTTTATGCAAAAAACGGAATCGAGTTTTAAATTCAGCCATTTTGGTCCACGGGTTCGAGTACCTGCCATACAACTTCTAATTTTATATGAGCATTACTCTGTACCTATGGAAGCTGCGTGTCTGAAATTTTGCCAAAAGTAGTTTAGTATAATGGCCAAAGTTACTGCAAAATTTGGTTGGTCTACTGCAGAGGGTTCGAGTAGCTGCCATACAACTCCTTCTTTTATATGAGCTTTACACTACACCTGATGAAGCTGGGTGTCTGAAATTTTGCAAAAAATAGTTTAGTGTAATGGCCAAAGTTACTACAAAATTTAGTTGGTCTACTGCTGAGGGTTCGAGTAGCTGCCATACAACTCCTTCTTTTATATGAGGATTACACTACACCAAATGAAGCTGGGTGTCTGAAATTTTGCAAAAAATAGTTTAGTGTAATCGTCAAAGTTACTGCAAAATTTGGTTGGTCTACTGCAAAGGGTTCGAGTAGCTGCCATACAACTCCTTCTTTTATATGAGCATTACACTACACCTAATAAAGCTGAATGTTTGAAATTTTGCCAAAAGTAATTAAACGGATGATATACTGTATATGTTACGGTCATACGGGTATCCCAGAGTTGACACAGTCTACTCTACTACACTCTTCCTCGTTTTTGTATAAAATCACACCATAAAATTAACCAATCAAAAAAATGTAATTGTAACAGTAAATATTTTAAAATTTGTTTTGAAAGAAAGCTAAAAATAAAAAAGGTCACTTCAGTTCTGATCTTGTAAAGTTAAACGTAATAAAATTTAGAAATAAAATAAATAGTGTATTATTACAAAATAGTAACTTATATATAAAATCACGATAACTCAACAACTAATCACGCTATCTTCATCAAATTTGTGCTGTAGGTTACTAATAATGAAACTACTTCGGGAATTGCGTAAGTTCGGGATTGGACCATGGGTTCGGAGCCAAGAACTTTTTGTTCGAATTTAGGCCAAACTAGCATAATTCCGAAACCAATGAAGATAGAACCTCCAAATTTGGTATCAGGGTTTTGCTTTCGATCCCCTTAATATCCTTGAAATTTGAGCCCAATTGGAGTAGTGGGTGGGGACAAGCCACTCAGTTCCGAAGACCTTAAAGCATATTTTCGAAACTGATAAAGATA
Source organism: Dolichopus griseipennis (assembly GCA_963082915.1). Taxonomy (NCBI): domain Eukaryota; kingdom Metazoa; phylum Arthropoda; class Insecta; order Diptera; family Dolichopodidae; genus Dolichopus; species Dolichopus griseipennis. The sequence goes on along the minus strand of OY720443.1, from coordinate 110,200,576 downwards.
GCACCTTGAAACAAATGTAGAAGCTGAAAATTTGGCGCATGAGTGTTCTTTACTATTTCCTGCGTGCCCATCTAATTTTGGATCAAATGGAGTGGCGGTTCAGTACCTCTCTTAGACCCCCCAATGTGTAAAAGCTTATCATCGAAATTAATAAAACTAGTAACTTAAAATTAAGATATAACGTTCCAATTGTGTACAAGGGTTAACTAGTATTGAAAGTATGACGGGGACTGCATATGGGCGAAATCGTACCATGGGTCCGAAACGTACAATCGGGTCCTGGAACCCTTGAAAAGTTCAAGGGCTAACAAACATATATCTTAAAAACACCATAACTCAAAAAATAATGCCGGTATTTTGATGAAATTTAAACTCTAGGTTACTAGTAAGGAAAGTACCATGGGAATTGGTTCTGGTCGAGTTTAATTTCGAAGCCAAAGAATATATTTCCTATGTGTCCCCGAAATTTAGACTTAATTGTAGTGGTTCAACTATGTTCAAAGGTATTTGCTGTATTTATGTAAAACTTATTTTTATATTTAAATGAATTATATGAAAAGTCTAAATTTGTAATTGTATTTTAGAAATACATTTATTGCATATTTGCTTTTATAAGCTTTTCTATTAGGTATATAAACTAACCATTTAAAGTAAATTGCTTTTTTGAAAAATTCGGGTTATTAAATATATTATGCTTTGATTATCTTTTTATCACAAAATTTAATAATTAGATTTTTTTTATTTTGTAATTGAATTGGAATAAATATATTTTCATTTATTTCAAGTTTTATTGTTTTTTAATATTTTTAAATAGATAAATTAGTAAGAATTTGTAATATTTTTTAATAGATAGTGTAATTAGAAAATGTTTTTAGTATTATAGAGTAATTTAGTTAGCTATGTATTACGATCAAATTAAAAACAGCTTTTATGGTTTTAAAATGACTTATGGATATGTCCTTAAATTTGAACCAAATAGGTGTAGGGTATTACTAAGTCGGTTGCTCCGACTGACTGTTTCTTTACTTGTTTTTTTTATCATTCAATTTTTTATTAATCAACTCATTAGTACGATCAGTCAGTATATAAAATGAGATAAAGGTTAATTACATTTCAATTCAATTACAAAAGTGAAAAATTTTGAATTATTAAATTTTGTCATATAAATCAATCAAAGCATAATATATTTAATAATTAAAATTTTTCAAAATTGCAATTATTTTACATTTTTAGTTTATGTACCTATTAGAAAAGCTTATAAACGCAAAATATGCAATATAAAATACAATTACAAATTTAGAACTTTTCATATAATTCATTTAAATATAAAAATTAAGTTTAAATAAATGCTTCAAGTACCTTTGAATATAGCTTAAGTATCGTACACAATGTCTTAATTATATATCACTTATGGTAATAATTCAATAAAATATATTATATAATACAAATTACAAAAAAGGATAAACGTAATGGAAAATTTATTATACCCTCGTTTTTCTTTAAAATTATTCTTAATTTATGGTTTATCATCCAGTTGCTATTTTTTTGTAAAACTTTGTTTATAATATAATTTGATACACTATTTCCTATTTCCGTTTTTATTTATTCTGTTTTCTTTACTATAAAACATATTATGTATTATATTTTATAAATTAAAAACAAAATATTTTTTTAATAAACAACGAAATTTTTTTTTTTAACTTTTTTTTTACCATAGGTAATGTATAATTAAGAAATTGAGTACGATACTTAATTTTTGTTCAAAGGTACTTGGCTGCATGTACGTAAAATTTATTTCTATATTTAAATGAATTATGTGAAAAGTTCTAAATTTCTCATTGTATTTTAGAATTACATTTATTGCAAATTTTGAATTTATAAGCTTTTCTAATAAGTCATATACTAGGAAATTAATTTAATTTCAATTTTGAAAAATTTTAATTATTAAGTTTTGTTTTAAAATCCTAATCAAGGTATTAATGGTTTTAATAACATTAAAAACCCTCAAATGATATAAACTTTTATATATATATTCTCACAAATTAATATTTCTTATGAATAACTTTGTGTAAAATAAAATTAGTGACACAGATAACAGCAGCATTGTAATACTTATTTATAACAGAAGTGCTCAAAATTCCTTATCATAAATATGTAAGATGAGAATTAACCAATTCTAATCGCAATATTTCAATCTGAAATTAATCTTTTCCATACCTGTAATTTGGATCATGTAATATTTCATGGAAAACTAAATAGGATTCCCAAAAATCTATACATTAAATCTAACCAGAACTTTTTGAACTTAAAACAATTAAAATATTAAAAATTTAATTATATAAGTTAACACACAAACAGATAAATTTAACCATAATTTATCGACAAAATTGTTGTTGTTCTTTTTCGTAAATTTAGCCATAATTTACGATCAAGCCAGTTTAATAAAATTTTGCAAATTTAACCACAATTTTTAAATTTATCGATCGAACAAAAATAAATAAGGCAAATATCCCCATCTGTAGGGAGAATTATCATAAAATAAAAAAAATATTTAAATATATATATCTTGAATAAATAAATAAAAAATATTTAAAAAAAATAAATTATTAAAATAACGAATCTATATAAAAGAAAATTTTAATGATAAAAATTATCAATATTATATTAAAAACGAGGAACAGTGTGGTAGAGTAGATTGCGTCAACTCTGGGATACCCGTATGACCGTAACATATACATTATGTCATCCGGTTAATTACTTTTGGCGAAATTTCAAACATACAGCTTTATTAAGTTTAGTGGAATACTCATATTAAAGAAGGAGTTGTATGGCAGCTACTCGAACACTCTGCAATAGACCAACCAAATTATGCTGTAACTTTGGCCATTACACTTAACTATTTTTGGAAAAATTTCAGACACCCAGCTTCATTAGGTGTAATGTAATGCTCATACAAAAGAAGGAGTTGTATGGCAGCTACTCGAACCCTCTACAGTAGACCAACCAAATTTTGCTGTAACTTTGGCCATTACACTAAACTATTTTTGGCAAAATTTCAGACAGCCAGCTTCATTAGGTGGAGAGTAATGCTCATATAAAATAAGAAGTTGTATGGCAGCTTCACGAACCCACTGCAGTAGAAAAACCTAATTTTGCAGAAACTTTGGCCATAAAACTAGACTACTTTTGGTTAAATTTCAGACACGCAGCTGTAATAGGTACAGAGTAATACTCATATAAAAAAAGAAGGAAATAGGTACAGAGTAATACTCATAAAGAAAAAGACGGACGGACGGACAGACATACATAGCCAAATCGATTCATTTTTCGATTCTGATCCGATCCATACACTTTAGTCTATATCTACCCACCCCTCCTTCTCTGCGTCACAAACGTAATGGAAAATTTATTATACCCTTTGACTATATAGTGATACGGGTATAATAAAAATCATATTATTAACAAATCTGAAGAAAAGTATCTTCATATGTAAAGAGAAAATTCAGAATTTCTTAAATTTATTTAAAGAAAAATTTCAAGAAAAAAAATTAAGAGAAAATATTATTTGAACGAGGAAGATTATAGTTGCCCTTGTCAACTTTTAGATACCCGTGCATACCCACCAACCCTTTTTTATTTCCCTTCTCCTATTATATATATTACAAAAAAAAATATAAGATTTAACTCATTATCCCATAATTTTTGCTTAAAAAAAAATAGCCCACCCTAAATGTTGGTCCGAGTTATGTGCAAGTAACTTGCCCTGTTACTTCACCTATCCAGTTTTAATTTTAACCTCATAGCTTCATTAAATTCACAGTTGTCGATGACAACTTTGTATGGCAGGTGCCCGAAAACGGGGCGTAATATTTTGAAACTCCATATGAGTGCTCGATTCATTATATAACTAACAGTGTGTAATTTTCATCCTCGTAGTATAATCATCCTCGTAGTTTCCAAGAATTTCATAGTGGTGCAAAGAAGTTGTATAGCAGCCTCCCGAAAATGGGACCGTAACATTTTGAAACTCCATATAAGTGCTCGATTCATTATTTAACTAACCGTGTGTAATTTTCCTTTTCCTGGTAGGTATAATTTCTTTTAAAGAAATTCGTATTGGTTTAAATAAGTTGTGTTACAGCTCCCTGAAACCTTGGTCTGGTCTTAACCAAAAAGAATAGGGAACCTCAAAAATTTCCAAAAAATGCTTTGTGTGAATTTCAAAACTCTAGCTCTATTTTTCAATTCTATCTCTTTTAATTAATTTTTAATTCACGAATATATTATAATGATCATCATATTCATAATGATTATATCTCTCAATATCAAAATACAAAGCATGCAAAATATTACACATATACATATTATATGAATACATATGAATTATTTATGAAGCCATTTACTTAAAAAAATGTTTGTGTTCTTTTTTGCTTATTTTTAAACTACGCAACATTTAAATCATATGAAATCGTAACTCGAAAGATTTGTTATCTACAAAAAAAAAGACAAAAAAATCTTTGTGTTCTTTTTTGTTTATCTAAAATTTTTTTTTAAACTACGCAACATTGAAATCATATGAAATCGTAACTCGAAAGATTTGTTATCTAGAAAAAACAAAAACAAAAAACAAAATTCATACAAATTATTTTACAAGTTGTGCAGCAAAATTTCAAATTTTTTTATGAGCATCTTGGAGCTAAAAAAGTTAGTTGTTCGAGATCTACCCGAAGTTTTGGGCCGATCTTAACCAAAAAAAATAGGGAACCTAGAAATTGATTGAAAAATATTTTGTGAAAATTTCAAAACTGTAGGTCCTTTAGTTTTTGAGTTATCGTGCTGACACACACACGGACGGACGGACAAACACACATAGCTAGATCGACTTATTTTTCGATTCCGATCCGATACATACCCTTGACACTATATCTAGCTCGTCTAGATCGATGCGTTACAAACGAAGGAGCAATTTTAACATACCCGATGTCATGTATGTATGCACGGGTATAAAAATACTGCAGAAACGAAATTTTTTTTTTAATTATTTTTATTAGTGTATTACTTACTGTGACTCAAGCCTAATCTTCGATTCCAAGCTGAGGCTGCCTGGGACACAGTGAGTGAAATAAAAGAAAATTATAACAAAATTTTATTAATATAATTTTTACTAATAAAAACTTAAAATTTACTAACAATTTACTAACAACTAACAATTAACACATTCTGCTAAAATTAGAAATCTCACCAAATAATAAATTGGAAGTTTTTATTTGAATATTTCATTTTAAATTGATAAAATATTTTAATTTTAATTAAATACGAAATTTATTATTTCCTAATTAAAAATAATAAATTTTAAATTATAAGTTCCATCAAAATTCAAAATTTTAAATAAAGGTTTAATTAGAACTTAAAAATTATAATAAATATTATGAAAATTTGAAATAAAAATTTTTATTAGATATTATTCGTAATAAAAACAGAACATTTTAAATAATAGCGTGAATTAAGCCATTTCGTCATTACCCAAAGTGAGGCTGCTTTGGGCATGGTATTATAATTTCAAATAAATAAAAAAATTTTTTGTTACTCTTAAGCATTATTTCAAACACGAATATTTACTGTTAATAAAATAATTATATATTATATTAAATATAATTACTTGTTTTTCATTTTTATAATCTAATATATAAAGGAGAAAATTTGTTTGTTTGTTTGTTTGTCCAGGATTCACGTAAAAACCACTGGTCCGATTGTCACAAAATTTTATAGGAATAATTCTGAGAGCCCGGGGGTGACATAGACTATGTCACATTTTTATAAGTCAACAGGTTGTGGCTGTGGAATTTTTGGAAGTCAACAGGTTTTAAGTTTTTTCGTTTTTTTGATGTCGAGTCAAAACAGTTTGACCGATTGACTTGAAATTTTGCACAAATGTTCCTCTTAGCAACCGGGACTATTTGTATAAATTTGGTTGGAAGAATTTAACCCATTTCGGCCTGGTGGGCTTCAAAAAATTTTGTGTTTCCGATTTGTGTCCAATTTTACAGGGTGATTTTGCAGTCGAAAAAAGAGGCTGACACAAATTTTTGTTGCGTTCGATTAACCTGTTTAGGTGCGAGGGCGCAATGAAGCTTTTTCAATGTTTTTGATGTCGAGTCAAAACGGTTTGGCCGATTGACTTGAAATTTTGCACAAATGTTCCTCTTAGCAACCGGGACTATTTGTATAAATTTGGTTGGAATTAATTAACCCATTTCGGCCTGGCGTGCTTCCAAAAAATTTTGTCTTTCCGATTTGTGTTCAATTTTACAGAGTGGTTTCAGAGTCGAAAAGAGAGGCTGCAAATAGTTTTAGTTAAGTGCGATTAACCTGTTTTCCATTACGACGCCATCAAGTTTTTTATAAATTTTATTTGCTTAAACGATTAAAAGAATTTTATTGACAATTTTGTACCAGCCTTTTAATTATAAAAACCCACACGGTTAATTTGGGTTTGACCTGTTTAAACGTTTTGCACAAAAATTCAATGAAATTTTCAAATTTATGGTATTAACGCAAGCTAACCTTTATTCCAAAAGCTCACTTAATTAATAGGACTAATTTTTTTGCTCTCGTTAAATAGTCTCAAATAGTGCAAAAGCTAAATGAGATAATATTAATAATAATAAAAATAAAGCTAACAAAGGAGCCGAATAATAATATCCTTAAATTTAAATAACATAGCATTTTCCTTCTCTACATTTTTTCTTTAAAAATAGATTTCAGTGTAAAATTGCAGTTTTCTTCAAATAAAATCTAAAAATCAAAAATTTGTAAAAAGGTGCTGTGCCGCAATGGGTTAGCGGAACTCAACAAACCTGTTTTTGAGACTTTGACCAAGCAATATTTAGCGAAATTGGACGTAATATCCTTCCACAATTTTTTTTGGAAAATTATCGGGCGGCAAGGATTAATAAAATTTCAAATCTGTTAATAGAGTGAACTCCATTCTCAAAGAGGAGCACATATACAAAATTTGAAGTCAATCGGTTAAACCATTTCCAATTTACCTATAGGAATAATAAATAAATAAATGTTAAAATTTTAAATGTAAAATTTGTTTTGCCAATTATAAATATTATAAACTTTTTGTTAAATAAATTGAAATATTTAAAATAAATACCATAATAAAAATATTATTAAAATGGTATAATAAAACTTAAATAAATTTTTTTCTGTAAAATTCAAGAATGTAAATGAATAGATTTTAAAAATAAATTTCGATATTTAGTAGATAATTTTTATAAAATAAAATTTAAGTTTTAAAATATAATTTTTTGAATAAAGAAATTTGAAATTTTAGCAAATAATTTTAATTAAATGAATTTTATTTTTTAGCATACAAAATTTTGAAAAAATATACCTTGTTCCTAAAAATTGTAAAGAAAAGAAAACGATAATATCGAAAGATAGAACAAATAAAAGATTCCCTAAGCAAGCACAAAAATTATAATAATCTGTTCACGTTTTGTCAATTAATGACTACCTTTATAGGCACCGTAAACTTAAATTAGAAGACCCGAACTACATACTTCTGCCATTTTCATTTTTGTTTGTCTTCGCATATTCTTAAATTTTATTTTAGAATTTTTTTTTTGGACTTGATTTGATACCAGATATGGAGGTACCACGAATTAACTTTGAAAGGTCACCACGCGGTATTTCTACACCCGAGATTTCTCTATTACATTCTTATATACCGTTTCGAATTTAGAATAAAGTATTTAAAAAACCTATAAAAATCGGTTGGGCCGCAATGGATTAATGGAACTCAAAAACATTTTTTTTGGGGCTTTCTTTTAAGCCAAAGCAGAATTTCGTAAAATCGGACAAAATTTGGACCCAAAATTTTTTTTGACCACCCGTCGGCCCGACATGGGTTAACAAATTCCAAAACTGTTAATAGTGTCTACTCAATTCTCAAAGAGCATCACGTATACAAAATTTGAAGTCAATCGGTCAAACCGTTTTCATTTTAGAACAAAGAAGTTTAAATACTTGCACCACAGCCCCAACTTGGCGGTCCGTTAGATCAAAATTTTTGGGCCACGATTTCTTTCCGTACCCAAAAACCTTTATATACAAATTTTCATGAAAATCGGCTGGGCAGTTTAGGAGTCTATTCGCTACATACAAACAAACAAACAAACAAATAAGCAAACTTTCGCTTTTATATATATAGATTAAAGGAAATTGTAAAAAACTTAATGAAATAATTATATGTAAACAAGTAAAGAAACAGTCAGTCGGTGCAAAAGACTTAGAAATACCCTACACCTATTTGGTTCAAATTTAATGAGATACCCATAAGTCATTTTAACACAATAAAAGCTGTTATTATTTTAATCGTAAGACACAGCTAACCAAATTAACTTTATAAAAACAAAAAAACTTGAAATTAATGAAAATATATTTATTCCAATTCAATTACAAAAGTTAAAAAATTTGAATTATTAAATTTTGTGATAAAAAGCTAATCAAAGCATAATATAATATATTTAATAATACAAATTTTCCAAAGGTTAGTTTATATACCATTTAAATATAAAAATAAATTTTACATAAATGCAGCAAGTACCTTTGAACATAGCTTAAGTATCGTACACAATGTCTTAATTATAAGTATATAACCTATGGTAATAATTCAATAAAATTTATGATATAATAAAAATTAAAACAAGTAAAGAAACAGTCAGTCGGTGCAACCGTCGGTCAGTCGGTGCTTCGAAATACCCTCTACCTATTTGGTTCAAATGGGAAATCCATAAGTCTATAAGTCATTTTAAAATCTTAAAAGCTTTTATTAGTTTGATCGTAAGACATGGCAAACCAAATTTACTTTATAATACTAAAAACATTTTCAAATTATTTTATCAATTCAAAAATATTAGCAATTCTTGCTAATTTATCTATTTAGAAATATTAAACAACAAAAAAAGTTGAGATAAGTAGATTCGTAAAATGCAATTACAAAATAACATTTTTAAAACTTTTATCCAATTCAATAACTTTTTACACATACGCAGCAATTCCTCCTTTTCAGGATTTTTAGCTGTAGTGAATTTACTGTTGAATGATTAGTACCCTTGATTTCAATTTTCAATAATTTTTAAATTTATTCTCTTAATTTACTTATTTCTTAATATTCTATATAATTAAACTCAAAGTTATTCGAAAAAAATATTAATTTTTAATAATATAAATATAAAAGTTTCTATAATTTCATGGTTTTTAATGTTAGTTAAAACCATTGATGCTTTCATTAGATTAAAATTTAGAACTGTTCATATAATTAATTTTATTACAAAAATAAATTTTTCAACATAAGAATCGTACACAATATCTTAGTTATATATTACCTATGGTAATAATGCAATAAAATATAGATATGATATTATAAAAATTAAAGACAAAAAAAATTGCGTCGTTTATTAAAAAAATATTTAGTTTTTAATTTATAAAATATAATACAAATATGTTTAATAGTAAACCTCTTAGCCTTTCAAAAATATAAAAGTATTAAATAAGAACGGAAATTGGAAATAGTGTATCAAATTTGATTTTTTTATCTTTATTAATTTGGAATATAATATGCTTTAAGGTCTTGGGAGTAGTGGGGGTGGTACGAAACCGCTTTTCCAATTCATCCAAAATTTCGTGTACACAAAACAAATAAGAAGAAACATATGTGCCCCAAATATAATGTTCTATGTTCTTTGGTTTCGAAATTAAACTAGTTTGACTTCAATTCGATCAAAAGCTTCTGGAATCTGAATCCGGCAAGAACCAATTCCATGGTACTTCATAAAAATAGCTTAATTTGTTTCTGAGTTTTGGTGTTTTTAAGATATACGGTTGTCAGCTTTTGAACTTTTCGAAGGTTCCAGAACCCGAAATCATGGTACGATTTCGCCCATATGCAGACCCAGTCATACTTTCAATACTAGTCAAATTTTGTACACAATTGGAACATTCTTAATTTACATTAATTACAAAATACACATTAATATATAATTTTAAGTTACTAATTATTAATTTCGATGATAAACCTTTTAACTTTTAGAAGTCTAAGAGAGTTACCTGAACCACCACTCCAATTGATCACATTAAGGCAACACGTAGGAAATAGTAAAGAAAAGCCTTGTGCCAAATTTGAAGCTTTTACATTCGTTTGAAGTTACTATCTTTATTAATTTGGAAAATATGATTTAAGGTCTTCAAAACTGTGCGGATGGTCCCCGACCCACAAGTCCAATTGGTCCTAAATTTTCAGGACTCTAAGGACATAGGAAGAGGAACACTGATTCCAAACATGAAGCTTTGTGCCAAATTTGAAGCTTTTACATTTGTTTGAAGTTACTATCTTTATTAATTTGGAAAATATGATTTAAGGTCTTCAGAACTGTGTGGATGGTCCCTGACCCACTACTCCAATTGGTCCTAAATTTCCAGGACTCTAAGGACATAGGAAGAGGCACACTGATATCAAATTTTAATGTTTTTTCTTCATTAGTTTCGGAATTAAGCTTGTTTGTCCTAAATTCGATCAAAAACTTCTAGGATCCGAACACATGATCCGAACTCATTCATACGCAGTCCCCGCCATAGTCTCATTACTGGTAACTTACATCATAAAATTCATGATTGTAACGCCATTAGTTGTTGAGTTATTCTTATTTTTTTTATATGTTTCTTGGCCCTTAGAACAACTAAAAGGTCCAGAATCCGAACCCATGGGCCGATTTTGCCAATATGTAATCCCCGCCGTACTTTAAGTCCTAGTAACCTGCAGTTAAAGTTTCATCAAGATAGCTCCATTAGTTTAGAGTTATCGTGCCTACGGACGGACGGATGAACGGGCATGGCTATATCGACTCAGGAGGTCACGCTGATTACAAATATATATACTTTTCCATAACTAGCTCGCTTCCTTTAGGTGGTTATAAACACCATACCAAAGTTAATATACCCTTTTCCTATTTCATAGATGTAGGGTATAAAAAAGGAATGTAATCGTTTATTAAAAAAATATTTTGTTTTTAATTTATAAAATATTGTACATAATATATTTTATAGTAAAATTCTTAGCCTTTTAGTGTTAAATAAAAACGGAAATAAGAAAGAACACTCGTGTATCAAATTTAAAGTTTCCATCTTTATGAATTTCGAAGATAAGCTTTTAATTTTGGGATCTCTTAGGAGGCAACTGAACCACCACTACAAGTAAGTCTAAATTTCGGCGACATATAGGAAAGAGGAAGTATATACTTTGGCTTCGAAATTATACTCGTTTGGCCTCAAATCGATCAAAAGCTTCTAGAATCCGAAGTCATTGTGCAAACTCGACCAGAACCAATTCTCATGGTACTTTCATTACTAGTAACCTAGAGTTTAAATTTCATCAAAATAGCGGCATTATATTTTGAGTTATGGTGTTTTTAAGATATATGTTTGTTAGCCCTTGCACTTTTCAAAGATTCCAGAACCCGAAACCATGGTACGATTTCGCCCATATGCAGTCCCCGTCATAGTTTCAATACTAGTAAACCCTTGTACACAATTGGAACGTTCTATTTTAATTTTCAGTTATTAGTTTTATTAATTTCAATGATAAACTTTTAAACCTTGGGGGGTCTAAGAGAGGTACTGAACCACCACTTCAATTGATCCAAAATTAGGGGGACAAGCAGGAAATAGTAAAGAACACTCATGTGCCAAATTTGAAGCTTCTACATTTGTTTGAAGTTACTATCTTTATTAATTTCGAAAATATGCTTTGAGTTCTTTGAAACTGAGTGGCTGATCCCCGACCCACTACTCCAATTGGGCCCAAATTTCAAGGACACTAAAAAAATCGAAAGCGACACCCTGATACCAAATTTGGAGGTTCTATCTTCATTGGTTTTGGAATTATGCTAGTTTGGCCTAAATTCGATTAAAAAGTTCTAAGTTTCGAACCCATTGTCCAATCCTCACCGTACGCAGTCACCGCCGTAGTTTCATTACCAATGAGCTACAGCACAAATTTCATGAAGATAGCGTCATTAGTTGTTGAGTTATCATGATTATTTATATATGTTCGTTAGCTCTGAAACCGATTAAGAGGTCCAAAATCCGAACCCATGGCCTGATTTCGCCCATATGCAGTCCGCGCTGTACTTTAAGTACTAGTTAACTCTTGTACACAATTTAAACGTTCTATCTTAATTTTAAGTTACCATTTTTAGTTATTTCGATTATAAGCTTTTAAAACTTGGGAGGTCTAAGAGGGGTACTGATTACTGAATTAGATTTTATAGAACAAGTTAAATTGTAGTTAGAAATAAATTATATTTTCTCCTGGGTTTTTTTTTGTTTTAAAACTAAAGAAATTGTGATTGCGGATTCTAGACTAATTTTAAACCAAATTCAACAAGGTAAATTAAAAACCTTGCCATATGACAGTGACCATGCTGCAATTGCTACTGATATTTCTTTAATAGGAAATGAAGATTTTCTATTTGAAACACCAGTACGTAATTTTAATTGGCAATTTAAAAAAGCAAATTGGAAAAAAATTCAAAATAACATCAAGGAGAAACTAGTATCAAACCCAAATAATTTATTAATATACCGGTAAATAGAACTTTAATAAATTTATTAGTATACCGGTAAATAAAAACGTAACAATTAATGAAAAAGACTTTTTTTGGAAAAGCTAGAATATGTAATGCAAGATGGAATGCACGCCACAATTCCAAAACTTCAGATAAACTCTAATAGTCCAGACATATATTTAAATCCGTTAATTAAAAATTTAAAAAATCAAAAAAGTAAGTTACTTAATAATTTAAACAAAATTCAGCAAAATAACATAAGAAACGACTATACAGTAGTCAAATTTAATTATCAAATTCAACCACACAAACTAACAGAGAATCAAACTAAAAAAAACTACTGTACGACTATGTACAATCTAAAAGAAATTTTTTCAAATCGAAATAATAAAACTTCCTTTGAATAACATACCAAGCATTGTGTAAAAACATTTAACTAACATTTTAATTGAAAAATATTGTATATTATTTAATAACTGTTTAAACAGAAGCTTTTTTCCAAAAAGTTGGAAAAAAGCCAAAGTAGTTGCAATAGAACTGGTCTGAATGGATATAGGCCTAACAGTCTTTTGCCAAACATCAGCAAAGTACTAGAGATACTAATAAGCAGGTATTTCACTAAAGAAACTGATAAAAAAAATATAATCCCCCTAAATCAATTTGGTTTCCGTTTCAAACATAGTACTACACATGCCATGACCAAGCTTTCGTTAGACATATGTAAGCAAATAAACGGTCAAAAAGGTCTAGCACCATGTTTTATCGATTTAGATAAACTTTAGATTGATGGTTTGGTTTATAGCTTCTGGCAATAAGAAGTATTCTAAAGAGTTCTTTCTTGAAAACGGGCTGCAACAAGGAACAGTAAATTCGACGATAATTTTTAATATCTTCGTAAGTGAACTGCTGAAGTCTTTAAATAATAGTACTTTGCTTTTGCAGACGATCTTACTATATATACCGCAAATGAAAATTTAAAAAGTGCTCAATATAATTTGCAAAGCCAATTCCAAAAAGTTGTTAATTATTATTCGAGGTGGGAATTAAAAATAAATTATGATAAATGCGATACAATATTACTTAGAAAAACATAAGCAAATGTTAATAGCAGCGTAAGAAAAAACTGGAGAACATTTAATATTAAGGCTCCAAATAGAACTAAACTCAAAAATTCGAACACAATTAAATACTTGGGGATACATTTTGATTCTCTAAAGAAGTTTAACACTCATATTCGGCATCAAATATTAAAAGCAAACAATATTAAAACCAAGCACCATAAGTGCTTCAACAATGGAAAAGATGCGTGCATTCGAAGAAAAGCTCAAACAAATTATATCCATTATCATTCCAACAAATCTATTTATCAACACGCTAAATTAAGTAGGATTGATAACTTTATAATTCAGCCAATACGAAATCATATACAAAGAAGTAGTCAAAAATTAGGTCACTTAATAGTTAGTTTCAGACAATAAATTGTAATATGTAAATATATTTTTACTCAGTCTTATTGTCTACTTATAAAGTTACGATGAGATAACATGACAATTTTTTTTTTGCTTAGAAAAAAAACGAAACACAACAACAAAACAAAATATATAAGATGATAGAATTTGGCACATAATATAATATTTTTATTTCATCAGAGTCTTAGCTCTAATTCACTTTTGGTTTATGTATGGAAAATAAAAAACAAAAAGAAAAAAATATATTACATTTTAATACATATAATTATATACATTACGAATATAAAATAAATTAAATTATAAATTAAAAATTAATAAAAAGGGAAAAGTTAGTTAATGTATAATAATATTTTAATTGAAAAACGAGTTACCACCGAAAATGAATTACATTTCTATAGAATGCTTGATCTACAGAAAAATTTTTTAACTCTCTTCTTTTCACTATCAGTCTATCTAATTTTCTATTTTTTTAATATTGTCAAATAAAAAAAAAATATAACTTCAAAGATAATAATCCAATACAATACACAACGGAAGAATGATTTTATTTAGATTCCTTTTATTGTTGCCAAATAATCTGTTTTTAGCACATTTTCAAAAAATGTGCCTATATAGCTCCATTCTGTTCATTCGTCCGTGCGTATGTTTACAAAAACTTTTACACCGTTTGAAACAGAGTTAAAAATTTTAACCACGGGTAGGTATTGTAAAAAAAATAATTTCGTCGAAGAACTTCTAAAAGACAAATGCTTAGGATTACCATTCGTTACTAAAATTTACCATTATGCAAAAATCAATTTTTGCAAAATTTTTAAAAAAAAAAGTAGAGGAGATGGGGTTTAATGAAGTTAAATCCTTGAAAAATTTGGCAATCTTCCCCATTGAAGGACTATTAGAACTTTAACATTAAAAATTTACTGTTAACAGTAAATTTTATAAGTAAGCAGTAACTTAGTCACCAGTGTATATATTTCCGAAATTAAACTTAGTATGTAATACAATATAATTCTGAAAATGTGCTTTTTTAAAAACCCTTGGTTTTTTCATCATTTGTTTTTTATATACTTTGTAATTTTGAAAAATCGCCAATAAATATTACATTTGCTAATTGAACTATATGAAAAATAGATTTACATCAAAGTTTTCAGTAATTCTTTTTTAAGCCAACCTAAATTTGAAATAATGCAAAATATTGTTTTTAAAAAAACGCAAAAGAAAAATCTAAAGGCCTTGGTAAATTTTACGAATTAACTTTTTGAATTTTTTTTTATCAAAATATATTACAACTTACAAAAAGCAAAACAAAAGAATTAGGTAATTATGTTTCTCATAATTTAGTAAAACTTTGTTTGAATAATGTGTCTCTCCTTCTAATAAGAAATGGGATAAAATATTATAAAATTTTATAATAATTTTTTAACTGTAGCTTTATTCTGTACAAGAATTGCTCAGTTCTGTAGAAAGCTTTCTGTGTTATTGATAAAATAATGCCTGAAATACTCGAAAAGTGGTTCAAATTAGTCTGATCAAATACGAATCCTCAGAGTTAGTTATGCTGAGCATACACCGAAAATTATTTTTAAAAACTAAATGTCATAAAATTATTTTTGAAATAGAAAAAAATTTGGCTTATTTCCGATTTTATATGTGCTTTATTTCAATTTAAAATTCTACCATTCTAAAACAAAACATCCCTTAACATTGAAGAACAACATGCAACACAATGCCGAAAAAATAATTATTACTTTCTGTAAGTAATTTTAAAAACCAAAATAATTTTCGATTATTTTACTGGTAAACAGTATTAGTATTATTTTGTTGGCGTGAACAAGCCTTTCCAATGATTTTAAAAGGAAATAAACACGACTTCAATCTTCCTGTAAATGTAATTTTAAAATAAATATATTTATGTTAATATAATATACATAAAATGTTTAATTTATTTTTGACATCAAAAATAATTATTGAAACATAAACGTTTTCTTTCATTTAAAAATATACAAATATTGACTAACTATTGTCAGTTTTTACAATGGTGTTAAAGAACTTTCAAAGGATATGATGTCGTTCCGTTCTTGCGTCCGTCCATCTGTACAATAACTTAAAAACTAAAAAGGGGCTTGGGTTTTTCCAAAATCGTTTTTTTTTTTTGCCAGAGCCCAACCAACCAGTTACAAGTTAAACCCAACCACTTTGCTCAGCGGGTTCCAGTATCTCCCATTCAACTTCCATTTTTATATGACAATATACTTAGTAAAAATGTATTTTTAAAATTTTGCCGAAAGTAATTCAGATTTATGGCCAAATTTTTGGCTAAATTTGATTGATCGTTTGTACTTTACAACTTCTTTTTTTATGTATATACTATATGGTATTCCAGTTTATATAGTCTACTTTAAGTTCCAATCGTTTTGCAAAGCCAGGATTACTCTGAAAATTAATACATAATCAAATAAAATAATTCAAAGTGTTTAGATAAGAACAAATAAATAATAATGTGAAACAAATGTTAAATTTGTATAAAAATATATTGAAAAACAATTTTTCATTACAAAATTACTTGGTGACAAAATATAATTTAAAATATACAAATATATAATATAAACAAAATAAATAATGGGCCGCAAGGTCACCCTGTTAAGATAATAAGTTTGTTCGTGGTCAGATTATATTTGTCATACTTGTTTGATGATAAATATAATAAGGTATTGGAAGGTTAGGGCAAAACAAGTATAAAAGTTTTAATTGATAATGATGGTTATCAACCGAATACGAAGAACTATGTAGATTTTAAATTAATTCTCATGAAACCAAAGATTTCCTTCCAAAGATATTTCGGACGACTTAAAGGCATATCGTAGTCATTGTAGTAGTAATTACTACAATCATTGGCAGGTTTCAAATGACAATTACAACAAATTTTTTCACGTTAAAAATATATATTATATTATGAAAATGGCAGAACTGTTAGAACCAAAACAACACAAGTCCTTCTTAATAAAATAAATTTAAATTTTGACGTATTTACTATAACTGAAACTCGGCTAAATTTTTCTATTAACAATCAAAAACTTTTTGATGCCTCATACACTTTTTAATAAAACATAGATAATCTGAACTTAATATATCTAATAGTTTCATTTCTAAAAGGGGAGGACTATAATTTTTATTTTATTTTATTTTGAACCAAAACAAGACTTTTACAAAAAAATTCTTATAGCTACAACTTTAAATTAACATGAAATTTAATTACAGAGCAAAAATTTTTAATGCATTAAAATCAAAAGTTAATTTATTTGTTTGTTGGTGTAGAAAATACACACATAGCAAAAACCCAGTTAAAATTCAATTTATAAAGTTAAAAAGCAACTAAATTATAAAATAATGTTAATATTTTTTTTTAAGGTCTTTAAGAAATTTTAATTTAAATTTACGTTTAAAAGTTTATCTAGAATTTTGTGTTGAAAAAATATGACTGTTTTTATTGAATGTAATGCAACATCAGTTTATTGGTTAATTTTTTCCGTATTCAGTTCTATGAGTAATTTCAACTAAATTTTTAGTTCTTCTCGTTTTTTTTTTAAAAACGTTTTTCTTAAGAAGCGGAAAGTAAAGCAGGAAGAAAGAATTTGCCTGCGTGAGAATAAAGTTAAGATATTAAATGAATTAAGTCTTACGAGATAGGTAGGTCGAATTGAATAGTCTGTAGGATTACATTGAAAAGAGAACATTATTTGCAAAGCAAATAAGAGAAATTGCTTTTGCACTTGGATTCTATTCTATCAGAATATATTTGAAATGCAGGATCCCACACAATATTTCCATATTCAAGAATAGATTGCAATTAGGACCAATAAAAAGGTTTACTTATAGCAATGTTGCTAAATTTTTTAGTTCTTCTTTTTGCCCTGGAAATTATATACTCATAATGAAGATGGAAGTTTAATTTATCATCCAAAAGAATCCATAAATCGGTAATACTTTTAACTCTTTCAAGGTTTACATTATTTATATTATAACTGAAAGAAATGGTAGATCTCTTACGTGTAAAACTTATAACCTTGTATTTTTCAATGTTTAGTCTAACTTATTACAGAAGCCCCATTCTTGTAAACAATTAAGATTTGCCTGATGTAGTGCAACATCAGAACAATTTTTGATTGCATGTGACACTCCGAAAAGTTTACTAGAAAGATCTGAAATGAATATATATAACAAGAGTGGACCTAAGTTGCTACCTTGCTGTACTCCTGATATAACATTAATTGAGTCCGACAAAAATCCGTGAAATTTGATATTTTGCCATCTATTTGTAATAAAGGACAATATCCAGTAAAAAAAAGAGCCAGAAATACCTAAAACACGATAGAATGCTTTGTTAAAATACGTGTAAATAGCATCAATTTGGAGCCAATTTTCTATTTCATTAAGGAAAACAAAAGGAAAAATACCTGAGGAAAGAGATTTATTAAATTAAGCTGATAAGTGAGATAACTGACACAGCTGTATAAAAAGTCCTATACATTTATTAGTATCAAGATTAGTGATTGCTTCAAATATTTCAATTTGGAAAAGGTATAAAACCGTAATAATAGGATGTGAATGATTTATTAAGTTGAAGAAATGAAAATAAATTGGAGACTCGTGTGGACGACACACTTTTTGAGAAGAATTACCAAAAAAATTTCATGTAGTTTTAGGACATGTAGAAAACGTATTGCCTTAGAAAATTGTACTTGGTTTTCCGTTTTGTGTTATGTTGTATTACAAATGTTGTTTTATTTTTATCGAGTTTTTAATTGTACCTACTACAATAAGGGCAATTATAGTTTCTTGTTCAACCAAAGGTAATAATCCACATGCCCAAAAATAGCAAATCCTTTTGGAATTTTGCAAAAAAGTTAAAAGAAGATAACAGCGCATCTTCTTTTCCTCCAATTGTTGATATAAACAACCACATTGTATCAGTTTCAAAAGAAAAAACTAATTTGTTTGGCAAACGATTCAATTTTAACTCGTCACTGCCTCAGGAAACTCCTTGAAGACCCCCATCTGTTCCAGAAGTTGGCTGCTCTTTTGGTTGAATATACTTTAAGGCGCAGTTATCAAAATCTGAAAAAATTTAATACTAAAAAAATCAGCCGGTCCCGACGGCATTACAACCACTGTCTTTAAAAACACATATCTCCATTTCAAAACCTTTTTAATCTATCTTTTACTTCGGATATTTCTCCTATCCAATGCAAGGCTGCACATGTTTTTCCAATACCAAAAAAAGGTTATAAAAGTGATCCCTCAAACTACCGATCTATTGCTATGATTTCGGTCCTTTTCAAAGTAATAGAAAAAGTTATTAACCATAAGCTTTTGAAATATTTACATCGCAAAGGTTTGCTTCATGATCGACAATACGGGTTCAGAGCCCGACGTTCAATCAGAGCCCGATATCATCGGATTAATACAACAGCAGAAAATGTCGCTATAAGTGAACTAAACAAAGATGGGGTGAACTCAACATAGTTGATTTCAACACCAAAAAAACTTAATGCCGTGAAAATAGCAACAACTATTCCAAACCTTTCAGTTCAAGGAGAAGCTTTGCATTATACGGCAGACTTGAACATTTTGAGGGATTGAGCTAAACCAAATACTGACTTGGTCAAAACATATTTGTGGAGTAGCTAAGGACCCTTTTAAGTGTATGGGTTCTTGTATCGCTGCAAAACTTACGGAACGTGTCCAGTTTACCAGAGAAAATTATGTAATCTAAAACAAAAACTTGGATATTAGCAATCAATGATAGTTGAGAAAGAAAACAAAATCTCAATTGCTTTGGATATTAGTAGTGAACATACTAAAACTAATGATAATAATATTAATGTCAATACTAATAATAATAATAATAGTAATAATTCTAATAATAATAATAATAATAATAAAAATAATAATAATACTAATAATATAATACAAATAATTCTAACTATAACAACATTAATAATAATAACAATAATAATAACAAGTAAAGAAACAGTCAGTCGGTGCAACCGACTTAGAAATACCCTTGACCTATTTGGTTCAAATTTAATTAGATATCCATAAGTCATTTTAAAACCAGATTAATTTTAAACATAAAGTGCCTTTGAATATAGCTTAAGTATCGTAAACAATTTTATATTTTAAAAATATAAAAGTGTTAGATGAAAACGGAAATAGGAAAGAACCCTCCTATATCAAACTTAAAGTTTCTATCTTAATGAACTTCGAAGATAAGCTTTTCAATTTAGGGATTCCTTAGGAGGCACCTGAACCACCACTATAATTAAGTCTAAATTTTGAGGAAACTTAGGAAATAGGAAATACATTCTTTGGCTTCGAAATTATACTCGTTTGGCCTCAAATCGATCAAAAGCTTTTAGAATCCGAACTCATTGTCCGAACTCGCCCAGAACCAATTCCCATGGTACTTTCATTACTAGTAACCTAGAGTTTAAGTTTCATCAAAATAGGGGCATTATTTTTTGAGTTATGGTGATTTTAAGATTAACTAGTATCGCCCTGTGCTCGGAATTTGAGCTTTTTGTGCTTTTAAATTTATATAAAAAATCTGTTTTGTGTAATTTATATTAGACTAATATTTCACGAAACTTATTTTTTTACCCTATACATAATAAAATATATGGCAACAATGTTGTCAACAACACTTGCGTTTGAAATTTGCTATTAAAAAAAAATTTATAATATTTTTGTTTTTATTATTTTATTTATAATTTTTTTTTTATTGCTATTAAAAAAAAATTTATAATTTTTTCAATTATAAAAACGGTTTTAAGTATTTTTGAATTTTATTCCTGTAGCTTAACGCGCTATAAAGAGAGTATAATTTTGTACAGTTATTACACAAAACTAGCGATTTACATTCTAAATATAAATAGTGTTCTAATATATAATGTTCTGAAAATTTGATGATTTTTCTAAACAAATACATATACATATTTAGTGAAGTCAAGCAGCCAAAATCGAGTTAATGCTGTCCTACATATAGAAAACTGTACTTTTTGCTAAACATTTTAGTACGATTTGAACTATGTTGTATGTATTCTGTATCCTTATTAAAAAGCTTATTCATGGAAAAGCTTATTCATAGGACAATATATACAACAATATTTAACATACCTATCATAATTCATAAGTTTAGTACTTAGTATAATCTTATATTGAACCTGCCAGAAGTACAAAATAATAGTTAAATTGACAGAAGTCGAGATTTTTTTTAAAATCACAATTTTAAGATTTATAACATATCTACAAAGATATTAAAAAAAAATAACTAATCAATATAAAAATTGATAAATTTTTCCTCCCCTTATTCAATTTTTAAATTTAGTAGCTACATAGGCAAGTAGGCACTAAATTTCAATAATAAAATCTGAAATTTTTACTACAAATGTATGTATGCAAAAAATGGTTCAATTTTTAAATTTAGTAGCTACATAGGCAAGTAGGCACTAAATTTCAATAATAAAATCTGAAATTTTTACTACAAATGTATCTATTTTTACTACAAATGTATAATGTATCTATCAAAAAATGGTTCTGAATTTTTTAGTTTACTTTATATTATACCTATTTGTCTAGTTTATTTATTTATTTTTTTCTATATATGGTCATGACTCATAATATTCTTCAAACAAACAAATGTTAATACTTGCGTTCCTATATGAGGAGTAAACTACTCTTTTTTACTCTCACCTACTGCCAGCTACACCACACCAGCTCTTGAATAGGAGTAGATGAGAGGAGTAAATAATTAAACAATTTTCGGCAGATAGCTTTAAATAAATTTTTCATAATAGATGAATTAACTCTTGAATAGGTTATGTTAAATCATATTTTTTATTTGATTCCCAATGGGCACTTCACTCTTCTATTTTAAAAAATAGTCTTTATATATTTCAGCAATAAACCTTAATTTTTTCACTTATTTTTCATTATCTAAATATATAAAATATTATTAACTTCACAAATAACAGATAGTTTTAAAGATGAAATATTATGTAGGACAATTAATCTGACAATTATATACTCCTGAAACAAAAATTAGCTTTCCATTTACAAACAACTTCTACCTACTCTTCATCAACAATTTTTGGTAAAAGGAACGCATGCATTATATAAAATTCATGCGTTATGTCAAAGTAAAACTAAAAAGAGTTTTTTATTATAAAAAAAACATATGTTTCAAATGTAAAATAAACTTTTCATTTAATAGGGCCGAAATTAACTTAAATTAAACGAGGAAGAGTGTAGTAGAGTAGACTGTGTCAACTCTGGGATACCCGTATGACCTTAACATATACATTATATCATCCGGTTAATTACTTTTGGCAAAATTTCAAACATACTTTATTAAGTTTAGTGTAATACTCATATAAAAGAAGGAGTTGTATGGCAGCTACTCGAACCCTCTGCAATAGACCAACCAAATTTTGCTGTAACCTTGGCCAACACACTAAACTATTTTTGGCAAAATTTCAGACACCCAGCTTTATTAGGTGGAGAGTAATGCTTATATAAAGTAGGAAGTTGTATGGCAGCTACACGAACCCACTGCAGGAGACCAACCAAATTTTGCAGAAACTTTGGCCATAAAACTAAACTACTTTTGGCAAAATTTCAGACAAGCAGCTGTAATAGGTACAGAGAAATACTCATATAAAAAAAGAAGTTGTATGGCAGCTACCCGAACCCATGGACCAAAATGGCTGGATTTAAATAGCGATGACGGCTATTGCAAAAAAATGAAATTGCGAAAATTTCAAGATTCTAGCTACTTTAGTTTTTGAGTTATCGTGCGGACGGACGGACAGACGGACGGACGGACATACATAGCTAAATCGATTTATTTTTCGATTCTGATCCGATCCATACACTTGAGTCTATATCTACCCCCCCTCCTTCTCTGCGTCACAAACATAATGGCAAATTTATTATACCCTTTGACTATATGGTCATACGGGAATAAATATACGACGCACAATTTTTATACGGCAGTACGTCAATATATCTATCTACATATCCGTAAATTGATACGCGCGTACACACAAAAATATTTATTTGAATGTTTTAATTTAGTACAAAAATTTTTTTTTAATATCATATAATAGGTATATTTTGAATTTTTTTCAATATAAGATATTTTTTAAAATGAAATCTTAGAAATATAGGGAAAACCAAAAACAATATTTTTATACATCAGGCCAATTTGTAAATTTTAAAAATCCAAGTTACAGTACATCGCGTTACATGTATTTTGGTTGCTTTTGGTTGGTTTAATTCAGGTTCCTATTTATTTGTAAATTTTTTGACAGAAATTATATGCCGAACGATTTTATTTAAGTTGAAGATTATTTTTTGTTATTTTTTTTTGCGAACATGTTATACGTATTTTCAGTTATTTTGAATGTATGTTTTTTTTTTTAAAAAATATTATTTTATTTTGAAAACTTAATCGTAGCAACATAAGAAAAAATAATTACAATATTTTTATACGTTATGTGAAATTTTAAAACTTAAAATTCCGAAGTACAGTACATAACATACCTGCTTATTTCAAAATTTTTTGACAGAAACTGCACGGCGTACGCGTTTATTCTGGTTGATCATTTTTTTTAAGAAATGTTATTTTCTTTTTGTTTCTGCAAACATATTATAGGTATTTTAATCATTTTGAATATATGTAATGTATTTTTAAAAAAAATATAGGTATTTTTAAAAACAATATTATTTTAAATTTTTTTTTTTTTAGAACAATAACAACATAAGAAAAAACAATAACATTTTGATATGCTTTGTCAATGTTTAAATTTTGATTGTAAGTTATTCTCATGTTCTCATGTACTTAACTACTAATTTAAAACTTTTTGTTAGTATTTATACACCATAAGCGTTGATTTTGGTTAGGCCCTAAGGAACAAATCATTTAATTTACAAAGTATTTTTTTATGAAAGATTTTTCGTTTTAATTTTTTGCAAACATATTTTATAACAACTTTTGTTATACATCTCTCAAAAGTAATGGCAGAATATTTTTCAAAAGTCGGATATTTTATTATTATAAAAAACTTAACAAACAGCAACAACAATATACAAAGTAGTTTAGAAAAAAAAAATACATACAGTAGAGCTCACTTATAACGACCATGAAAATATAGAAAATATTCGTCGTAATAAACGAATGTGGTTTTAAAAGAATGCTGTGAATTTTGAAAAATTAGTATAAGACTTGAACATTGTACAATGTGCTGATTCTAGAATGGACACTTCGAACTCATTTGCTAGAATTTTATTTGATGTGTCAGCCTTAAGCCTATGTATAGTGCTTTTTCTTCTATTGAAATTTTTTTTTGTATTTTTGATGCGTTGTTATGATTTTTTTTAATTAAAAAATAAATATAAAAATACCAAATTAATCACCAAGTAACATTATTAGATATAATAAGTTTAAATAAAAGAAATATGAATGAAATAAAGAACTTACATTTTTAGGTACAATTTAACTCTTTGGCAAAAAGTCTAACGTTTATAATAATTAAAATTGGACAGAGTTCGTTATAATTGAAAACTACTGTATAAACCAAATGTATTGCTTTCATTTCGAACAGAACTAATTTTTTTTCACTGGAATGTTAGAGAGATAAATAAAAAACAACAAAAACAAAACAAAAATTTTAAAAAAATTTCAATCTCCTTGTTCATGGAACATTTGAACTAAACAAAAAAAAGAAAGACATAAGTCGGTGCATATAATAGTTTGATTGAGCTGCGAGTTACAACCGAAAATGAATTACATTTACACAGAAATGCAGCGCATAATATTAGAGTTATCAATATTAGAGTCGTCAACTTTTAACCGCGTGACCGTTAAATTCAAATTTACGTTAAATTAAAGACGGGTTTTTACCTGAAAAACGCAATATTCTAAAAAAAAATATCATTGTAATATGAAAACCAAAAAATCCTTTATATTGGTTTTTGTTTCATTAAAATTGGTCTTATAGTTTACTCGTAAAAGGGATGTTTATATTTTTATGGGAAAAAATAAGCCGATTAAATGTTATGATGTTCGTTAGCCCTTGAACTTTTCAAAGGTTCCAGAACCCGAAACCATGGTACGATTTCGCCCATTTGCAGTCTCCGTCATACTTTCAATACTAGTTAACCCTTGTACACAATTGGAACGTTCTATCTTAGTTTTAAGTTACTATTTTTATTAATTTCGATGATAACCTTTTAAATCTTGGGGGGGTCTAAAAGAAGTACTGAACCACCACCACTCTGATAGATCCAAAATTAGGGGGACGCGCAGGAAATAGTAAAGAGCACCCATGTGTTAAATTTGAAGTTTATATATTTGTTTGAAGTTACTATCTTCATTAATTTCAATCTTCATTGGTTTCGGAATAATGCTCAAATTATTAACTTTCAAAAAGAAGAAAAGTTTCAATAATAAATCTGGCACAATTTACAGGAATATCAAGAAAGGAAGTGCAACAGAATCTAGCTTATTTCAGGAGACATGTGGAAAATAAATACAGGAAGCATCTGCAGAGAATTAGGGAATCATTTCAAAACTATTTGATTGGAAAACCATGACGCTGAATAAACTCTTGAATATGGAAATTGTGCAATTTAATGCTAGAAGCTTGAGGAAAAATCTAAATGAAATAGAAGCATTTATAAAAATTAAAACTGATTTTGATATAACCATGGTTGGAGAAACTTTGTTATATTCAAAAGAAGAAAAATACTTCAATATTCCTGGGTATGCAGCATCATTTATCTCTAATAACTTGAGCAGAGGAGGTGGGTGTGCAATATATGTAAAGCAGGATATTAGTCACAAAGTTTTGGAAACATCTAAATCTTTCAATGCTATTATGATTTTTTTAGAAGATACTAGGCCTACTATTAATATGGCAGTGTGCTATGAGAGACCTTCTGAAAACAATAAGACATTTATAGAACACCTAGATCAGCTGTTTAATAAGTATAAAAACATAATAGTTGTTGGTGATAGTAACATTGATTTACTCTCTGAAACGGATGTAAGCAGAATGTATATGGATATGCTGGATGTTAACATGGTTAATATTAAAAATACAAGTGATGCTACTAGAATTACATTAAACTCAGCGGCACTGATAGACCATGTTCTTTCAGACCTTAAAACTGATCGATTTGAATTTGATATCACTATGCATGATATTCCAAACTTAGATCATAAAGCAATCTGTGTTGAAATTAAAGCAATACTTAGAAGACTAGAAGCGATGGTGTACAAACAAATAACGAGTAAAAACTATGCTAAATACTCAAAATCTGCTGGAAAATCACTTGAAAGCCATGTGCACATTATGTCACATGTAAGATACAATGTGGTGGCATGGTCGTGCTGTTCAAATATATTAAAAAGGAAAGTAAGCACTTTAATAAACAAAGCAATCAAGATACTCTACAGTTTAAATTGGCGTACTCCGACACTATGAGTTATACAAAAGTACGGAATTCCTTAAGTTAGATGAATTAATAATTGTAGAAAAAGCTAAAACTATTCATAAAATAAAATGTAGTCTCACTAAAAGTAAAACGTTTTTACAAAAGAGAGAAATATTCACAACCATAACACAAGAAATATGGATAAGTTATGTCATTAAAAACTCGAACTGAATTAGCTAAAAACAGTAATTTTTGTTCTTCAATAAGAATTTGCAACTATCTTCTTGAGAAATTAAAGCAATGTAGTAATATAAGTAGCTAGCAAATTATCAGGTTTTATTAAAAAGATTGTTAGAGTTATAAGTAAAATTATAAACTAGGCTATAATAATAATAGTAATATACATAATTTTTGTATTTATTTTCTATATAAATGTAAATATATTTATTATAATTGCTAAGACTTTTATACCAATTTTAAGTTATTGTCTAAATCTAGTATATTGTAAAATAATAATTGTAATTTCATAACATATAATTATATATAATAAAATAAATAAATAAAATAAAAAAAAAAAATTTGGACAAATAAAAATTTTTCCATTATTATACCCTACACCTATAGAATAGGTAAAGGGGTATATTAACTTTGGTATGGTGTTTGTAACCACCTAAAGGAAGCGAGCTAGATATGGAAAAGTATATATATTTGTGATCAGCGTGACCGCCTTAGTCGATATAGCCATGTCCGTCCGTCCGTCCGTCCGTAGGCACGATAACTCAAAAAATAATGGAGCTATCTTGATGAAATTTTAACTGTAGGTTACTAGGACTGAAAGTACGGCGGGGATTGCATATGGGCGAAATCGGCCCATGGGTTCGGATTCTGGACCTTTTAATCGGTTTCAGGGCTAACGAACAAATATAAAAAATCACGATAACTCAACAACTAATGACGCTATCTTCATCAAATTTGTGCTGTAGGTTACTAGTAATGAAACTACTTCGGGAATTGCGTAAGGTCGGGATTGGACCATGGGTTCGGAACCTAGAACTTTTTGATCGAATTTAGGCCAAACGAGCATAATTCCGAAACCAATGAAGATAGAACCTCCAAATTTAGTATCAGGGTGTCCCTTCCTATTTCCTAAGTGTCTTGTGAATTTGGGTCCCATTGGAGTAGTGGGTCGGGGACCAGCCACACATTTCCGAAGACCTTAAAGCATATCTTTAACATTAATAAAGATAACAACTTGAAAAAATGTAGAAGCTTCCAATTTGCCACAAGGGTGTTCTTTACTATCTCTTGCGTGTTCCCCTAATTTGGGATCAATTGGAGTGGTGGTTCTGTACCCCTCTCAGACCTCCCAAGTTTTAAAGGCTTATAATCGAAATTACTAAAATAGTTACTTAAAATTAGGATAGACCGTTCAAATTGTGTACAAGGGTTAACTAGTACTATAAGTACAGCGCGGACTATATAAGGGCGAAATCAGCCCAACGGTTCGGATTCCGGACCTTTTAATCGATGTCAGGGCTAAGGAACATATATAAAAAATCACGATAACTCAACAACTAATAAGGCTATCCTCATGAAATTTGTGCTGTAGGTTATTGGCAGCGAAATTACGGCGGTGATTACGTACGGTGAGGATTGGACAATGGGTTCGGAACTTAGAACCTTTTGATCGAATTTAGGCCAAACGAGCATAATTCCGAAACCAATGAAGATAGAACCTCCAAATTTGGTATCAGGGTGTCCCTTCCTATTTCGTAAGTGTCTTTGAAATTTGGGCCCCATTGGAGTAGTGGATCGGGGACTAGCCACTCAGTTCTTAGGCCCTTAAAGCATATTTTCGAAATTAATAAAGATAGTAACTTGAAACAAATGAAGAAGCTTCCAATTTGCCACAAGGGTGTTCTTTACTATTTCTTGCGTGCCCCCCTAATTTGGGATCAATTGGAGTGGTGGTTCAGAACCTCTCTTAGACCCCCCAATGTGTAAAAGCTTATCATCGAAATTAATAAAACTATTAACTTAAAATTAAGATAGAGCGTTCCAATTGTGTACAAGGGTTAACTAGTATTGAAAGTATGACGGGACTGCATATGGGCGAAATCGTACCATAATTTCGGGTCCTGGAACCCTTGAAAAGTTCAAGGACTAACAAACATATATCTTACAAACACCATAACTCAAAAAATAATGCCGGTATTTTGATGAAATTTAACAGTAGGTTACTAGTAATGAAGTACCATGGGAATTGGTTGTGGTCGAGTTTAATTTCGAAGCCAAAGAATATATTTCCTATGTCCTATGTGTCTCCGAAATCTAGACTTAATTGTATTGGTTCAGCTATGTTCAAAGGTACTTGCTGCATTTATGTAAAATTTATTTTTATATTTAAATGAATTATATGAAAAGGTGTAAATTTTTAATTGTATTTTAGAAATACATTTATTGCATATTTTGCGTTTATAAGCTTTTCTATTAGGTATATAAACTAACCATTTAAAATAATTGCAATTTTTAAAAATTTGGATTATTAAATATATTATGCTTTGATTATCTTTTTATCACAAAATTTAATAATTAGAATTTTTTCATTTTGTAATTGAATTGGAATAAATATATTTTCATTTATTTCAAGTTTGTTTGTTATTTAATATTTTTAAAAAGATAAATTAGTAAGAATTTGTAGTATTTTTTAATAGATAGGGTAATTAGAAAATGTTTTTAGTATTATACAGTTAATTTGGTTAGCTATGTCTTACGATCAAATTAATAACAGCTTCTATGGTGTTAAAATGACTTATAGATATGTCCTTAAATTTGAACCAAATAGGTGTAGGGTATTTCTAAGTCGGTTGCACCGACTGACTGTTTCTTTACTTGTTTTTTTTATTTTTTGCTAGATAGATTTTTTAAATTGCTGGTTGACTGTTGTATGATGTTATAGCTGTGTTTATGATTTATTTAATTCCAAAATTTTACGAGTTTCTGGTGTTATATTCGTGAATTGGTAGAGCTGGTAGAGCTTTTGCATTTAAAAGTGTTTTAATATAAAAGTAAATTGCTGAAATAGTGACACTTCTTCTTTCAGATAGTCTTAATCCAGCAATTTACTTTTATATTAAAACACTTTTAAATGCAAAAGCTCTACCATGAATTTTTGGATAATGAAAATTTTCAACATTTTAAGCTAACAGTTTTCAAACATTAAAAGAACTGTTTCTTATACCAGCAATTTACTTTTATATTAACACAGTAAAAAATTCCCAAAATCTACCTTCAATTTTTTATTTTCTACATTTTAGGAGGCTAGTACTACTTTAATAAAAGTATATATTGAAAAAAATTTTTTTTTTTAATTTATTTTATTTTATACTTTTTAGTTTTAATTCAATTTTTTTACACAATTATTTATATAAAATTATTAAATACAATATTTAATTTGACCATTTCCAAGTTGGATGCAATTCATTAATAGTTATAATCAGTTTATCTATTAACTAATCATAATTTATTAAAATATCCCCTTTAGTAAATTTATCTTAATTAATTTAAATTTTGTAACAGAAGACAAAAATATCAATAAAGGCATTATAAGTACCTATATGATAAAATCTTGGTGAAACTTCCGGAAAGGGGTTGTGAGCTATCAAGATGACGTCATCACAAAACGGTACTAAATATCTCAAAGTTTCCGAATATATATACCATTAGTGGCGATGGCGCCATCTAGTGGTCGAAAAATGCATTACAAAATGTTCCTAAGATTTTGTAGCATTTTTATTAAAATGTTATATTTTTCCTGTAAGACAATAAATTGGAACCAACATCTCACAATATTGTAGGGCATGATATTGTCTTTCATAAACATCTGGTTTCATCTAGATCGGTGCTACCATTTTTGAGATATTCCAATTTAAAGTGAAAATTTAAAAAAAAAAAATCAAACTTTCAAAAATACTACTTTAACTGTGAAATTTTCAAAAACATCCTATATTATTATTATACCATTAGAAAGGTCTCTTAAAACTCTTTCCATCGATATATAATAAGTATGGCATATTTTCAACCCTTTTCCGGAAGTTTTGCCAAAATCTTTATCTAATTATCTAGTTTGTTAAACAAAATTGTTTTATATTTATTAAATGTCTTTAAGGGTGGCGCGAAATAAAGCCATACGAAATAAAGCCATAAAATGACATTATGGCTTTATTTCGCATTCAAATGCGAAATAAAGCCATATCGCCAATTTTTTCGCGTATGGCTTTATTTCGCATTTGAATGCGAAATAAAGCCATATCATTTTCTAAAATTTTACGAAATAAAGCCATATAGTAAAATTGATACAAATTCTAGTTTAATAGTAAACAAAGTAAAAAAAAAATAAAAATTAATAAGTTCCTAATTTTTTTAATACACTGTAATAAAACATGTTAAATAATATTATATTTTCATTATGGGGGCTGCCGCCCCCGAACCCCCGCTAACTCAATTATTGAAGCTAGATTTTGAATCCAACACTAAAATGAAAAGAATGGTATAAGAATTCGGATACCTAATTCATTCAAAAAATTAATAAGTTTCTAATTTTTTTAATACACTGTAATAAAACATGTTAAATAATATTATATTTTCATTACGGGGGCTGCCGCCCCGCTAACTCAATTATTGAAGCTAGATTTTGAATCCAACCCTAAAAGGAAAAGAATGGTATAAGAATTCGGATACCTAATTCATTAAAAAAATTAATAAGTTTCTAATTTTTTTAATACACTGTAATAAAACATGTTAAATAATATTATATTTTCATTACCCCCGCTAACTCAATTATTGAAACTAGATTTTGAATCCAACACTATAATGAAAAGAATGGTATGAGAATTCGGCATAGCTATTTCATACAAAAAATAATCAACCCTAATTAATAAATATAAATATTCTGGAAAAGGGGGCAATCCTGCTTTTGAATCCAACTCCAAAATCCCTCCTAATTGAGAATCCCACATATACACATATATATAAATATTCTGGAAAAAGCGTAAAGCCCTGCTTTTGAATCCAACTAACAATCCCACATATACACATATATAAATATTCTGGAAAAAGCGGCAATCCTGCTTTTGAATCCAACTCTAAAATCCCTCCTAATTGAGAATCCCACATATACACATATATAAATATTCTGGAAAAAGCGTAAAACCCTGCTTTTGAAACCAACTCTAAAACTCCTTCCTAACTATTTAAATAAAAAAGTTTGGAAAATTAAATTGCTTCTATTTTCACAAATAAAATTACATTTTTAAATGCGAAATAAAGCCATATGGCTTTATTTCGCAATTGAATGCGAATTAAAGCCATACGCGAAAAAATTGGCGATATGGCTTTATTTCGCATTCAAAATAATGTCATTTTATGGCTTTATTTCGTATGGCTTTATTTCACGGCGCCGTCTTTAAGTCTAAATACATTTTTGCACATTGTACATTTTATTATGTATGTTTCACATGTAGTGTAACGGATACATTATGTACCTACCTCTAAAGTTTACATTATTAAAATCTACTTAATGTAATTTGTTTTCAAAATTGTTGCAAAATTATATTTTTCTTCAAAATTTCCAAAACCAATTCAAATGTTAGTTGTCAACATTTTTAATTGAGGTTTAGAATATATGTTTTAATTTTTAAAGAAACTTGGTATAGGTATCTATACAAATAGGTTTTCAAATTTTATTTGATATTAATTCCTAGTTCTTTGTTTATCGTCGTTTATAATATTTCTGCATACATATACATACATATGCTCATAATAATATACCAATAACATGGTTGAAAATCTAATTCGAAATATTAATGTCATTAATAAAAAATATTCTCTTAAATATTCTTACATTTGCATATTCACCAAAAACAAAATAGGCACTGGCTTATCTCGCTTATTCATATAAGATTTTTATCTTACAAAATACAAGTAAACTTACATTTAGAAGCATTACACATTATACTATAATTTATTCATATACATATATTGCATATTAATGCAAATTAATAAAATCAAATTCTATTACGCAGTTATGCTTCGATTCTAATATACATATACAGAAAAGTAAACCAAAAACAAATGACCGATAAATTTTTGTTGTTGTTGTCAAATTTTAAAAATTTTAAGATGAATAAGTTACGTATTTTACTTTTTGTAAGTTTATTTCGTATTTTATAAAATGTTGGAATCTTGGGTTTAAATTCGCTTCATGGTGAATTTTTATACCCTACACCTATAGAATAGGTAAAGGGGTATATTAACTTTGGTATGGTGTTTGTAACCACCTAAAGGAAGCGAGCTAGATATGGAAAAGTATATATATTTGTGATCAGCGTGACCGCCTTAGTCGATATAGCCATGTCCGTCCGTCCGTCCGTCCGTCCGTTAGTCCGTCCGTCCGTCCGTCCGTCCGTCCGTCCGTAGGCACGATAACTCAAAAAATAATGGAGCTATCGTGATGAAATTTTTACTGTAGGTTACTAGGACTGAAAGTACGGCGGGGATTGCATATGGGCGAAATCGGCCCATGGGTTCGGATTTTGGACCTTTTAATCGATCGAAGGGCTAACGAACATATATAAAAAATCACGATAACTCAACAACTAATGACGCTATCTTCATCAAATTTGTGCTGTAGGTTACTAATAATAAAACTACTTCGGGAATTGCGTAAGGTCGGGATTGGACCATGGGTTCGGAACCTAGAACTTTTTGATCAAATTTAGGCCAAACGAGCATAATTCCGAAACCAATGAAGATGGAACCTCCAAATTTGGTATCAGGGTGTCCCTTCCTATTTCCTAAGTGTCTTGGGAATTTGGGCCCCATTGGAGTAGTGGGTCGGGGACCAGCCACACATTTCCGAAGACCTTAAAGCATATCTTTAAAATTAATAAAGATAACAACTTGAAAAAATGTAGAAGCTTCCAATTTGCCACAAGGGTGTTCTTTACTATCTCTTGCGTGTTCCCTTAATTTGGGATCAATTGGAGAGGTGGTTCAGTACCCCTCTCAGACCTCCCAAGTTTTAAAAGCTTATAATCGAAATTACTAAAAATAGTTACTTAAAATTAAGATAGACCGTTCAAATTGTGTACAAGGGTTAACTAGTACTATAAGTAAAGCGCGGGCTGTATAAGGGTGAAATCAGCCCATGGGTTCGGATTCTGGACCTTTTAGTCGGTGTCAGGGATAACGAACATATATTAAAAATCACGATAATTCAACAACTAATGAGTCTATCTTCATGAAATTTGTGCTGTAGGTTATTGGTAACGAAACTACGGCGGTGATTACGTACGGTGAGGATTGGACAATGGGTTCGGAACTGAGAACTTTTTGATCGAATTTAGGCCAAACTAGCGTAATTCCGAAACCAATGAAGATATAACCTCCAAATTTGGTATCAGGGTGTCCCTTCCTATTGCGTAAGTGTCTTTGAAATTTGGGCCCCATTGGACTAGGGGGTCGGGGACCAGCCACTCAGATCCGAGGACCTTAAAGCATATTTCCGAAATTATTAAAAATAGTAACTTGAGACAAATGTAGAAGCTTCAAATTTGGCCCAGGGTGTTCTTTACTATTTCTTCCGTGCCCCCCTAATTTGGGATCATTTGGAGTGGTGGTTCAGGACCTTTCTTAGACCCCCAAATGTGTAAAAGCTTATCATCGAAATTAATAAAACTATTAACTTAAAATTAAGATAGAGCGTTCCAATTGTGTACAAGGGTTAACTAGTATTGAAAGTATGACGGGACTGCATATGGGCGAAATCGTACCATGGTTTTGGGTTCTGGAACCCTTGACAAGTTCAAGGACTAAAAAACATATATCTTAAAAACACCATAACTCAAAAAATAATGCCGGTATTTTGATGAAATTTAAACTCTAGGTTACTAGTAATGAAAGTACCATGCGAATTGGTTCTGGTCGAGTTTAATTTCAAATCCTATGTCCTATGTGTCTCCGAAATCTAGACTAAATTGTAGTGGTTCAGCTATGTTCAAAGGTACTTGCTGCATTTATGTAAAATTTATAATTTTTTCATTTTGTAATTGAATTGGAATAAATATATTTTCATTTATTTCAAGTTTGTTTGTTTTTTAATATTTTTAAATAGATAAATTAGTAAGATTTTGTAATATTTTGTAATAGATAGTGTAATTAGAAAATGTTTTTAGTATTATAAAGTTAATTTGGTTAGCTATGTCTTACGATCAAATTAATAACAGCTTTTATGGTGTTAAAATGACTTATGGATATGTCCTTAAATTTGAACCAAATAGGTGTAGGGTATTTCTAAGTCGGTTGCACCGACTGACTGTTTCTTTACTTGTTTTTTTTTAATTTAAATCTAAATTTTTTTTTTTTTAAGTACCTACTTGTATAAATTTTAAATTAATGAACCAAAAATGAACGGACTGACATAAAAAAAACCCTTCAAAATTTTTTATATGAAACTGATCGTCTATATAATTATTTGGTTTATGGTGTTATATTATCAAAGTGAAGTATTTTAGTTTTAAAAGTTATAAATTTTTAAAGAAACAATCCAAATAAATTAATTTTCTTTGTAATTTTTTTCATTATTTCTGTTGAATTTAAAAAACTTTGGTCTTTTAAGGAGGATCGAACTCAAATCTATTTACACCCTAAGCCACTTTGCTAACCAATGAACCATACAATTCTTATAAATTTATGGTCAGATTTTTAATATAAATGTATCACTAACTGGCAGAATGAAAAATAAAACCATAGACATAGGCAAGTTCAATTAAAAGTATATAAAAAAAAGGTCAGATCTTAAAAACGCTTAAGAAAATTAACACGGTCCTTCGAACCGGATCTGAATCGTATAATTTGTGTCTTCCCACATGCGCGAAAAATTGGATCAATACAAGCTCTTTAAAATATTAGAAATTCGTTAAAAAAAAATAATAATTAGTTCATTAATTAATAAAGATAATTTCTATTTATAAAAAAAAAAAAGGGTTTTTAATTTACATATATGTGAATATTCAAACAGTGCTATTAAACACAGCTTGTAATAGTATATTAATTTAAAGTGCATTAAAATCAATATTAATTGGAACAGTTTTATGCATTTATATATAATTAAAAGAGCATTTTTTAAAACGTACAATGTGGTTTGCTTAAGAACAATAAAAAACAAAAAAAACATTGTTCTGATTTGATCACATGTGCTTCCATATATAGTTCAAATATTATATAAAAAAAAAAGAAATAACATTTTTTGGTTGATAAATTTGTTAAACTATAAAAATAAATTAAAATAAAAACTAACCATTAGCAGTAAATACATGCCATCCATTAAGAATTTAGAATTATCTAAATTCAGAAATCACCGACTGGTTAGATTTTTGGAGCAGTTTTTCAAAACTAGTTGATGAAAATGATATAATGACTGATGCAGTTAAATTCCAACATTTAAAGGGTTGTTTGACGGGTAAAGCTAAGAATATAATAAAAAGTATAGATAATTTCGAGCAAGGTTACAAAGAGGCTATTGATTTACTTAAGAGTCGTTATTTTAATAAAAATTTTTTATTTAATTCGCACATAAATTCAATTTTAAATATACAAGCAATTTCAAAACCCACTGTAGAAAGTATTCGAGGCATTGCTGATGTAATAATTGGAAATAAATCACAAGTTGCAGATGCTCTCTTATTGAAGTTGGTGTCACCTCGTCTGGACCGAGATACTCAAATAAAATGGGAAGAATATGTAGCTGATAAATACAATAATAATAATGAAGGTGATAAAGGTAAGAGTTTTATTTTTCCTACCTTTGAAGAATTTTCCAAATTTATTGAAAAAAGATGTGTGACCCTGGACAACTTAGAAAATATTCGATCACACAATTTTGAAAAATCTAAATTTAATAAACGTTCAGCCCTTGTTGTTAGTATTCCTGAAAATTGCTTATATTGTAAAGACTCTTCTCATGACTTACAAAACTGCAAGGGATTTAAACTACTGTCTCCCTTTTCTCGGTATTTTGAAATTAAAAAATTAAGATTATGCATATTGTGTTTTAAAGCAGGACATACCGTTAAGCAGTGTCATGAAAAAAAATGCATACTCTTTTCGGGAAATCATCACAATTTGTTGCATCGCAAGCCAGATAATATGAAATTTCAACATAATCGCTCGTTATCTAAGTCACAACAAAGTTCGCCATTCAGACCTACCACTAGTGCACAATCTTTTACTTCAGAAAACAGTTCAATCGATTTTACAAACTCGCAAATGGTAAAAAATGTTAATTCAAATAAATTACCCCCAATAGTTCCAGATTCGAGTCAAGAACGGAAGGATACGCTAATTTCCAATTCGGATAATCGTCAAGTAATTTTACCCACCGCACTTGTTAACGTAGTCGATTCAGATGGAAAAATAGTTCAATGTCGAGCACTATTAGACTCTGCCTCCCAATCAAATTTCGTCACAAAGGATCTTATCGAAAATTTAAAATTAAAAACTACTTCAACTGATACTATTGTACCTGGTATTGGAAATATTAGTTCATCAAATTTGAATCGTAAAACTCGTATAATGATACAATCGCGTGCTAATCGTTTTTCTGCAAAAATTGAATCGGTTGTAATTGATAAAATAACTGGTTTGCAACCCCATCGCAGCTTTGATGCTGAGTATAAAAAAATCCCAAATAATATTTGTTTGGCCGATCCATATTTTAATGTACCAAACAAAATCGATTTGTTGATAGGTGCAGACTTATTTTGGAAAATTCTTTGTGTTGGCCAAATTCGGAACAATGATGATTCACCTATTTTTCAAAAAACCATGTTTGGATGGATCGTTTCCGGTGCTATTATAAACCATCCAACATTTACTCATTGATGTATATCCACTACAAATAAGCCAGAGGATTTTGAACATTTGATGCAAAAGTTTTGGGATATTGAAAACATAGATGATAAAACTCCAAAACCAACTGTAGAACATTTATCTTATGAGCAACATTTTAAAAGTAACTTTTCCCGTGAGGACGTTGCATAGTTAAATTGCCGTTACATTCAGATCCAATATTTGGCGATTCGTACAACGTCGCTCTAAAAAGATTTCTTAACCTTGAAAAAAAACAAAGTGTAAACTCGAAGTTGAAGGAAGAGTATACAAATTTTCTACAAGAATATTTGGAACTAAACCATATAGAGTTGATTAGATTTGCATATATTAATCCTGAACGGAGATTTTTTTTGCCTCACCTCTGTGTCGCCAAATTAGATTCATCATCTACCAAGTATAGAGTTGTATTTGATGGATCCTGTCAAGGCACCGGACAGGCAAATTTATTCAGAAGCTTTTCCTTTGGGGTTAAAAGTAATACTTAAGGATTTTTACGTTGACAACTTGTTAACTGGTAGTGACTCTCTAGAAAAACTTCGAAAAATAAAGGATGAAGTTGTTACAATTTTAAATTTCGGGCATTTTCCACTTAAAAAATGGGCTTCTAATAGCAATTCTATTCTTAAAGATATGCCTTATGATGATCAGGGACCAATATTAAAATTTCAAGATGACAACATTATTAAGGCTCTTGGATTAAATTGGAATCCTATGGATGATCATATTTTATTCTATTATACGGCTCCACCTAAACCCTGCGCTGTTAGCAAAAGGACTATACTTCCAGAAATAGCTCGGTTCTTTGACTCATTAGGCCTTATCAACCCAGTTATCATCGCTGCTAAATTATTCCAACAACATTTGTGGAAGATCAATGGGATGAAAGTTTGCCAATGGACTTGTGTACACAGTGAAACGAGTTTAGTAAACAACTAGCACTTATTAATGGTATTCGCATTAAAAGGTATATAGCTCCAGGTTCATCAACTAATGAGTTACAATGTTTTGAAGATGCCAGCGAAAGGACATATGGTGCCTGTATTTATTTGAGAAACATCGATATCAATGGCTTAACTCACGTACACTTGATGTTGGCCGGACTCTACTACTACATTAGCTTGGATCGGTGCGCATTCTTATGAATTTTCTACGTTTGTCGCTACTCGAATTCAAGAGCTTTCACATAATTGTACTTGAAACACTGTCATACAGAGCTTAATCCCGCAGATTTAATTGGTCGTGGTGCCACTCCACAAAAACTTATGAGATCGAAATTATGGTTCCATGGACCTGATTTTTTACTGTCAGAGTCGTCGAAGTGGCCTTCAACAATAGATAATAAAGATATTCCTGAAAAGAAGAAGTTAAAATTTTCATTTATATCTATTACGATCGATGATGAAATCGGCTCACATAAGTACATTAACAATTACTTTCGAATACTCCGTATTTTTGCTTATGTTACGCCCTTTATTAGAAATACAAAACTCAAAGATAAGAATGCTCGCAAATTTGGAGAATTATCTTTACCTGAAATTAAACGTGGGCTGTCGTCAATAATAAAAAATTTGCAAAGGATTTATTTTTCAGTCGATTTCAATCAACTAAAACAGGGAATACTTTTGAAAGCCAATAGTCGAATTCGCTGCCTAAATTCATTCCTTGATGAACATGATATCATTCGCGTAGGAGGGCAAATGAAATACTCTAATTTACCATTTAGTGCTAAACACCAGATTTTACTACCAAATGCTCATCCGTTTATTTATTCATTAATTAATTATTATCATAAAATTTTTTGTCATGCAGGTTACCAGAATTTGCTTAACATCATTAGAGAAAAAATTTGGATCACAAATGGCAAGGCCGTCATCCGAAAGGTTTTACATCAGTGTTTAGCTTGTTTCAAAATTAATGCCACTCCAACACATCTGTTAACACATCTGATCTGCCAAGGGATCGTGTCGTTATGCAAAGGCCATTTTTAATCTGTGGAGTACACTACTGTGGACCATTTTTAATTACTCATCGCATTCGGGGGCTCCCACCATATAAATGTTATATTTCAATATTTATTTGTTTTAGCACCAAGGCCGTTCATATGGAATTGGTCACTGACTTAACAGCAAACAGCTTCCTAGCAGCACTAAAACGATTCTTTGCTCGTCGTGGCAAGGCGGCCAAAATTAATTCTGATAACGGCACAAACTTCAAGGCACACATCATCAATTGCAAGAACTTTCGCAAGTTATCACATCGAAGGCATACAACAAGTCAATTCACGAGTTCTGTTTACAAAGTGGTATAGAATGGAGATTCATACCACCTCGAAGCCCACATTGGGTTGGTCTCTGGAAGAGGGCTGTCAAAATTGCAAAACTCCACTTATATAAGATTTATGGAAACCATTCGTTTACTTATGAAGAATTTTTGCCAAGAATTCTTATAATTTGTGTAAGAATTCTTGGGAAGAATTAATTATGAAGAAAACTTGCCAAGTAGAGATGGTTATGAATTCAAGACCGATTTCACCATTGTCAAATGATCCAAATGATTGTAGTGCACTTTCTCCTCACCATTTTTTGATAGGAGAACCAATGGTTTGTGTTAACTATACACCACTTAATGATGCATCAACCCTAAGCGATCGTTATAAAAATATTCAAGCAATCTATCAGAAATTTTGGACTCAATGGAAAAAGGGCTATTTAAATAATCTACAAAATCGGAAAAAATGGGCTGATTCGCAGCGTAGCCTGAAAGTCAATGATTTAGTTTTGCTTATCAAAGAAAACACTTCTTCAATGAAGTGGCCATTGGGCCGAGTTACTTATGTACATCCAAGCCGTGACAATAAAGTTCGAGGTGTTACAGTATCAACTGCATCTGACACATGTATAAGAAGTATAACCTTTCAAGGCGGGCAGAATTAAGAAGTTTCAAATTAATTCTTATATAAATTTAATGTAAATCATTTACAAATAACCTTTTATATCTACATTAAACATTTTTTTCAGCCATTTTTCCCCTATGCTGCAATATAAATTATAAAATTCATTTAGTTTATTATATTTTTGCTTTGCTGACTTGTTTTCGTTGTTGTAGAACTCATTACTTCGGTTATTATTTGTTCCATCACTAGCTATTTCTTTAATAAAGTTTCTAGTTTTTTGCCGATTGCTTGAATCATATTCTTTACATTTTTTGTGAACTTATTTAGCCAATAGTGATATTTTCCTTGTATGCGTGATTATTATAATTTTGTTTATGTTTTCGATGCTACACATTTTTTATTTTTATTAATTTTATACACTCTATGTTAATCCAGGATTTCGGATATTTTATAGTTTTATTTTTAATTTGTTTTTCACTTGTCGAAGGTTTGATACTATTGAATCTACTATATTTTTATAAATTTTACTGGCAACGTTAGATGAGATGTCGATAGGGTAGTTTAATAGATGACTTTTGATCATATGGTAATCTAATCTTTTGATATTAAACTTTCATATTTCTTTGTTTTTACTAATTTAAAAATTATTATTATTTTTATAGTTATTATTATCATTATTATTTTTATTAGTGTTATTATTATTTATAATATTTGAAGATACTGGCTCTAGAATTACTCCTCTAGCTAGTATATTGCTTAACTTAAATGTGTGTTTTAGAAACTTATTGAGGTAACTTCGAATTGTTGATACTGCCAATTTTGTAAAGTACAACGAATGCTAACTTTTTTTGCATTCGCGTATTCTTTTCCATACCTATAATCTGGATCACGCCAAATTTCAAGTAAAAAAATTTTTTTTTTTTAAGTTTTTATACTCTACACCTATAGAATAGGTAAAGGGGTATATTAACTTTGGTATGGTGTAACCACCTAAAGGAAGCGAGCTAGATATGGAAAAGGATATTAATTTTTTGATCAGTGTGACCTCCTAAGTCGATATAGCCATGTCCGTCAGTCCGTCCGTCCGCCCGTCCGTCCGTAGGCACGATAACCCAAAAAATAATGGAGCTATCTTGATGAAATTTTAACTGTAGGTTACTAGGACTGAAAGTACGGAGGGGATTGCAAATGGGCGAAATAGGCCAATGGTTTCGGATGCTGGACCTTTTAATCGATCCAAGGACTAACGAACATATAAAAAAAATTATGATAACTCAACAACTAATGACGCTCCTTTGAGTTCCTTTGAATATAGCTTAAGTATTGTACACAATGTCTTAATTATATATCACCTATGGTAATAATTCAATAAAATATATGATTTAGTAAAAGTTAAAAAAAAGGAATTCAATCGTTTATTAAAAAAATATTTTGCTTTTAATTTATAAAATATTATACAAAATATGTTTTATGGTAAAATTCTTAGCCTTTTAAAAATATAGAAGTGTTAAAAAAAAAAGGAAATAACTCTCGTGTATCAAATTTAAAGTTTCTATCTTCATGAATTTTGAAGATAAGCTTTTTCATTTTGTGATTTCTTATGAGGCGCCTAAACCACCACTACAATTAAGTATAAATTTCGGGGACACATAGGAAATAGGAAATACATTCTTTGGCTTCGAAATTATACTCGTTTGGCCTCAAACCGATCAAAAGCTTCTAGAATCCGAACTCATTGTCCGAACTCGACCAGAACTTACTAATTTCTATGTTAAGCTTTTCAACCTTGGGGGGTTTAAGAGGGGTCCTAA
Source organism: Dolichopus griseipennis (assembly GCA_963082915.1). Classification (NCBI taxonomy): domain Eukaryota; kingdom Metazoa; phylum Arthropoda; class Insecta; order Diptera; family Dolichopodidae; genus Dolichopus; species Dolichopus griseipennis. Next base: position 110,158,323 of record OY720443.1, on the reverse strand, counting down.
ACCACTACTCTAATTAATCCAAAATTAGGGGAACACGCAGGAAATAAGAAAGAGCACCCATGTGCCAAATTTGAACCTTCTACATTTGTTTGAAGTTACTATCTTTATTAATTTAGAAAATATGCTTTAAGGTCTTTGAAACTGTGTGGCTGGTCCTCAGCCCACTACTCCAATTGGTCCCAAATTTCAAGGACCCTAAGCAAATAAAAAGAGACACCCTGACACCAAATTTGGAGGTTCTTTCTTTATTGGTTTTGGAATTATGCTCGTTTGGCCTAAATTCGATCAAAAAATTCTAAGTTCCGAACCCATTGTCCATTCCCCACCGTACGCAATCACCGTCGTAGTTTTATTACCAGTACCCTACAACACAAATTTTATGACGATAGCGTCATTATTTGTTGAGCTATCGTGATTATACCCGTATGACTATATAGTCAAAGGGTATAATAAATTTGCCATTATGTTTGTGACGCAGAGAAGGAGGGGGGGTAGATATAGACTCAATTGTATGGATCGGATCAGAATCGAAAAATGAATCGATTTAGCTATGTATGTCCGTCCGTCCGTCCGTCCGCACGATAACTCAAAAACTAAAGGAACTAGAATCTTGAAATTTTCGCAAATTTCTTTTCGCAATTTTCCCATTTTGGTCCATGGGTTAAGGCAGCTCCCATACAACTTCTTTTTTTATATGAGTATTTCTCTGTTCTCCTATTACAGCCGCGTGTCTGAAATTTTGCCAAAAGTAGTTTAGTTTTATGGCCAAAATTTCTGCAAAATTAAGTTGGTCTCCTGCTGTGGGTTGGTGTAGCTGCCATACAACTTCCTTTTTTATATGAGCATTACTCTCCACCTAATGAAGCTGGGTGTCTGAAATTTTGCCAAAAATAGTTTAGAGTAATGGCCAAAGTTACAGCAAAATTTGGTTGGTCTCTTGCAGAGGGTTCGAGTAGCTGCCATACAACTCTTCTTTTATATGAGTATTTCACTAAACTTAATAAAGCTGTATGTTTGAAGTTTTGCTAAAAGTAATTAACCGGATGATTATAATGTATATGTTACGGTCATACGGTTATTCCAGAGTTGACGCAGTCTACTACAATAATATTACTAATAATAAAAAAACTAACCCTAGTAGTAGTAATGCAAGTAATACTGATATTTTATTAGAAATTCGTAATAGTATTGAAGACTTAAATAAAAGAATGAGCGGGATAAAAAAAAATATGAGCAATTTACAAAAACAAAATAGTACTAACACAAGTAATATAAAAATTTTATTCAATCATTTGAAAATTGAAACCAACCAACAATATGAATACTAGGACAAATACATATAAATTAATTTCAGTGAATTTTAATTCATTATTCTCCTACAATAAAAAATTTGCACTTATGCACTTTCTAGAAAGCAATAAGCCGGACAACTTAATTAATATCGAATATATAATTTCTTTACAATTAAAGCAATGAAAAAAGTTATTTATTATTTCTATTTTTGCTTCAAATAGGAATACACATATTTATAACAGAACTAGATAAAATATTTCAACTTTTAAATTTAAATAATCTTAATAATTATTATATTCAAACTGGTGTATGCAGTAGCTGTATTATGCAGTATGTTTAGCGTTAAAATCTAAACATACTGCATAATACCGCTTAATACCGTCAACAATTGTAGTGGTACACAACTACACAAATGGTTGCAAAAAAATAAAATTACGTATAAGAGGGATTTGCTTCTGACAGACGCTCCAACACTACCACGCGCTAATTCGTATATAGACCTTACAATTGTAGATGTCAGAATAAACTTAGTGTTCTCTCAATTTCCGAATAAACTCCCCACACTACCATACGATAGTGACCACAATGCTATTTGCTGTAACTCCACAATTAATAACAATGAAATTCAATGAAATGTTGCCAGATAGTTATAATTCTATATTTACAAAAGCAAACTGGAATATATTCAGAAATAAACTAGCTCAGAATTATGCTTTTAAATATACCTCTAACAATAACAAAATCGTAGATAATAGAAATATTTCAAATCAAAACATAAATTATCACCTACTCCAGTTAAATGAAATAATTTTAGAAACCATGAATGAAGTTATACCTAAGAAAAAAAATTCAAACAATTTAAATAAATTTTATTTTGCAAAATTAAAAATTCTTTTAAGCAAAAAAAAATCTTAATGAAAGACATTCATAAAATTCATAGACAACCCCTAAATTTTACATCTCAAAAGCCTTTTAAATAATATAAATACTCTTATAAAACAACAAATAAAAATAGAAATAAACAATTACTGGCAGCACAGTCTCCAAAGCATTACACCTAATAACAATTCCAATATGTTCTCAGAAATAAAAAAAATATTTCGAAGTAATAAAAACAATCAAATTTCTACCTTACACATAGAACCAAATTACACTTCACTTCTCTTTGAAAATAACATTAATATTAATAACTTAAAAAAAACAAGTACAAACAAATATATTCTTCACAACCAAAAAGGTATTTACAATGTATTAGGATCTAAAAAAAACTCACACCATTATACCAGCAAATAACAGATTTCACATCAATATATCAAATAAAGTTAACCTATTTCACCAAAATATTCAAAATGTGCATACAAATAACATTACTCTCAGCATTTTTAACAATACAAACAAGTCATGAGAGCAACGTGGTGAAAATAGCAAGTACACAAACCATCACAAGCTTTGTTTGAAATTTAAAGCTTTAAAAAAAAAAACTTCATCTGGTATTGATAATATACCAAATATAGTTTTAAACAAGTAAAGAAACAGTCAGTCGGTGCAACCGACTTAGAAATACCCTACACCTATTTGGTTCAAATTTAAGGACATATCCATAAGTCATTTTAACACCATAAAAGATGTTATTAATTTGATCGTAAGACATAGCTAACCAAATTAACTTTATAATATTAAAAACATTTTCTAATTTAATTACACTATCTATTAAAAAATATTACAAATTCTTACTAATTTATCTATTTAAAAATATTAAAAAACAAACAAACTTAAAATAAATGAAAATATATTTATTCCAATTCAATTACAAAATGAAAAAATTCTAATTATTAAATTTTGTGATAAAAAGATAATCAAAGCATAACATATTTAATAATCCAAATTTTTCAAAATCTCAATTATTTTAAATGGTTAGTTTATATACCTAATAGAAAAGCTTATAAACGCAAAATATGCAATAAATGTATTTCTAAAATACAATTACAAATTTAGACCTTTTCATATAATTCATTTAAATATTCAAATAAATTTTACATAAATGCAGCAAGTACCTTTGAACATAGCTGAACCACTACAATTAAGTCTAGATTTCGGAGACACATATGACATAGGAAATATATTCTTTGGCTTTGAAATTAAACTCGACCAGAACCAATTCCCATGGTACTTTCATTACTAGTAACCTAGAGTTTAAATTTCATCAAAATACCGGCATTATTTTTTGAGTTATGGTGTTTTTAAGATATATGTTTTTTAGTCCTTGAACTTGTCAAGGGTTCCAGAACCCGAAACCATGGTACGATTTCGCCCATATGCAGTCCCGTCACACTTTCAATACTAGTTAACCCTTGTATACAATTGGAACGTTCTATCTTAATTTTAAGTTACTAGTTTTATTAATTTCGATGATAAGCTTTTACACATTTGGGGGGTCTAAGAGAGGTCCTGAACCACCAGTCCAAATGATCCCAAATTAAGGTCCTCGGAACTGAGTGGCTGGTCCCCGACCCACTAGTCCAATGGGGCCCAAATTTCAAAGACACTTACGCAATAGGAAGGGACACCCTGATACCAAATTTGGAGGTTATATCTTCATTGGTTTCGGAATTACGCTAGTTTGGCCTAAATTCGATCAAAAAGTTCTCAGTTCCGAACCCATTGTCCAATCCCGACCTTACGCAATCCCCGAAGTAGTTTCATTACCAATAACCTACAGCACAAATTTCATAAAGATAGCCTCATTAGTTGTTGAGTTATCCCTTATCGTTAGCCCTGACACCGATTAAAAGGTCCAGAATTCGAACCCTTGGGCTGATTTCGCCCTTATATAGTCCGCGCTGTACTTATAGTACTAGTTAACCCTTGTACACAATTTGAACGTTCTATCTTAATTTTAAGTAACTATTTTTAGTAATTTCGATTATAAGCCTTTTAAACTTGGGATGGCTGAGGGGGGTACTGAACCACCACTCCAATTGATCCCAAATTAGAGGAACACGCAAGAGATAGTAAAGAACACCCTTGTGGCAAATTGGAAGCTACTACATTTTTTCAAGTTGTTATCTTTATTAATTTTAAAGATATGCTTAAAGGTCTTCGGAAATGTGTGGCTGGTCCCTGACCCACTACTCCATTGGGGCCCAAATTCCCAAGACACTTAGGAAATAGGAAGGGACACCCTGATACCAAATTTGGAGGTTCTATCTTCATTGGTTTCGGAATTATGCTCCTTTGGCCTAAATTCGATCAAAAAGTTCTAGGTTCCGAACCCATGGTCCAATCCCGACCTTACGCAATCCCCGAAGTAGTTTCATTACTAGTAACCTACAGCACAAATTTGATGAAGATAGCGTCATTAGTTGTTGAGTTATCGTGATTTTTTATATATGTTCGTTAGCCCTTCGATAGATTAAAAGGTCCAGAATCCGAACCCATGGGCCGATTTCGCCCATATGCAATCCCCGCCGTACTTTCAGTCCTAGTAATCTACAGTTCAAATTTCATCAAGATAGCTCTATTATTTTTTGAGTTATCGTGCCTACGGACGGACATAGATATATCGACTCAGGCGGTCACGCTGATCACAAATATATATACTTTTCCATATCTAGCTCACTTCTTTTAGGTGGTTACAAACACCATACCAAAATTAATATACCCCTTTACCTATTCTATAGGTGTAGGGTATAAAAAGTTGAGTAACTTAATTATTTCGAAATATGTTATTTTATTTAACAATGCAATAAATAACCCCTATTTTCCAGATATGTGGAAAACTTCGAAAACAATATTGCTAAAAAAACCAGGCAAAGATCCAACTAATCCTAGTAATTATATGCCAATTAGTTTAATGCCAAACATAAGTAAAGTTTTTGAAACCCTTATAAATGATAAAATTCAAAACTTCTCTAATTTAAATAAATTAATACCTGATAATCAATTTGGGTTTAGATATAAACATGGAACTAATCACACAATAACTAAACTGACATCTGATATTTGCTGGTTTATTAATAAACATTACGGTGTTGGAGCCTATCTTGTTGATCTTGAAAAAGCATTTAATTCTGTCTGGCTCGATGGCTTAAAGTATAAGTTAATATATTATAAATTTCCATCTAATTTGAGTGCTCTCATTTATAACATGTTATACAACAACAATTTTGTTGTGTATAACTCACGAAATGTATCAAGTATGACCTTCCCAATTGAAAACGGTCTGCTACAGGGAACAGTCAACACACCAATCCTTTTTTCACTGTACATAGCAGATCTATTAAATTTACTAGAGCGTGTTAAAGGATATACCTACACATTAGCTTTTGCTGACGATATTATAGTCTATTCTGCGAATGACTCAGTAAGTAGCATACAGTCCAAAGTGCAAAAAAAGTTTAATATCATTTTGGACTACTGCAAAATCTGGATATTAAAAGTGAACTTCAACAAATGCTAAACTATATTATTTCGTAATACGGTTTACAAAACAAGTTCAGACATAAAAAAAAATTGGAAAAGCTATATTATAAAATCCCCAGATAATTCACCTCTTGCAAATAAAAAAAGTTTTAAATATCTCGGAGTTTTTCTACATCGTAATTTGAAATACTCCGGACGTATTAAATACACAATTCAAAAGGAAATAAATCCTTTATGGCAACAAAAAAACTCTTTTACAATAAAAATATAAGTAATAGAGCAAAAATAATATGCTTTCAAACATTAGTTAGTCCAACACTTTTTATACCCTACACCTATAGAATAGGTAAAGGGGTATATTAACTTTGGTATGGTGTTTGTAACCACCTAAAGGAAGCGAGCTAGATATGGAAAAGTATATATATTTGTGATCAGCGTGACCGCCTTAGTCGATATAGCCATGTCCGTCCGTCCGTCCGTCCGTCCGTAGGCACGATAACTCAAAAAATAATGGAGCTATCATGATGAAATTTTAACTGTAGGTTACTAGGACTGAAAGTACGGCGGGGATTGCATATGGGCGAAATCGGCCCATGGGTTCGGATTCTGGACCTTTTAATCGATCGAAGGGCTAATGAAACATATATAAGAAATCACGATAACTCAACAACTAATGACGCTTTCTTCATCAAATTTGTGCTGTAGGTAACTAGTAATGAAACTACTTTGGGGATTCCGTAAGGTCGGGATTGGACCATGCGTTCGGAACCTACAACTTTTTGATCGAATTTAGGCCAAACGAGCATAATTCCGAAACCAATGAAGATAGAACCTCCAAATTTGGTATCAGGGTGTTCCCTCCTATGTCCTAAGTGTCTTGGGAATTTGGGTCCCATTGGAGTACTGGGTCGGGGACCAGCCACACATTTCCGAAGACCTTAAAACATATCTTTAAAATTAATAAAGATAACAACTTGAAAAAATGTAGAAGCTTCCAATTTGCCACAAGGGTGCTCTTTACTATCTCTTGCGTGTTCCCTTAATTTGGGATCAATTGGAGTGGTAGTTCAGTACCCCTCTCAGACCTCCCAAGTTTTAAAAGCTTATAATCGAAATTACTAAAAATAGTTACTTAAAATTAAGATAGACCGTTTAAATTGTGTACAAGGGTTAACTAGTACTATAAGTAAAGCGCGGGCTGTATAAGGGTGAAATCAGCCCATGGGTTCGGATTCTGGACCTTTTAGTCGGTGTCAGGAATAACGAACATATATTAAAAATCACGATAACTCAACAACTAATGAGGCTATCTTTATGAAATTTGTGCTGTAGGTTATTGGTAATGAAACTACAGCGGTGACTACGTACGGTGAGGATTGGACAATGGGTTCGGAACTGAGAACTTTTCGATCGAATTTAGGCCAAACTAGCGTAATTCCGAAACCAATGAAGATATAACCTCCAAATTTGGTATCAGGGTGTCCCTTCCTATTGCGTAAGTGTTTTTGAAATTTGGGCCCCATTGGACTAGTGGGTTGGAGCACTCAGTTCCGAGGACCTTAAAGCATATTTTCGAAATTAATAAAAATAGTAACTTGAAATAAATGTAGAAGCTTCAAATTTGGCCCAAGGTGTTCTTTACTATTTCTTCCATGCCCCCCTAATTTGGGATCATTTGGAGTGGTGGTTCAGGACCTCTCTTAGACCCCCAAATGTGTAAAAGCTTATCATCGAAATTAATAAAACTAGTAACTTAAAATTAAGATAGAACGTTCCAATTGTATACAAGGGTTAACTAGTATTGAAAGTATGACGGGACTGCATATGGGCGAAATTGTACCATGGTTTGGGGTTCTGGAACCCTTGACAAGTTCAAGGACTAACAAACATATACTAGGTTACTAGTAATGAAAGTACCATGGGAATTGGTTCTGGTTGAGTTTAATTTCAAAGCCAAAGAATATATTTCCTATGTCCTATGTGTCTCCAAAATCTAGACTTAATTGTAGTGGTTCAGCTACATTCAAAGGTACTTGCTGCATTTATGTAAAATTTATTTGAATATTTAAATGAATTATATGAAAAGGTCTAAATTTGTAATTGTATTTTAGAAATACAGTTATTGCATATTTTGCGTTTGTAAGCTTTTCTATTAGGTATTAAACTAACCACTTAAAATAATTGCAATTTTTAAAAATTTGGATTATTAAATATATTATGCTTTGATTATCTTTTTATCACAAAATTTAATAATTAGAATTTTTTCATTTTGTAATTGAGTTGGAATAAATATAATTTTCATTTATTTCAAGTTTGTTTGTTTTTGAATATTTTTAAATAGACAAATTAGTAAGAATTTGTAATATTTTTTAATAGATAGTATAATTAGAAAATGTTTTTAGTATTATAAAGTTAATTTGGTTAGCTATGTCTTACGATCAAATTAATAACAGCTTTTATGGTGTTAAAATGACTTATGGATATGTCCTTAAATTTGAACCAAATAGGTGTAGGGTATTTCTAAGTCGGTTGCACCGACTGACTGTTTCTTAACTTGTTTTTTATTTTATTTTATTTATTAAACCAAAACAAGGTTTTTACAAAAAATATCTTACAGCTATTGAAAAAAACAAAAAAAAATTAAAGCTAACAAAATGCACAAACAAAAAAAAAAATACAAATTTGATTACTAAGTTAAAACTTTACAATGAAAAATTAAAAAGTTGTACTATACTATATACTAAATTTTAAAACAAAAAAACGAAAATGCTTACAGGACAAAAACACAGTATGAGATATAAATAATTGGAATGTATGTGATATGTATATGAACTTGAAATAATTTTAAATGTTTACAAAGTAATTAGGTAATTTAAGTATTTAGGTCATTTAGGAATTTCTGTTTTAATTTATGTTTAAAAGAGTTTCTTGATATGTCTGATGAAAAAAAATGACTGTGTTTGTTGAATATAGTGCAACATCTGTTTATTGGCTCATTTCTTCCGTAATCTGTTCTGTGTGTATTTTCTAATAAAAATTTAGTGTTTCTTGTATTTCTGACTACATTGTTTAGTCTAATCTTATTTACTAAGAATTGAACGTCAATACTTTTTTTTATGACGTCAAAGGTAAAGCAAGATGAAAGCATTTGCCTACGTGAAGATAAGGTTAACATATTCAATGAATTAAGTCTTACAGCATAGCTTGGAAGAGTAGAATAGTCTGTAGGATTATATTGGTTTCTCAAGGCAAACAAAAGGAATTGTTTCTGAACGGATTCTATTCTATTGGAATGTAATTGAAACGCTGGATCCCATACGATGTTACCGTATTCTAGAATAGATCGAACTAACGAGCAATAGAGAGCTTTTGTTACTGCTGGGTTATTAAATTCTTTAGCTCTTCTCTTAATAAAACCTAACATTTTGCTTGCTTTGGAAATCATATGATCATAGTGAAGATGGAAGTTAAGCTTATAGTCCAGAAGAATGCCAAGATCGGTTATACTGGACACCCTTTCAAGAACTATGTTATCTATTGCATAGTCGAAAAACATTGTAGATCTTTTACGTGTGAAGCTTATGACCTTGCATTTCGCTATGTTAAGTTCTAATTTATTGTAGAAACACCATTCTTGTAAAGAATGTAAATTTGATTGAAGTAGTGCCAAATCAGAACTGTTTTTGATAACGTGGTAAATTTTAAGATCGTCAGCAAATGCAATATGTGATACACCCTCTAATTTTCTAGAAAGGTCTGAAATAAAAATATTAAATAGAAGTGGGCCTAAATGGCTACCTTGCGGCACTCCTGAGGTGACATTAATTGTGTTTGATAAATAACCTTGAAATTTAATATTTTGAGTTCTTTCAGTAAGATAAGAGCAAAGCCAAGCGAGGAAAGAACCTGAAATGCCTAAAGTTTCAAGCTTTTTAAGCAAAATATTGTGATCCACACGATCGAAAGCTTTGCTAAAATCCGTGTATAGCATCAACTTGATAACCATTTTCTATTTCATTTAGTATTTCCGATGTGTAAACCGTAAGATTAGTTGTAGTAGAACGAGCTTTTCTAAATCCATGTTGTTGTTCGTTTAATTTTGTATTTATGACGGGTGTAATTTTACTAACTACAATTTTTTTGAACAATTTTGGAATAGTGGATAAGATAGCTATACCACGGTAGTTTTCGACGGAAGCTTTGTCACCCTTTTTATAAATGGGGGTCAAAAAAGAAGATTTCCACGCATACGGAAAAATGCCTGTCGAAAGCGATAGATTAAAAATAAAATGAAGCGGTTGCGTCAAATAATTGGCACAATTATATAAAAAAGAAGGTGGGATCAAGTCGAGTCCTACACCTTTTTTTGTATCAAGGTTGGTAATTGCTTCAAATATTTCGTTTTCAGAAAGATATAGATCTGTAATAATTGAATTAGATCTATTAAGTGAGATTGGAAAAGCGAAATTGATACGCGAATCTAATGGCCTATACACTTTTTGAAAACAATCTGCAAAGAAATTACAGATTACATTAGGGCAAGAAGAAAAAACATTATCTTTAGACATAGAACTTGGATATCCATATGTTTTTCGCTTTGTATTAATGAAGTCAAAAAACTTTTTTGGATCTGTAATTAATTTATTACCAATTTCATTGACATAATTATCGTATGCTAGATTTGATTTCTGTTTAAATTCTAAAACAAGATCGTTGTACCTGTTCAGTAAAATAACATCAGGGTCCTTCGTAACTTTAATTTTTTTGTAAAGTTTGTTGCGTTGATTACGCAATGTCCTAATTTCTCTATTAAGCCAAGGTTCTGTTATTTTATCTTTTTTACGAATTTTTGGCACAAAGCAGTTAATTACGTCAAATATTTTTAAGTAAAAGATAGAGATTGAAGAGTTAATATCCCGTTGTATTAACAGGTCGTCCCAATTTAAAATTGATAAAGCATTATTAATGCTTTGATAATCAGCGTTAAAAAAGTCATATACAATATTATTATTGTAAGATTTCGCGAATTGAGGCATAGAAGTGGAAATTTCGAAGATGACTGCGTTATGATGAGGAGTGTTAGTGAACAGGTTGACTGCATCATCAGCGAGTTTTACCACCACTCTGTCATATGCATTTGAAAATGCAAGATCTAGCCACTTATTGTTTTTATTTGGAAAATTTATAATTTGTTGTAAATCATTACCATAGAACTCCGAAATAATGTCAAAATCAATTTCATCATGAAAGTTAATTGGTAATAAGAAATTACTACCAAATTACTACATACTTGTGTATGGTATACCCATATGATACAAAATTAGCGCAAGCTTAATGGAAAAACTACGTAAGCTGGAAAGAAAGTGCATAAGAATTTGTACTAATATAAAAAAAAAGCCCGACTCCGATTACTAACATTTCTACTCAAACAAATATTTGTATAAGGCATCAAACATACACAGAATAGATGGTTTTTGTCAGAAAATACTATGAGAGAGCACAAAACACTCTAGAAAATGGTCTTATATAACACATATACTACCACAGTGAGGAGTACATAAGAAAAACCTTACTCACGGGTTTTATAGCTTCTGAGCATTTCATTTTTCTTGATAAAAATGGTTATATCCAAAACCAAGATCATGTCCCCATACTATTCCACTATAATAGACGGGCCACATGCAAGGCAATAGAGTATAACCCGCGCAATATTAATGGAGAAAGTTTGATATACGACATGTCTGTGACTAATAAAGATTAAAAAATTAAAAAAGAATATTGGTGGTTGGTTAACTCACAATTAACATAATAAAGTATTATAATTACAAATTAGATTTTAGTTTAGGCTTAGTATAGTTTTAAGATAGATTAAGTAGACTAAGGAAAAGGTTAGGTTGTTTTTTAATAAAAAGTAAGTTTTAATATGAAAAAATGGAAAAAATAGAGTTTTTACTCTAACTAATAAGAAAATTAAACTAAAAATTAGAGAAAAAATTAACGTAAAAATTAAATATTAATTTAAATATTAATAACTAAAACAAATATTACTAATAAGTCAATTTTTTATAAACTTTTTATAGGCTAAGTTAAAATAAGAATGTAACAAGTAAAGAAACAGTCAGTCGGTGCAACCGACTTAGAAATACCCTACACCTATTTGGTTCAAATTTAAGGACATATCCATAAGTCATTTTAACACCATAGAAGCTGTTATTAATTTGATCGTAAGACATAGCTAACCAAATTAACTGTATAATACTAAAAACATTTTCTAATTACCCTATCTATTAAAAAATACTACAAATTCTTACTAATTTATCTATTTAAAAATATTAAAAAACAAACAAACTTGAAATAAATGAAAATATATTTATTCCAATTCAATTACAAAATGAAAAAATTCTAATTATTAAATTTTGTGATAAAAAGATATCCAAGGCATAATATATTTAATAATCCAAATTTTTAAAAATTGCAATTATTTTAAATGGTTAGTTTATATACCTAATAGAAAAGCTTATAAAAGCAAAATATGCAATAAATGTATTTCTAAAATACAATTAAAAATTTACACTTTTCATATAATTCATTTAAATATAAAAATAAATTTTACATAAATGCAGCAAGTACCTTTGAACATAGCTGAACCACTACAATTAAGTCTAGATTTCGGAGACACATAGGACATAGGAAATATATTCTTTGGCTTCGAATTTTCATCGAAAAATCGATCAAAAGCTTCTAGAATCCGAACTCATTGACCAAACTCGACCAAAACCAATTCCAATGGTACTTTCATTACTAGAAACCTAGAGTTTAAATTTCATAATTTCATCAAAATAGCGTACACAATTGGAACGTTCTATCTTAATTTTAAGTTACTAGTTTTATTAATTTCGATGATAAGCTTTTACACATTGGGGGGTCTAAGAGAGACTCTGAACCACCACTCCAATTGATCCCAAATTAAGGGGGCACGCAAGAAATAGTAAAGAACACCCTTGTGGCAAATTGGAAGCTTCTACATTTGTTTCAAGTAACTATCTTTATTAATTTCGAAAATATGCTTTAAGGGCCTAAGAACTGAGTGGCTGGTCCCCGATTCACTACTCCAATGGGGCCCAAATTTCAAAGACACTTACGAAATAGGAAGGGACACCCTGATACCAAATTTGGAGGTTCTATCTTCATTGGTTTCGGAATTATGCTCGTTTGGCCTAAATTCGATCAAAAAGTTCTAAGTTCCGAACCCATTGTCCAATCCCCACCGTACGTAATCACCGCCGTAGTTTCGCTGCCAGTAACCTACAGCACAAATTTCATGAAGATAGCCTCATTAGTTGTTGAGTTATCGTGATTTTTTATATATGTTCCTTAGCCCTGACATCGATTAAAAGGTCCGGAATCCGAACCGTTGGGCTGATTTCGCCCTTATATAGTCCGCGCTGTACTTATAGTACTAGTTAACCCTTGTACACAATTTGAACGGTCTATCCTAATTTTAAGTAACTATTTTTAGTAATTTCGATTATAAGCCTTTAAAACTTGGGAGGTCTGAGAGGGGTACAGAACCACCACTCCAATTGATCCCAAATTAGGGGAACACGCAAGAGATAGTAAAGAACACCCTTGTGGCAAATTGGAAGCTTCTACATTTTTTCAAGTTGTTATCTTTATTAATTTTAAAGATATGCTTTAAGGTCTTCGGAAATGTGTGGCTGGTCCCCGACCCACTACTCCAATGGGACCCAAATTCACAAGACACTTAGGAAATAGGAAGGGACACCCTGATACTAAATTTGGAGGTTCTATCTTCATTGGTTTCGGAATTATGCTCGTTTGGCCTAAATTCGATCAAAAAGTTCTAGGTTCCGAACCCATGGTCCAATCCCGACCTTACGCAATTCCCGAATATTTTCATTACTAGTAACCTACAGCACAAATTTGATGAAGATAGCGTCATTAGTTGTTGAGTTATCGTGATTTTTTATATTTGTTCGTTAGCCCTGAAACCGATTAAAAGGTCCAGAATCCGAACCCATGGGCCGATTTCGCCCATATGCAATCCCCGCCGTACTTTCAGTCCTAGTAACCTACAGTTAAAATTTCATCAAGATAGCTCCATTATTTTTTGAGTTATCGTGCCTATGGACGGACGGACGGACGGACATGGCTATATCGACTAAGGCGGTCACGCTGATCACAAATATATATACTTTTCCATATCTAGCTCGCTTCCTTTAGATGGTTACAAACACCATACCAAAGTTAATATACCCCTTTACCTATTCTATAGGTGTAGGGTATAATAAAGGCAATAATAAAAGTTTAATACAAAAACAAGTGATGGAAAAAAACCAAGGGTTTTTAAAAAAGCACATTTTCAAAATTATATAGTTACTGCTGACTTATAAAATGTAACTGTAAATTGCTAACAGTAAATTTTTAATTTTAAAGATATTTTACTTAGAATTATACTATCTAAGAAAAACTGGGTAAAACTGAGAGACACTTTCTTCAATTTAAGGAACCGTTTTTAAATTTATGAAAAACTTTTAACATATGTTAAAATATAATGTTGGACCTTTAAATTTTGTATATTAATAAAAAAAAAATTGGACAAGTATTCAAGTTACAGGTGCTTAAAAATAGAAAAATTTAAATTTTCGAGCCCTTATAGCTCCTAAATAAGGGGCTTGACAAAAAAAATTTTGTTAGCCTACTCCTACTATTTTTTAGGATCTAACTTCTCCCAAAATTTCATTTCCTATCTTAAACCGTTGAGGAGATATGTGGGACCAAAAAATTTGCAAAAATTGAGTTTATATAATGGTAAATTTTAGTACCGTATGGCAACCCTATATATTTGAGCGACATATTTTTGTAAAGTCTATAAAAGCAGCTCTCTTATTCCGTTTTTCGATTGAAAATAAACATAACAGAACTCTTGTTATGTAAATTTAAACATAGGGCTTTTTTGGAATTTGCAGTGGCTGTAACTTTGTCACCCTTCAAAATTAAGAAAAACCTTTGACACATGTTGAAATATAATTATAGAGCTTTTTGTCTATTTTGTCTATCACTAAAAAAAAATTTGGACAGGTATTCAAGTTACAGGTGTTTAAAAAAAGAAAAATTTCAATTTTTGAGCCTTATAGCTCAATAGGGGGCTTGACAAAAAAATTTTGTTAACCGACTCCTACTAATTTCTGAGTATCTAACTTGTTCTGAGTATCTAATTTCAAGACCCTAGCTTGAACCGTTTGAAAGATATTTGTGGCCAAAAATTTTACAAATATTGAGTTTTGCGTAATGTTAAATTTTAGTACCGTATGGCAACCCTAAACACTTGCAAAATTATAAAGTTTATGAAACCAGCTATCGTTTGCCGTTTTCAGATTGAAAATATATCTAACAGAACTCTTGTTATAATAATTTAAATATATGGCTTTTTCCAACTTTGGGAGGCTGTAGCCCCGTAGCAGATGGGGCTACAGAAAAAAATTCTTCTACGAAATTATTTTTTTTGCAAAAACTACCCATGGTTAAAATTTCTTTACTCTATTTCAGACGGTGTAAAAGTTTTTGTAAACATACGGACGGACGGACGGTCGGATGGACAGACGGACGGACAGAGTGAAGCTATATAGGCACATTTTTACAAAATTTTTTGAAAATGTGCTAAAAAGGTAGATAAAGCAAGTAGAACAAAAAATCTCTCACTTTATTTTGTGTAATTTAATGCCCCACGAAAGAGTAAAAATGATATTATACATTAGAAAAAACATATAACTCTTTCTCATCCTACACATTGTTATACCCGTATGACTATATAGTCCAAGGGTATAATAAATTTGCCATTACGTTTGTGACGCAGAGAAGGAAGGGGGGTAGATATAGACTCAAGTGTATGGATCGGATCAGAATCGAAAAATAAATCGATTTAGCTATGTATGTCCGTCCATCTGTCCGTCCGTCCGTCCGTCTGTCCGTCCGTCTGTCCGTCCGTCCGTCCGTCAGTCATCACGATAACTCAAAAAGTAAAGGAGCTAGGATTATAAAATTTTCACAAATTCGTTTTTATGCAAAAAACGGAATCGAGTTTAAAATGCAGCAATTTTAGTCCACGGGTTCGAGTACCTGCCATACAACTTCTAATTTTATATGAGCATTACTCTATACCTATGAAAGCTGCGTGTCTGAAATTTTGCCAAAAGTAGTTTAGTATAATGGCCAAAGTTACTGCAAAATTTGGTTGGTCTACTGCAGGGGGTTCGAGTAGCTGCCATACAACTCCTTCTTTTATATGAGCTTTACACTACACCTGATGAAGCTGGGTGTCTGAAATTTTGCAAAAAATAGTTTAGTGTAATGGCCAAAGTTACTGCAAAATTTAGTTGGTCTACTGCTGAGGGTTCGAGTAGCTGCCATACAACTCCTTCTTTTATATGAGGATTACACTACACCAAATGAAGCTGGGTGTCTGAAATTTTGCCAAAAATAGTTTAGTGTAATGGCCAAAGTTACTGCAAAATTTGGTTGATCTACTGCAAAGGGTTCGAGTAGCTGCCATACAACTCCTTCTTTTATATGAGCATTACTCTACAGCTAATAAAGCTGAATGTTTGAAATGTTGCCAAAAGTAATTAACCGGATGATATAATGTATATGTTACGGTCATACGGGTATCCCAGAGTTGACACAGTCTACTCTACTACACTCTTCCTCGTTTTATATTATTATTAATTTCTTAAAAAAAAAGGAAAAAAAAGTTATAGAGATGGTACATTTATTTTATTTTTTAACGAGTTTGTGTGTTTCAATAAAATACTGATAATACCAAATACCTATGTAAATATATATTTAACTAGCTTAACTTAATCAAATATAAATAATACAATACAATATGTATGTATGTAAAAATATTTTTTATACCCGTGCATACATATATGAACATCGGGTATATTAAAATTACTCCTCCGTTTGTAACGCATCGAAATATAAGAGCTAGATATAGTGTCAAGGGTACGTATCGAATCAGCATCGAAAAGTGAATCGATCTAGCTATGTGTGTCCGTCCGTCCGTCCGTCCGTCCGTCCGTCAGCACGATAACTCAAAAACTATAAGAGCTAGAGTTCTGAAACTTTCACAAAGTAATTTTTAGACAATTTGTAGGTTCCCTATTGTTTTTGGTTAAAATCGGACCAAGGCTTCGGGGAGCTGCCATACAACTTTTTTGCACCAATATGAATTTCATCAAAACTATTTATACTACGGGGATGAAAATTACACACGGTTAGTTTTATAATGACTCCGGCACTTATATGAAGTTTCAAAATGTTAGGGCCCCATTTTCGGGGGGCTGCCATACAACTTCCTTGCACCAATATGAATTTCTTCAAAACTAATTATACTACGAGGCTGAAAATTACATACGGTTAGTTATATAATGAATCGAGCACTTATATGAAGTTTCAAAATGTTAGGGCGCCATTTTCGGGGGGCTGCCATACAACTTCTTTGCACCAATATGAATTTCTTCAAAACTAATTATACTACGAGGCTGAAAATTACATACGGTTAGTTATATAATGAATCGAGCACTTCTATGAAGTTTCAAAATGTTAGGGCCCCATTTTCGGGGGCTGCCATACAACTTCTTTGCACCAATATAAATTTCTTCAAAACTATTTATACTACGGGGATGAAAATTACACACGGTTAGTTTTATAATGACTCCGGCACTTATATGAAGTTTCAAAATGTTAGGGCCCCATTTTCGGGGGGCTGCCATACAACTTCTTTGCACCAATAT
This sequence comes from Dolichopus griseipennis, assembly GCA_963082915.1. Taxonomy (NCBI): domain Eukaryota; kingdom Metazoa; phylum Arthropoda; class Insecta; order Diptera; family Dolichopodidae; genus Dolichopus; species Dolichopus griseipennis. The sequence continues at coordinate 110,140,792 of OY720443.1, read as the reverse complement.
GAATTTCTTCAAAACTAATTATACTACGAGGTTGAAAATTACATACGGTTAGTTATATAATGAATCGAGCACTTATATGAAGTTTCAAAATGTTAGGGCCCCATTTTCGGGGGGCTGCCATACAACTTCTTTGCACCAATATGAATTTCTTCAAAACTAATTATACTACGAGGCTGAAAATTACACACGGTTAGTTATATAATGAATCGAGCACTTATATGAAGTTTCAAAATGTTAGGTCCCCATTTTCGGGGGGCTGCCATACAAAGTTTTCGATTCAATAACTGTGAATCTAATGAAGCTACAATGTTAAAATTAAAATTGGGCAGGTAAATTAATAGGGCAAGTTACTTGGCGTTGGACATCACTCGGAGCATCGGACTTTTAGGGGGGGGGCCAATTTTTTTTTTTTGTTTTTTTTTCTTTTTTGTTTTTTTTTTTTTTATTTTTTTTTTTTTTTTTAAGCTAAAGTTATGGGACAATGAATGAAAATTTTGTTTTTTGTTTTGTGATTTTTTTTTTTTTTTAATTTATTTTTTTTTTTTACGTCAAAATTAAGGGGTAATGAGTTAAACGTATAAGGGAAGTAAATTACGGTTTATTTTATACGCCATAGTGGGTATGCACGGGTATCTAAAAGTTGACAAGGGCAACTATAATCTTCCTCGTTTTTTTTTTATTTTAACTAGTAACACATATTATTTAATTATTTTTAACTAGGGATACATATTTGCTAATATTATATGAATTTTTTTTTTTTTTTTTTTATAGTATATAACTCCAATTTTGCTCATTCAATTATCATGAAAATTTTAATATAAAAGTTTTTGAGTGCAAGGAGTGTTCTAGGCTTAAAGTTTAAACCGTTTTAAGACTTCTTTGCAAAATAAAATAGGTGTGACCGATTGCCTGCAAGTTTTATTTGCTGTTAAACAATATAGTTCACTCTTTTAATAGACTTGACATTGGTTAACCAAAATTGTGATGATGATGAATCTAAAAATAATTTAGAAAATCCATAAAAATTTTTCAAACACTTGTGTTGATTTCCGTTAATTTATTGCGGCACAATTTACAAATTGTACTTTTGCTTTCAATTAAAAACCCTTTGAGTGGCGTAGAAACGCTCAACCGGGTATTATCTAATTTACATGTAAGTATTATTATTCTCGTATGACTATAGGTCAAACGGTTATTCTAAAAATGATATACTAAAATTCGGTTTAATAAAAGAGCCGCCATCGCTATTGCAATCCAGCCAGTTTGCTCCACGGGTTAACATTTGGTTGGTCTACTGCAGTAGGTTCAAGTAGTTACCATACAACTTCTTTATTTATAACGGCATTTCTCTATACCTATTTAAATAAGGTGTCTGAAATTACCCCAAAAAAAATTTTAGCTTTATAGCCAAAGTTTGTGCAAAATTTAATTGGGGTAATTATTAAACTTCTTCCTTTATATGAACATTACTTTATGTTAATAGTAGTTTATTTGATTGGCCAACGGCTGAATAAAATATAGTCGATGTACTGGAAGAGGTTTAAAGAGCTGCTTTTGAACTTATATATAGTTTTGTACCGAACTGGAAGTTCTACCACACTCTTAAAATACAATGTATTTAAACTTAATAAATATGAAATAGAACATTTTTATTTTTAGATTTTATTAGAAAAAAAAGACAACTGCATTTTGATTCTGAAATCTATTTTTAAAGAACAACAAATGTAAAGTAGATAAAAAATAAAGAATTACGAAAAAATCTAGAGATGAAAAATGTTATGTTTCTTAAATTCAAGCATATTTTTAATCGGATTCTTTATTAGCTTTATAATTAATATTTTTTTTATGGAATAACAAATTTACAAAATTTAAGAGTTTTAAGTATATTCTTATAAAACTTTATAGAAAAAGTCATTAGGTATCGTGGCCAAACGGGTTATTATATCGCAACCAAAGTATCTCATTTGGCTTTTGCACTATTTAAGGAGAGCAAAGAAATTAGTCTTATTTAATCAATTAAGTGAGCTTTTAGAATAAAGGTCAATACTAAAAATGGTATTGTAATTTTGTTAATCGAACTCAACTAAAATATTTTGCAGCCTCTCTTTTGGACAGCAAAATCAACCTGTAAATTGGACAAAAAATGGAAAATAAAAATTTTTTGGAAGCCTCTGGGTCGAAATGGTTTAATACATTCCAACCAACTTTATAAAACTAATTTCGTTAGCTAACAGTCACATTTGTACAAAATTTCAAGTCAATCGGTTAAACCGTTTCGGCTTGACATTTTAAAAATTGAAAAAGATTCATTTTGCCCTCGTGTCTAAACGGGTTAACCGATTTCCAATAAAAATTTGTTTCACATTTTTTTCGACTGCAAACCCACAGTGTAAAATTGGACATTTCAACCAACCAATCAACTTTATATAACTAATTCCGGTTGCTAAGAGGAATATTTGTGCGAAATTTCAAGTCAATCGGTCAAACTTTTTCTGCTCCACATCAAAAGCTTTAGCTTCATTACGCCTTCGTGCCCAAACGGGTTAACCGAACTCAACATAAATTTCTGTCAGCCTTCCTTTTCGACTGCAAAACCACCTTGTAAAAAATATCATTCCAACCAACTTTATACAACTAATTCCGGTTGCTAAGAGGAACATTTGTGCAAAATTTCAATTCAATTGGTAAAACCGTTTCGACTCGACATCGAAAAAACCAAAAAGCTTACAACGGCTCTGGAGCCGCAACCTGTTGACTTATAAAAATGTGACATAGTCTAAGTCACCCCTCGGGCTCCTAGAATTATTCATCTAAAATTTTGTGACATTTGGACCAGTGGTTTGCACGTGAATCCTGGACAAACAAACAAACAAATATGCAAACAAATTTTATTCTGTATACGAATGTATTTTCTTCTGTATATTAGATTATTATAATTATAGCCACGAACAGCCATGTGCTAATTAGCATTATCTCTATTTAAGTGCTTTGGAATTCTTGTATATGATTGACATAAATAAAAGCTATCTACTTCTTGATAACTTCCCATGCAAAAATAGGCTCTTATATTATCGTGCTTTTCACAAGCTATATCATCGAAAATAAATATTGAGTTTGGTTGTCAGGATGATGGTTCAATTACATCAATATGAAAATTTGTTATAACCCATTGCTTTAATTGGTTTTACTAATTTTTTTATATATTCATATTTAGGTTGATGTAATGATTTTGAGTAAATATATACGTTTTTAAATTTCAACCCTTTGAGATCTATAAGCATAGTTTTACCATATTTTGAAGTTCCAACTATTAGTCCTCTTATACTATCTGGAGAGCATTCACTATGTGTTTTTATATTATTTTTTTAATTTTGATCAAAATTTTTAATTTTAACTGCTTTATCTAGTTTTATAAATTTCATTTTATAAAAGGTGATTAGTATTTGAGTGATTTTCTTAAACGAAACAACTTATTAAACTAAACAACTTAATATCATGCCTCTTCAAAAAAATATTCCAACATTAATAAAAAAACTGTTAATGGAAGAAGATTTGTTAATTCTTTAATTAATAAGCTGCCATTTGAAGCACATTTAACTCGAATTTAATCACATATGGACCGAAATTATAAAAAACGATGAGCTCGCGATGATAAAGGAATGGTTTAGATGAACCTTGTCGCGAGCATGATATAGCATATTCCCAAGGTAATGATCAAAATCATTATCATATAGCTGATAACATACTAGAAAATTTGCAGAAAAAAAACTTAGCAAAGAGTTAAAGCTAAAGACTCCAGTTTTGGTGAACGATTAAATTCATATCTAGATGCAAATACAATGAAATCTAAAGTTAAACTCGGTATGGGGTTAAAAAAAAAACATTCAAAGAAAAAAAAAAACCTTCGAAAAATATTAACAACGAAGCAAAAGAAAAAATCTGTTAGAATTATGAAAAATGATAAAAAAATTATAAAAATAGCTTTGTATGCAGCACGAAAGTTTTCTAAAGGACACAAGAATAAAATTTATATACCGCGAATGATTCCACTACCTAAAATTGGTGGTATTTTACCTTTAGTTCCAATATTTGCTGGTCTGTCAGCTATTGGAGCGCTTTCTGGTGGTGCTGCGGGCATAGCAACAGCTGTAAACGATGCGAAAAGTGCTCACAAGGAATTATATGAAAGTAAACGTCATAATAAAATGATAGAACCAACAGAATTAAAAGGAAGAACAGCATAAAAGTTCCAGGATCCCAACCCATGGTTGGATTTCGCCTATATGCAGGCCGCGCCGTTCTTTCAATACTAGTGAACTCTTGTACACAATTGGAACGTTCTATATTAATTTTAAGCTATTTTTTTTAATAATGTCAATGATATGCTTTAAGGTCTTCAGAACTGTGTGGATGGTCTCCGACTCTAATTGATCCTAAATGTGCAGGAATCTAAGGACATAGGAAGAGGCACACTGATACCAAATCTTTATCTTCATTGGTTTCGGAATTATGCTTGTTTGTCCTAAATTCGATTAAAAAGTTCTAAGTCCGGAACCCATTGTCCAACCCTCACCGTACGTAACCGCCGCCGTAGTTTCATTACCAATACCCTACAGCACAAATTTCATGAAGATAGCGTCATTAGTTGTTGAGTTATCGTGATTTTTTATATATGTTCGTTAGCCATTGATCGATTGAAAGGTCCAGAATCCGAACCCACGGCTGATTTCGCACATATGCAGTCCGCGCTGTACTTTAAATTCTAGTTAACCCTTGTACACAAATGGAACGTTCTATATTATTTTAAGTTACTATTTTTAGTAATTTCGAAACTTTTAAACCTTGGAAGGTCTAAGAGGGGTACTGAACCACCACTCCAATTGATCCCAAATTAGGGGGACACGCAAGAAATAGTAAAGAACACCCTTGTGACAAATTTGAAGTTTCTACATTTTTTCAAGTTGCTATCTTAATTTTAAAGATATGCTTTAAGGTCTTCAGACATTTTAGCTTAATACAAGCTTCAGTTGTATGTTCATTTAGATAACATTAACTAACTGATTAAGTCATCATTTACAGGTGTTAGTAAGTTAGGTAAGTAAATGGGAAAAAACAAGTTAACTAAAATAAAAATTTTATATTAAAATAAGACTGTTAGTTAAATTAATATTTAAAAATTAATTTTTAAATTATAAATTAAAAATGTTAAGCAATAAAACTATATTTGATACTAGTAAAGAAAAAGAATAAAAAATAAAACAAAAAAAAAAGTTTTTAGATTTTAGACTACGGTAGCTAAATTAATTTATTAACCAAACCACTATTAACGTTTATTCTCGCGTACAGTCTGGCTTTCAGTGTTAATTTGTTAACATTAAAATCGAAAGCTCAGAAAGTGAGTTGGTCTTTCTTAGCATTCGCGCAATAGGTTCAAATTTCCCGTAATCGGTCGAATGGTTTGCTATATAAAAGAGTTCTACAGTTCTTTAATTGCTCGGATTATCCCTAAATCTTCTTTATTCACGAATATAGGGTGAGATAATATCGCCGCGCATAATTTGCTGAACGAACAAAACGTCCGCCACTAAACGGCGTGACTTTAAAGAAGTGAGATTAATCAGAGAAAGTTTAACTTCATAAGGTGGAAGACGGATTGGATCAGTCTATGGTAGATTACGCAAAGCAAACCTCAAAAATCTCTTTTGTACTGATTCAATTCGAGAAATTTCAATATCACGATACGAATACCAAACTTGACTTGAATACTCAAGGACTGGTCTAACGTACGTAATTAAAAGATGTTTCGTGATATATGGGTCGTAAAACTCACTTGACCAACGAATAATGAAGCCTAAAGTTGAATTGGCTTTGTAAACAATGTCATTGTAGTGACTTTTGAAGTCCTTCCTGTCATCAATTACCACACCCAAATCCGAAACACAATCCCTCTTAACAATAGGTTGATTATTGAGAATGTAGTCATACGTAATGGTTGAGTTTGAACGTTGTCTTGAAAAGCTCATGATTTGGCATTTTTTTACGTTAAGTTCGAGATTGTTATTCCCACACCATGTTTCTAAACTATTCAGATCTTGTTGCAACAAATTGCAATCTCGAATGGAAGTGATAGTTTTACTGCTTTTAGTATCATCGGTAAAGCTACGAAGAGTAGACAAGGATGGTGGGTGATAAAGGAATATCAAAGGTAGAAACTATAAAAAATAAAGGACCCAAGTGGCTGCCTTGTGGGACACCTGAGTTTGCAATATAAGTTGCAGAAGTGGTAGACCTAAATAAAACTTGATACTTGAAAACTTGTGCTTTTCAAGAATGATTTTAAAAGGGATTAGATGCTTTACGGATATCGGTAAACACAATGTCCACCTTGATTCCATTGTTTTGATAATATCAGAAGCGAATTCTGTTCAATTAGTTACCGTTTATCTTCCCTTTTGAAACCCATGTTGTTGCAGAGGAATGAATGGCTGACAATAGTCACAAAAATATTTATGAATAATTTTGCTGCGAGTTCCTTTTTTGAAAACAGGATTAATATAGCAGCGTTTTCCAAGGTTCTGGAAGTATGCCACTTTAAATAGACAAATTAAGTAATTTGCAGAGAAGACCTTCCAATTGTTTGGCACAATGGATAAATGGTGGAATTCCATCAGGACCGTGCAAGCAATCATCTTTGAGAGAAAGTAGTAGTGGCATAATATCATTATTAGTTAAAATAATTGTTCTTATATCAAAACTAGAAGATTTGGAACTTAGATTCTCAATGTATGATTCCTCCGGAACGAAATCACCATTCTTGTATGTTTTTGAAAAGAATGTGACGAAGTAATTGAAGATAATCTGCGAATCATTAGATGTTGTTCCTTCATAACACAAGGCTGGTAGATAACCATCAGTCTTACTTTTAGTATTCACAATATCATAAAACTTTCGCGGATTAGAATATTTTTTATATAGGTTTGAAGGCAGGTCTTCGAATTTATTGTAGACAGTAATACACATATGGAAATTATGGGTTGAAGTTAATTCTAGATTTTACCCCATGCAGAATTACGTTCGTTTCTCAACAATCGTAATTCCCTGGTTGACCATGGTTTAGAGTACCTACAATTTTTATGAGTTTGTAAGGGGAATTGCTAAACGAAAGCAAATTGATATTTGTTCATAAAAATTGTGGAGGTAATGAAATTTGTAAATCAGATGTTATAAAGAGAGATTTAAAGTTATGTGAGCTAAGCAGGGCTATTAGATAAGGAATATCAGTTTTGGCAAAATCAAATTTTGGATAATTCACGGAATACAAAGTTTCATTACAAGAATTGATATTAAGAAATATATCCAAAGGAGGGTGATTGTCATCATAGACTAAAAATTAAATTCCTAGGGGATGCCCAACTATTTTCATAGTCTGAACTAAAACCTAGGGCTTGCCTAAATTATTTGTGACAGAACTAATTTGCTGTAAATCTAAGGAATTTAATTTTTGGTTTCCGAGCAAAGCTATCTGATATTTAAGGGGAAGTTAAAGTCTTCAAGATAGTCAAATTATTAAAACTTGTCGGTTTACCATGTAGCTAGTGAATAAGCTCATTATAAAACTCAACCATATCGAGAGACCTAGGAGAAATATACAATATTAAGATGAATAAGTTTGACTGGTTGAATGAGATTTGGATACAAGTAGCTTCAAACATGCTAGACGTTGTTATGTCAACCACTTTGCTAACCAAAGTCGATTTACCAGTTAACAAAAGCCCAACTCCACGCTGACTAAGATAGGATAGCGTTCTGTCCTTACGATAGACAACAAATTCATTTTAAAAAATTAGAATTTAGCTATGTTTCAGAAAGAGCAATGACATCATGAGGAATAGTTAGAGATGTTAGAAGCGCTGTGTGCGTTTTTGTGCGGAAACCTCTCACGCTTTGGTAAAATATGGCAAATTCTTTAACTAAGATTTCAGGAGGCCAACTTTTGTGATTTTAAATGTGATGCATTGAATTTTCTGGAATACCTAGTTTGAAAGATGAACAACGTTTAGTTGAAATCTTCGAAATGGATAAGCTTCTTTGAACTGCATCAATATTCAGCTTCTCCTTTAAATGGTGTTGAATGTCACCCGCTCTTGTATTTGCAAGCAGATTTGAGAAATGAATATAAATTTATTATTGGGTACAACCTGAAGTGGAGCAGGTGAGTAATTAGATATTCTGGAAATAACAACAAGATTATTAATATTATTATTACTTTTGCTAATATTTTTATTATTATCGTTATTATTATTATTTCTATTATTATTATTATTATTATTTTTTATATTTTTATTTTTATTACTGTTATTATTAGTACTACTATTGCAACCAGTACTGGCAGTATTATTGTTAATTATATTTATGTTACCATTAGTAATTCTTCTATTAGTTCTGTTAATATTATTATTATTATTACTTTTTTTATTGGATTTATTCTTTCTCTTATTAGTATTGTTATTAGTATTTACAATATTAACACTATTATTTATATTATTATCAACATAATTTTTACAACTACATACAATATTAAAATTATCATTATCAATAATAATACAATTATTTTCATTAACATTAATTATCTCTTCACTCAATTTAATGGGAACCTCAATATTACCTAATAGCAAAAGCCATTTTAAAGAGTTTATTCATTTGGATTTGATATAACATTCTTTTTCAAATGAACTAAAGTTACTTTAGGCCAGATTACACTATTTTGTATTGATGCTTCAACAATTCTAACATTGTCTTCATGGAAAACAAGTGGAAGGATTTGTCGAGAATCACCACCAAACACAATAACTTTTCCACCCATTGGTTCATTACATTGTATCTTTACATTACATTATATCTTTTTACATTACATTGAGTTATTCAGATATCAGACCCCATTATGGTTCCATCGTTAATACCCGTTGAAAAAAATGATCAAGCACCAGATGCAGTTCTTCAGCCGAATTTTAATTTAAGAATTTCAAATTTCAGCACCAACACTACAGAACAGCGTTTGGTTGATTTTATAAAGACAACATTCAATTGTGAAGATATTTGCTGTAAATCAATTACTCCACGAGATTTATAATTTCAGCCGAAATATTTTACTTATAAAATCAGCGTTCCATCATCAACGGTGAAGGCTATCAGAAAATCTAAGGCATGGAAACCAGGTACGATAGTGACGGATTTTAAGGATTTAAGAAAGAAAATTGTAAGTAAAAATATACAAGTACAACAGAATAGTAATTCAAATCTAAAAAATAAAAATTAAAAAAATTAAAAAAATAAAAACAAAAATTTTTATTCTAGAAACGTAATAACAAACCAAAATTAAAATAAAAAAAAATTAGTAAATAGAAGTAATAAATTAAATAAAAATACTAAAATTAGTCCTAATAAGAAACAGGTTAGTTTTAATAGCCACAATGAAACAAACACTCATACAGAATTATTTACAAATTCACAACAAAACAACACTTATTTGAATACTTCTATTCTTTCTGATAACAATTTTACTTTCCGCACCTCACCACACTATGAAAAACACCGTTTACTACCTTCTTTCAACAAATCTACATTTTTTAGTACTAATTTAATGTTACCGATTAACAATAATATTAATAATGTTGTTAATGATAATGTTGATACTATTAGTATAAATAATGATAATAGTATTATAAGTACTGATAATATCAATACAGACAATAGTAATAATAATACTAGCTCTTTAAATGGAGCCAAATATAATATCAAACATTTCAAAAACAAAGAAAATATCAGAAAAATCAGGTGAGCCATATAAATTAATTGTAGAATTTACTAACATTGAAAACAAAAGTACATTTATGAATTTAATAAAGAAAAAAACAATAACAATGGATATAATATACAATATAGATACGAATAAGAATGATCAAATAAATAACAAAAATAAGAGTTAAAACGATCGTATATTTGTCAATGAGAAACTAACACCGTATTTCAGCTATCTAGCTAAAAAAGCTAGAGATATGAAAAGAAGTAAAATAATTGAATTTACATGGATTAGAAATGGCAAATTGTTTATACGTAAAAATTCGAAATCAAAAATAATTAGAATACTGCATGAATCACACTTAAATGCCGAATAATTTAATACTTGATTTTCCATTAAATATCCATGTAAATAACGTATATAAAAACTTTGACATACCATTGATAAACGAAAATACATTAAAAGTTCTATATTTAAAGCGAGAAGTATAAAATACAAAAATGATGACCTAACGTACTTATTGGATGAACTAAAACAAACAATTCATTTAATTAATATCACTGAAACCTGGTTGTCTGATTGTGAAACTAATCATATATATATCAAAAATTATTCTCCAATATTTTCATGTAGACCATCACGTCAAGATGGGGGTACAGCAATATTTATTCACAATAGTGTAAATTATGAAACAAATCATATATTTAGTGATGAATTTGATAGTTTTATTAGCATAAAAATTAATTATAATTCACAAATCTATAATGTGTCGTCAATCTATAGGCCGCCAGAAAAAAACTCAATGTTGGTTGATAAATTTCTAAATAATTTTGAGGAACAACTTGAAAATCTAAAAATAAAAAAAACATTAATTATTGGAGATTTTAATTTTGATTTACTATCTAAAAACTAATTTACTAAATGTGATGGAATAAGAAGCACGCAACATGATGTAAATTACGGTGTCATCCAGGGTAGTTCTTTAGGTTCTTTAAATATTAATATAAGAGGCAAGCCATACAGGTATGCGGATGACTTAGTTATCGTGTATAAAGAAGATACATTGGATGAACTTCAAAAGATTATAAACACAGACTTAGTACTAATAAACGGCTGGATGAACAAACACAAACTGACAATAAATTCAAAGAAAACGAAATATATGATCTTTGAAGGTGGTAGTACTGACAGCTTAGATATAAAATATAATTATTATAATATTGATCAGGTGGAGGAATATAGATATCTCGATGTAGTAGTAGATAATAAATTAAGTTGGAGCAAGCAAATTGATTCGCAAATTATAGTAAAGGAAGAAAATTGGCAGGTATATTTAAATTTGTAAATAATAGGTGCCCTTACAGCTGAAAAGACCTTTATATTATAGTATGTTTCACAGCACTGTTTTCTTAAATCACTTAAATCAGTTACAAAGGATACAGAACAAAACCATAAAAAATTTATACGCATATAAACAAAGAACTTCTACCAAAGTAATACATGAGAAACATAAAATTTTGCCACTTAAGGAACTAATTAAATACAAACCAGTTATACAAGCACACATGATGATTACAGAAAATATCAACACAACACAACAAATATTACAAAACAATGAGTATCACCAGTACCATACTAGAAATTCAACAAATATTCGAATAATTTCTTCAAGAAAAAGATTTAATGATACTAGATACCATCTACAATTTAGCATATAAGTACTATAATGAATTACCGAGGCATTTAAAAGAGGTTGAACAGTTACATACATTTAAAAAGAAAACAAAAGATTTTTTTTTTTAACTATATGATTTTAAATTAATTTGAATTTTTGAGTTGAATATTTTAATTTTTTATTTTGTTTTGTTTCTGTTAGTTAAATATAGAACAGGTGTTTTTTTTTTTTATTAAATAATAATTTTTATGAAATAATTGTTAGTAATTACTTCTTTTTTTTTTATTAAGTATTTATCGATATAGTAAATTATGTTAGTTTTATTTTTGCAATTGAATTGAATTAAGTATTGTTGTTATTATTGAAAAAAAAAAATTTTTTTGTATATTATGTTACACTCTGTACGAGCTTTAAGCTCTTTTGAGATAAATAAATGAAATTAAAAACAAAAAAAAAAATACGTTAACTTATTGGATTTCGAATAATAATAGTTCTTTAACTTCAGTAATTTATTCAACTTCTTCTATTGAGAAAAATAAAAATAAGTACTCTAATCCACAATATCCACATCCACAATAGTAAAATTGACAATGGTAATAATATTACCAACTATGCAAATGTAGCCATTAATTCGGTTTCACCTACAGATGTACTTGAAAAAAGTCATTCTAATACTGTAAATGGTGGTACAATAAAAAAGTCGTTTGTTAAACCTCTTATGCCACCCATTACTAGAATGACTAATGAATCACTACTCGGAGAGGGCGCGTATGTTCTTTCAAGATTTCGGGAGGAACGAGTTTATAATAACGTTAGGTTATTTTTAGCTTACCTTCAGGTATTCACGTAATTATTCGTATAATCGTGTTCTAGAAGGTAAAACTCGTACTAACCTCAAAGTTTTAATTAATAATGAAGGACTCCCAACTAAATATGAAGACCTATGTAAGTTATATATTAAATTTCACAATTCTATATATGTTTCGGAGAAAGATGTAAAAGATGATCTTAAATCTTATCGAAGTCACTGTGAGAGTAATTATTATAAACATTCAAACTCAGCTCGTGAAAGTTATAATAAGTTTTTTCTCCCCAGTGCCTCGAAATAATCTTTTCAAGGTATCTATCAACCGTAACTTAAATAAATATAATATGTCTTTTTATTATCAAAAGGTTAGAGGCTTGAAAAATTTTGACGTATTTGCATTAACTGAAACGTGGTTAAATCCAACCATATTGGACTTAGAACTTTTTGATAACTGTTATACAATTTTTAGGAAGGATAGATATTCTGATCCATCCGATTACCCAAATGGTGTAATTCCTAAAGGGGGTGGAGTTTTAATTGCGGTAAAAAATAACTTTAATGCAAATCAAGTCAATGTCCCTGGATTAGAAGACCTTGAAGTTGTTATTGTGAAAATTGAACTTACTTCTAAAAATTTATATCTTGTTAACAGCTGTATTCCTCCTTCGTCTGATTCTGATATTTATACTTCTGTAGGTAAAGCGATAAATTTTATTTGCAATGACTTTAGTTCTAAAGATGAATTGAAATTATGTGGTGATTTTAATCTACCTAATCTTAAATGAGTAAAGCATGACGAGGAACCTTTTATGTTTCCTTAACATATTAAGACCGAATGTGAATATGTATTTATTGAGAAATTAAATACTAATTATTTGCAACAAGTCTCAGAAATTTGTAACTTTCAGGGTAAACAACTTGATTTTGTGTTTACTTTTGAATGGAACAATTTAATTTTCTGCGAAAATACCTTCCTTTTAATAGGTATTGATAAGTTTCATCCACCATTAAGTTTTACTCTTTGTGTTAATCCACCAATCAATTCTGATTATTCTAATTCTTATAGTTTCAATTTTAACAAAGCTAATTTTGCTGCTTTAAATGAATTCATTAGTTCCTTTGATTTTTATTCTGTATTTAATAATACAGATGTTAATATAATGACAAAAAGGTTTTATGAAGTTATTTTTGAAGGCTTTCGGCAATTTGTACGAAAATCTAAGAACCGAAACCCTTTATTAAGTCCGCCATGGTTCAATTCGGATTTGAGAAAACTCAGAAATAAAAAGAATAAAGCTTGGCGTTGTTATCTTAAATCGAAAAATTCGCATGGCTATAATAGATTTAAAATTCTTTTTGATCAATTTAAATTATTGTCTGAATTACTCTATAATGAATTTATTTCTAGTACATCTTCAAAATTAATATCAAATCCAAAATGCTTCTGGAAATTTGTTAGTTCCAAGAGGAAAAGTGACGAGTTTCCCTCCCATATGAAGTATAATGGTGTTTCAAGTAATGATTCGAAAATAATATCTAATTTCTTTCGTGAATATTTTTGTTCTTTTTATAGTAATTCTATTTTTACACCAAATTATAATGATTTCTCTCATTTGGATACTTATCCGAAAACTACTTGGTCTAATATAAATATTAATGTAGGGGTAATTAAAATGTATTTAGATAAACTTGGGAATAATACTCTTCCTGGACCTGATGGTATTCCGGAAGTTATACTCAAAATGTGTTCAAGTGCTTTGGCTATTCCCCATTCAATACTGTTGAACTCTTCTTTAAATTCAGGAGTTTTCCTTTCTATCTGGAAACACTCATATGTTAGTCCTATTCATAAGAAAAATGCCAAAAATGAAATTATTAATAATCGACCAATTGCGAAACTTTCTTCACTTCCAAAACTGTTCGAATTAATAATGTATGATTCTATTCATAGTCACTGTAAATCTGTTTTGGTTCATAATCAACATGGATATATGGATAAAAAATCAACAGTTACTAATCTTGGTGAGTCAGTTTCAACTTTTACAAAAAATATGGAAGAAGGTTTTCAAACAGATGTTATCTTTACAGATTATAGTAAAGCATTTGATGTTTTACCACATTCTATAATACTGATAAAACTCAGAAAACTTGGTTTCCCAGATATTTTTGTGAAATGGGTTGACTCATATTTATCTGATAGGACCTACAGTGTTTTATTTAGAAACGTTACTTCTAAACTTTTTAACGCCAATTCCGGAGTTTCACAAGGCAGTCACTTAGGTCCTCTTTTTTTTATAATCTCGGTAAATGAAGTTTCTTCAGTTATTGTTAATAGTAAGCTTCAAATATATGCAGATGACATGAAAATTTTTAAGAAAATTGAGTCACTAAATGATGATTTACTCATACAAAATGATTTAGATAATTTTTTTAATTGGTGTAAAAACAATAATCTTCTTCTAAATGTAAATAAATGTGCACTTATGTGTTTCACACGTCGTCTTAATCCGATTTGTTTTAATTACTGCTTGAACGGAATTAGTATTCCTAAAACGAATTCTATTAAAGACCTAGGCGTTTACTTCGATGATAAGCTTAACTTTAAACTTCATTTCTGTTATATTATAAATAAAGCTAATTCTATGCTTGGTTTTATAAAACGTTGGTCTAAAGAATTTAATGATCCTTATGTTCTTAAAACTTTATATTTTTGTCTTGTTAGACCTAATTTAGAATATGCTAGCCAAGTTTGGTCACCATTTTACGAGGTACATATTAATAGGATAGAGGCGGTGCTAAGAAATTTTTTAAGATTTAGTTTGAGAAAACTTCAATGGTCAAACCCGCTGATCCTACCTCCTTATGAAAATAGATTGAATTTAATTTACTTGAAAACTTTAAAATTAAGACGAAAAGTTGCTGATGTTATTTTTATTACTGAAGTTGTACAAGGTAAAATTTTTTCTCCTTAAATCCTCAATAACATTAAAATTAATTCAAATAATCGTTTACGTAATACTAATTTATTTACGTTAAGTTTTCATAGAACAAATTATGGCAATTATGAACCTTTTCATAGGATGTTGATAATGGGTAATAAACACAAGAACAACATCGTTTTCACACTTTCAAAACAAACACAAAAACTTAAATTGTATAAATAGAAATATAAATTCTTTTTTTTTATATATATGTAGTTGTTTTTATTGTTCACTTAAATTTTAATTTAAGAAATATGAAATTGTTACTTAATTCATAAGCTATTTTTCTTATATGTTGTATAAAACTAATTGTTAAAATTTTGTAAAGTTTGAGATAAACTAATAATAAATAAATAAATAAATCTTTCAACAAACGATCGATACAATTAATTGCTAAAGAAGGAATCATTGAAGCCCCATCAATTAAAATAAATGTTTTAAATTTACCTAACGAAGTGCGCTTTTTGTTTTCATTAGAACAACTCGCTTTATAAAAGAAAATGAAGTATCTGCTATCGGAACTGGTAAAACAAGCGTTTAATGTTCAGGCTTTCCCTCGTTTAGCAGTAACGCTGCAAATCCCGTCCACGCAGCGACAAAATTAATTTTATATTAACTCTAAATTGATAATTAAATATGAATATAAATTTGTTTTCGCACATCCTCCGTGAGCTTCTAAGAAAAAATTTTACTAACAGATTCCCTTCTTACAGATAATAAACTTGATCTACAACCAACTTTTGTTCTTTATTCATATTTGCATACATTCTTTCAGCCAAAATAATTCGTTCGTTTATAGATTCATTTCATAAATTTATTTCAGAAAAAATACTACAGAATTATCAGAAGGCAGACGTAAAATTGCAAAACTTAAACCATTATCATAAAAATTTTTTTTTAATTCACCATATCAATCACTTCAAATTTATTATAATTTCTAAATAAATCTTCAATGACCCACAGAGAAAGAGGTTAGGCTGGCACACTAAAACAACAAATATATGTAAATAACCAAAGAATTTGTTTTGACGACAATGTTTCTACTTTTATTTGACAGGGTGGGAATTTTGGCATGAAATTCCATTAGGAAGTGAATAAGTGATTATTTTTTGAATAAAAAAAATTGAGTGTTCAAAATAGAGGGGGCCTTAAGGAATAATAAGGATATATTTGGATTAAAAATTTTTAAAAAATAAACAATACTAGAAACAATGCGTATTAAAATTATTTGAAATTTTTCTAAATTGGTAAAAATCTATTTTAAAATTTGGTACCAACTTAATTAAAAATAATTTAAAAAATGTTTTTTGTTAAATTATTTTAATTATTTAAATTAAAAATATTTCCTTGCAACTGATATAAAACAACAAGATAAAAGATATCTATAAAATTTTTGTTTGCAGGCTATCCGCTTATCAATTGAGTCGTTAGTTATGGAACCGTCAGTTTTTAAAAAATTTTTTCCTTGTCTTTAGTTCAAATGATTACTCTACTAAGTTACAAATTGTAGCTATTGAATTAAATTTACCTCAATAAAGATTTAACATGAAGAACATAAGGTAAATTTATTTGAACTTGAACCAGTGTATTTTACATTTCAAATAAAAATTTCAAATATTATTAAATAAATTAATAATAATAAATGTAAAACTTAAATATATAAAATACTAGCAGATTTACCCGGCGTTGCCCGGGAGCGTGCAAATTGTAAAATAGCAAGTTTTGGTAAATTTTTCAAAGTACTGCTTTGGTTAAAAAGAAAGCCTCAAAAAAATATTTGTGGAGTTTCATTAATACATTGTGCCCAACAGATTATTATAGGTTTTTTCGTTACTTTGTTATAAATTAGAAATGGTTTAACCAAATTTAATTAAATTTTGTATATGTGTTCCTCTTTGAGAATGGAGTTCACTCATTTACCACATTTGGAATTTGTTGGCCCATGCCGCCCCGACGATTGTCCAAAAAATAATTTTGGAAGGATATTACGTCCAATTTTGCGAAATATTACTTGGTCAAAGTCTCACAAAAAGGTTTGTTGAGTTCCGTTTACCCATTGCGGCACAGCAGATTTTTACAGATTTTTTGTTACTTTATACTCTTAAGAAGAAACGGTTTGACTAATACCAAAGTTAATTGACTTTAAATTTTGTATGCGTAGATGTATACACTTGCCATTCCTACGCTTCGTCAAAAAAAATTTTGTAAGTAAATTACGTTCAATTTTTGAAAGTAGGTAAAACTTCTTTGAATTTGGAAAAAATGTTTTGTCGAGTTCTTTTAACCGATTGCAAAGCAAAAACTTTAAAAAACAGCTTGCAAAACATTGTGAACGATTATCTCTAATTTTTCTATACGTGGTGCTCCTTGACAATTTGGTGTTCCTTGACGATAGAGTTGAGGATGGTGGATTTCCGGCGAGCAATGTTAACTGAATTAAAATATTTATTTTTATTTAAAAAAATCGTTTTTAAAAAATTGCTTATTACATTTTAAAATTAACATGTACACTATGTGTAATGTTTGTGTTAACTTTTTCAATAACATCAACTTAAATTAAAACTCCATTGAAAGTCGGGGCAACGTGCATTTAAGTTTACATTTAAGTATTATAATTCCAGTTTGACAATAGGTCAAAAGGGTATACTAAATTTGGCATAATGCCATTATACTATGGCAATAATAGTTTACTTGAATTGCCAACGTTTGAATAAAATATAGTCGATGGTTTTCAAAAGCTTGAAAAATCTGCTTTTCAACTTATATTTTGTATTGTACTTTTCTGAAAGTTCTACTACGCTCTTTCTCTTTTTTTTATTATTTTATGAGAGAAATGTAGGCTTCTGTTTTGGAAAAAATGTTTTAAAATACTATGTATTTAATATATTGTGCATATATATATATACGAAATTGAATTTTTTGATTTTTGGATTTTATTAGAAAAAAACGTGAAATTTTAGACTGAAATCTATTTTTAAGGAACAACAACTGCAAAGTAGATAAAAAACATAAACTTACGAAAAAATGTAGAGAAGGAAAATGTTATGTTATATAAATTTAAAGAAATTTTTATTCGGATTCTTTATTAGCTTTATTTTTATTATTATTAATATTATTTCATTTAGTTTTTGCACTATTTGAGACTAATTAAGGAAAGCAAAAAAATTAGTTTTATTAATTAAGTGAGCTTTTGGAATAAAGGTTAATACCAAACTTACTTAATACCAAAGTTAATACTTGCGTTAATACCAAAAATTTGAAAATTTCATTTAATCTTTGTGCAAAACGCGTAAACAGTTCAAAACCAAATTAACCCGGTAGGCTTTTATAATTAAAATGCTGGGACAAAATGCTCCTTTAAAATTCAGTTAATCGTTTAATGAAATAAAATTTATAAAGAACAACATGGCGTCGTCGTGGAAAACGGATTAATTGAACTCAACAAAAATTTGTGTCAGCCTCTCTTTTCGACTGCGAAACCACCCTGTAAAATTGGATACAAATCGGAAACACAAAATTTTTTGGAAGCCCGCCAGGCCGAAATGGGTTAATTTATTCCAACTAACTTTATACAACTAACTCCGTCTGCGGAGAGGAAGATTTGTGCAAAAAATCAATCGGCCAAACTGTTTCCGCTCGACATCCAAAACATTGAAAAAGATTCATTGAGCCCTCCTGCCCAAACGGGTTAACCAAACTCAACAAAAATTTGTGTCAGCCTCTCTTTTCGACTGCGAAACCACCCTGTAAAATTGGACACAAATCGGAAACACAAAATTCTTCACCCAATAAAATTCTTTTAATCGTTTAAGCAAATAAAATTTATAGAAAAATTGATGGCGCCGTCGTGGAAAACGGGTTAATCGGACTTAACTAAAATTTTTTGCCGCCTCTCTTTTGGACTGCAAAATCAACCTGTAAAATTGGGCACAAATCGGAAACATAACACTTTTTGGAAGCCCGCCAGGCCAAAATGGGTTAATTCAATCCAACCAAATTTATACAACTAATTCCGGTTGCTAAGAGGAACATTTCTGCAAAATTTCAAGTCAATCGGTCAAACCATTTTGACTCGACATCAAAAACATTGAAAAAGCTTCATTGGGCCCTTGTGCCCAAGCGGGTTAACCGAACTCAACAAAAATTTGTGTTAGCCTCTCTTTTCTACTGCAAAATCACCCTGTAAAATTGGACACAAATGGAAACACAAAATTTTTTGGAAGCCCGCCAGGTCGAAGTGGGTTAATTTATTCAAACCAAATTTATACAACTAATTTCGGTTGCTAAGAGGAATATTTGTGCAAAATTTAATTTCAATCGGTCAAACCGTTTTGACTCGACATCAAAAACATTGAAAAAGATTCATTGGGCCCTTGTGCCCAAACGGGTTAACCGAACTCAACAAAAATTTGTGTCAGGCTCTCTTTTCGACTGCAAATCACTCTGTAAAATTGGACACAAATCGGAAATACAAATTTTTTGGAAGCCCGCCAGGCCGAAATGGGTTAATTTATTCCTACAAAATTTATACAATTTTTGTGCAAAATTTCAAGTCAATCGGTCAAACCGTTTTGATTCGACATCCAAAAAACGAAAAAGTTTAAAACGGCTCTGGAGCCGCAACCTGTCAACTTATAAAAAGGTGACATAGCCTATGTCACACCCCGGGCTCTCAGAATTATTCCTTTAAAATTTTGTGACAATCGGACCAGTATTTTTCACGTGAATCCTGGACAAACAAACAAACAAACAAATTTTCTCCTTTATATATTAGATTCACCTTAAAAGCTAGAATAGAATTTACTTCTGATCTAATTCTACAGAACTTTTATATAATTACAACTTATAAATTACTGTCAAGTTTATACAAAACTTTAAGCTTTTTAAACGCATTCAAACTATTGATGAAAAAGACCAAGGGTTTTTAAAAAGCACATTTTCAAATTATATAGGGTTTGTTACTGAGTATTTTATCATTTATTTTTATAAAAATATTAAAATGATAAAATACTGAGAATAAAATGCTTAGAATACAATCCCGAAATATAATGTTGGAGCTTCAATGTTAACGTTTAATTTTGGAAAAACATACACAAGTGAATAAGTTATTGTTACATAAAAGCATAAAAGTTTTAATTTTTAAGACCTAGTAGCTCTTCAATAGGGAAGGTTTCCACATTTTTTCATACCAAACTTATGATGGATCTTTCCATCCCTCTTCTGTCCCCACCCTTCCATTTTTTTAGTTTCTAGGAAATCAAACAAAAACAAATTGTGAACTCCACCAAAATTTGGAATTTCAACCCTAATTTTATTATCTAAGCAAAAATTGTTAAAAGTAAGACATATTTTCTTCAATTTAAAGAACTCCTTTCAAATTTAAGAAAAACCTTTAACATATGTTAAAATATGCCTCAGCTTAAAATTTTGTATATTTGTAAAAAAAAACATTGAAAGTTATTCAAGTTACAGGTGTTTAAAAATAGCAAAAAAAAATGGTAAATTTTAGTACCGTATGGCAACCCTAACCATGTGCCTTTTAAAAATTTATAAACCTTATAAATTCAGCTATCTTTTGCCGTTTTCAAGTTGAAAATACACCTAACAGAACTCTTGTTATAACAATTTAAAAATAGGGCTTTTTCTAACTTAGATGGGCTGTAGCTCCGTTAAGGGTGAGGCTACAGAAAAAAGTTCTTCTACGAAATTATTTTTTTTCAATACCTATCCTTGGTTAAAATTTCTTTACTCTATTTCAAACGGTGTAAAAGTTTTGTGAACATACGGACGGACAGAGTGAAACTATATAGGCACATTTTTACAAAATTTTTTGAAAATGTGCTAAAAACAAGTATTAATTGACTTGGTAAGAATGATAAACTTGACGTTATGCTTCCCAGCAACGTTGCGTTAAAGTTACTGCTTGATCGTAATATTAAGTAGAATGAACACTTTTAGAACTAATACAAAAATAAATTTTGATTCGCTTTTTTCTCAAATCTTAAAGTCTAAAATTGCTCTTAAAAAACCTAAAATTTAATTCAAAGTTATTTTTATTAGACAAAAGCAAAGTAGGAATTTAATAAAACATTGAGACACAAAAACATAAAGAGACAGCAATACTAATTAAAAATATTATGTACGACAGCCTTAAACTTGTAATAATATTGTTTGTGTTTATATACATTTATTTTTTTTTTCTTATTTCTAGTTAGTAAAGAGATCGCAATACTAAATAAAAATATTATGTACTACACAGCCTTAAACTTGAAATAATATTATTTGTGTTTATATACATTTATTTTTTTTTCTTCTTACTTCTAGTTAGCAAAGAGATAGCAATACTAAATAAAAATATTATGCTATCAGTTTTTTAGTTATGTATATTTGTATATTATAATTTTTCAATAATTTATTTAAGGTCCGTGAACATAAAAATTTAGAGAAAAAACTCAGCTTGCAACCGAGTGTCTAGCATATTGGATTCAAAATTTAATGCTGAAAACCGTATATAAAATACCGTCTAAGTAAAATTTCAGTTTAAAAATCTATATCATGTCCTTTTCTGTAGTTAAATACCATTGATCCACAGAGCATTTCCAATTTTGTTAAAGAAATTATTTCCATTTCATTATTCATTAATCAATAACATATTCCATGCTTGTTTAAGAAACTGATACAATTATTTCTATTGCATTATTTATTCTTTAACAATTTAATGGAGGTCCACTCTGTGGGCATATAATAACTGCACAAAAATATGTTAATTTTTTCTGAAAAATTTCAGTAATATTTATATGTGTGTTTTGGTTTTATAGGTTTTAACTGAGAACCTATTAAAATAAGTTTTTTTTGCGGACACAAGGGTTGTCGATGTTAAAAAATATGGTTTTAAATTTTTTTTTAAATATTAAAATGTATATTAAGATATAGATTATTTTAACATTGTTCTATATTTAAAATTTAAATCTATATTGATTTGTTAAATTTGTGTGCAAAAATTTCTTTAATTTATATCCATATAATATTTGAAAGGCTTATATTTTCCCATACAAAAATAAACATCCCTTTTTAGGACAAACTATTTGACCAATTTTAATAAAACAACAACCAAAAGAAAGGTTTTTTTGTTTTCATATTACAATGTTAGAATATTGCGTTTTTTCAGGTGAAAATCTGTCTTTAATTTAACGTAAATTTGAATTTAACGGTCACGCGGTTAAAAGTTGAGGCTTGTGACTCTAATATTACGCGCCGACTTTCTGTGTAAATGTAATCCATTTTCGGTTGTAACTCGCAACTCAATCAAACTATTTTAGGCGCCGACTTTTATCTTTCTTTTTTTTTTGTTTAGTTCAAATCTTCAATGAACAAGGAGATTTAAATTTTTTTAAAATTTTTGTTTTGTTTTTTCTTTATCTTAAAAAGTGAACGAAAAAAATGAGTTCTGTTCAAAATAAAAGCAATACATTTGGTTTATACAGTAGTTTTCATTTATAACGAACTCGGTTCAATTTTAATTATAATAAACTACACTTTTTGCTAAAGAATTAAATTTTACCTAAAAATGTAAGTTTTTTATTACACTGATACTTCTTTTATTTAAAATTATTATATATAATTATGTTGCTTGGCGATTAATTAAGTTTTTTTTATTTAGTTTTAAATATAAAAAAAAATCAGAATAACGCATCAAAAATACAAAACAAAATAGAAGAAAAAACACTATACATAGGCTTGAGGCTGACATATCAAATAATATTCTAGCGAATTAGTTCGAAGTGTCCTACATTCTACAATGTTCAAGTCTTATACTAATTTTTCAAAATTCACAGCATTCTTTTAAAACGACATTCGTTTATTACGACGAATATTTTCCGTCCCATCATGGTCGTTATAACCGAAAAGTACTGTATTTTATTTTCGTTTGCTAAAAAAAATTTTTTGTAAATTGTAAATTGTTGTTGCTTCTTGTTAAGTTTTTTGTAAAATAAAAAACCGACTTCTGATATATTCTGTAGTTGCCATTACGTTTGAGAGTAATGATATTAAAAAATATATGTAATTGGTCGTTATAACCGAAAAGTTCTGTATTTTGTTTTCGTTTGCTAAAAAAAATTTTGTGTAAATCGTAAATTGTTGTTGCTTTTTGTTAAGTTTTTTGTAAAATAAAAAACCGACTAATTATATATTCTGTATTTGCCATTACGTTTGAGAGTAATGATATTAAAAAATATATGTAATTGCAAAAATTGAAAAAATAAACCAAAAATTTTTCTTAAAAAAATAATTTGTAATATAAATGATTTGTTACTTAGGGCCTAACCAAAATTAACGCGTACGGCGTATAATTTCTGGAAATTTCTAGAAAATTTTGAAATAAATAGTTAGGTACATGAATTTACATTGGAGCAATCGAAATACGCGACGTACTGGTACCTCGCATTTAAAAATTGACAAGCGAAAAATAAAAATTGAAAATAATATTTTACTAAAATATTTGTTTATTAAATAATACATATAATATGTTTGCAGAAACGTAAAAAAAAAATAATATTTCTTAACAAAAATGATTAGTTTCTTATGGATCAACCAAAATAAGCATGTATGACATTCAGTTTGAAAGCATACGCGCCGTACTGTACCTCGGAATTTTAAAATTTACAAAGCGTATAAAAATATTGTAATTGTTTTTTCTTATGTTGCTAGGATTAAATTTTAAAAATAAAATATTTTAAAATAACATTTTTTTTTAAATAATTTTGTTTAAAACATATATTCAAATAAATTGAAAATACCTACAATATGTTTGCAAAACTAAAAAAATTATCTTTCTTAAAAAAAATTATTTGTTCCTTAGGTCCAACCTAAATAAAAGCGTACGGCGTATAATTTCTGTCAAAAAATTTAGAAATAAGTAGGTACAAAAATTTACATGAGAGCAGGCAAAATATGCGTAACGCGATGTACTGTATCTCGGATTTTTAAAATTTACAAATATTGACAAAATGTATAGAAATATTATAATTGGTTTTTCTTATATTTCTAATATTATGTTTTAAAAAAATATATTTTTTTAAAATAATTTTTATTAAAAAATATCTTAATATTCAAAATACCTATAATATGAAATTAAAAATATTTTTTATAAGTACTAAATTGAAACATAAAAATAAATATTTTTCGATATTTTTCGATTCTAATAATTGAAAAGTTTATTTTACATTTTCAACATCGAATAATGTTTTTTATAATAAAAACACTATTTTTAGTTTTACTTTGAACTATTCTTAGTTTTACTCAAAACGAAAGAATTTTCTATATCATAAAGTGTACATGCAGATTAGGTAGCCGTAGTTTGTAAATGGCACGCTAATTTTTGTTGCAGAAGTACATAATTGTCAGATTAATTGTCATATATATATTTGACATTTTAAAACTGTCATTTGAGAAGTTAATTAAAATCATAAAGTGTACATGCAGATAAGGTAGGCGTAGTTTGTAAATGGAACGCTAATTTTTGTTGCAGAAGTACATAAATTGTCATATATATATATGACATTTTAAAACTGTCATTTGAGAAGTTAATTATATTTAATACATTTCAATAATAAAAATAAAGTGAAAAATTTAAGGTTTATTGCTGATATCTAAAGAATATTTTTTAAAATGTAAGGGGGTAAGTGCTTATTGGTTATCAAATAAAAAATTTGATTTAACATAACCGATTCAAGTGAATTTTAATTAAAGCCAGAAATTATTTATCTACTCTGTCATATATTCTTTTACAAGAGCTGGTGTTGCTGACAATAGTTGAGAGTCGAAAAGAGTTTACTCCTCATAAAGGAATGAAAGCAATAATATTTATTTGTTTTAGGAAACTTATGAGTCATGGCTCATGACCAAATATAGAAATATATTTTTATCAATAAAAAACTTAGGAAAAATTAAATAAATAAACTAGACAAAAAGGTATAATGTAAACTAAGAAATTCATACACTTTTCGCATGCTTTTCAGAACTTTAGATATTCATTAAATTTATAAATGGAATAAGGATACGAAAAATTTATTCTTTGATTTATTGAAAAACTTTTTTTTTATGCTATAAATCTTAAGATTGAGATTTAAAAAAAGACTTCGGTCAACTTGACTATTATTTTGTACTTCTGGCAGCTTCAATATAATATTATACGAAGTACTAAACTTATGAATTATGATATGTTAAATTTTGTTGTACATATTATGTATTCATAGAGCTTTTTAATTAGGATACAGAATACGTACTACAACATAGTTCAAATCGTACTAAAATGTTTAGAAAAAAGTACAGTTTGCTATATGAAGGACAGCATTAACCCGAATTTTGGGTTCTTGACTTCAATAAATATATGTATATGTCCAGAAATATGTATAATCAAATTTTCAGAACATAATATATTATTAGAATAAAATAAAATAAAATGTATTTAGAATTTAAATTTAATTTAACTGTACCAATTTATCCTCTCTTTAGAGCGGCTTAAGTTATAGGAATAAAACTTAAAAATAGGTACTTAACAACGTTTTTATAATTGAGAAAAAATTTTAAATTTTTTTTTTAACCAGATTTCAAGCGCAAGAATTGTTGGCAACATTTTTGGCATATTTTTTATTACGTATAGGAAAAAAGAAATAATTTGTCATGTAATATTAGTCTAATATAATTTACACAAAACGAATTTTATATGTTAACTTAAAAGCAAAACTAGCTCGAATTTCGAGCACAGGGCGATACTAGTTTTTTCTTAATTCATATTCAAATTTTTAATCAAAGTGCGTTACAAACAATTTTAGTAGTAATTCCAATAAATAATGTTGTAAATAAAAAATTATTTACAATTTTTTTTATCATATATATGTACTATTTAATTTTCATTTTAATTTTTGTACTTCTATTAAAAATTTGGATGATGGCAATCCTAAAATTATACACAAAATATTTTAAATTTTGAAAATTTTTTGGATATATATAAATGTGTGTACAGTATGGATCTATTTAAATAAATTTTTTTTTTATAAGTGATAGGATTGTCGATGTTGAAAAAATATGGTTTTAAATTTTTTTTTAGCGTAGATTTGAATAATAATATGTCTATTAAGATACAGATTAATTAACATTGTTCTATATTTAAAATTTAAGTTTATACCTATTGATTTGTTAAATTTGTGTGTAAAAATTTATTTAATTGATATAAATATCAATATTTTCTCTAAATTCATATTTAAATTTTAAATCGAAATCTACATCAAAATTTTTTGGAATTAATTTCAATAAATAATATTAAAAATAAAAAATTATTTCCAAATTTTTATGATTTAATTTTCAAATCAAAATTTCTCTAAAAAATTTGGTGAAACTTCCGGAAAGGGGTTGTGAGCTATCAAGATGACGTCATCACATAACGGTACTTAATATCTCAAAGTTTTCGAATATATATACCATTATTGGCGATGGCTCCATCTAGTGGTCGAAAAATGCATTACAAAATGTTCCTAAGATTTTGTAGCATTTTTATTAAAATGTTATATTTTTCCTGTTAGTCCATAAACTGGAACCAACTACTTACACTATTGTAGGGCATGATATTGTCTTTCATAAACATCTTGTTTCATCTGGATCGGTGCTACCATTTTTGAGATATTGCAATTTAAAGTGAAAATTTAAAAAAAAAAAAAAAAAAAAATCAAACTTTCAAAAAAACTACTATAACTGTGAAATTTTCAAAAACACCCTGTATTATTATTATACCATTAGAAAGGTCTCTTAAAATTCTTTCCAACTGTATATAATAAGTATGGCATATGTTGACAAATAGCCCCACCAGAGAACATAAATGCAAAAATGACGCAACAATTTTATTAAAAAATACATTTTCATACTTTATTTGTCATAAATTTATGTTGCCTTTTTGTTTTCCATTTGAAATATTTATTTTAAAATTTAAGAATGTACTTTATAGTTTGATACAATATTGAGTTGGGTTTTGTTTAGAGGATTTTTGAGGAATTTATATGTATGTAAAGTATAATTAGAAAGGACCTTAGAGTTGGTTATAAAGTCAGAATTATACGCTTTTTCCAGAATATTTATATACTAAGATTTTGAAGATTGACAGGGCTTTGAGTTGGATATAAAATTACGCTTATACTGTTCCAACAACCTGTACAACATTCAAATGCGAAATAAAGCCATATCGAGAATTTTTTTACATTTGAATGCGAAATAAAGCCATATCATTTTCTAAAATTTTACCAAATAAAGCCATATAGTAAAATTGATAAAAATTCTAACACTAAAATGAAAAGAATGGTATAAGAATTCGGATACCTAATTCATTCAAAAAATTAATAAGTTCCTAATTTTTTTTAATACACTGTAATAAAACATGTTAAATAATATTATATTTTAATAACGGGGGCCGCTGCCCCCGAACCCCCGCTATCTCAATTATTGAAGCTAGATTTTGAATCCAACACTAAAATGAAAAGAATGGTATAAGAATTCGGATACCTAATTCATTAAAAAAATTAATAAGTTTCTAATTTTTTTAATACACTGTAATAAAACATGTTAAATAATATTATATTGTCATTACGTCGGCTGCCGCCCCCGAACCCCCGCTAACTCAATTATTGAAGCTAGATTTTGAATCCAACACTAAAATGAAAAGAATGGTATAAGAATTCGGATACCTAATTCATTAAAAAAGTTAATAAGTTTCTAATTTTTTTAATACACTGTAATAAAACATGTTAAATAATTTTATATTTTCATTACGGGGGCTGCCGCCCCCGAACCCCCGCTAACTCAATTATTGAAGCTAGATTTTGAATCCAACACTAAAATGAAAAGAATGGTATAAGAATTCGGATACCTATTTCATTAAAAAAATTAATAAGTTTCAAATTTTTTTAATACACTGTAATAAAACATGTTAAATAATATTATATTTTCATTACGGGGGCTGCCGCCCCCGAACCCCCGCTAACTCAATTATTGAAACTAGATTTTGAATCCAACACTATAATGAAAAGAATGGTATGAGAATTCGGCATAGCTATTTCATACAAAAAATAATCAACCCTAATTAATAAATATAAATATTCCGGAAAAGGGGGCAATCCTGCTTTTGAATCCAACTCCAAAATCCCTCCTAATTGAGAATCCCACATATACACATATATATAAATATTCTGGAAAAAGCGTAAAGCCCTGCTTTTGAATCCAACTAACAATCCCACATATACACATATATAAATATTCTGGAAAAAGCGGCAATCCTGCTTTTGAATCCAACTCTAAAATCCCTCCTAATTGAGAATCCCACATATACACATATATAAATATTCTGGAAAAAGCGTAAAACTCTGCTTTTGAAACCAACTCTAAAACTCCTTCCTAACTATTTAAATAAAAAAGTTTGGAAAATTAAATTGCTTCTATTTTCACAAATAAAATTACTTCTGATTTTGTAGCCTAAGGGCCTTTCTAATTATATTTTTACATACATATTTAAATAAAAAAAATTTTAAAACTTTGAGGTTGTCACCTCCAAAATCCCTCAAAACAAATTGCCAGAACCAAACTCAATATTGTATCCAAACCTAAAATGCATACTTACATTTTTAAATTTGCCAAAAAGGCAAAATAAATTTATGACAAATAAAGTATGAAAATGTATATTTTTTAATAAAATTGTTGCGTCATTTTTGCATTTATGTTCTCTGGCGGGGCTATTTGTCAACATATGCCATACTTATTATATACCGTTGGAAAGAGTTTTAAGAGACCTTTCTAATGGTATAATAATAATACAGGGTGTTTTTGAAAATTTCACAGTTATAGTAGTTTTTTTGAAAGTTTGATTTTTTTTTTTTTTTTTTTTTTAATTTTCACTTTAAATTGCAATATCTTAAAAACGGTAGCACCGATTCAGATGAAACCGTATTTATATGAAAGGCAATATAATTCTCTACAATATTTTATGATGTTGGTTCTAGTTTATGGTCTTACAGGAAAAATATAGCATTTTAATTAAAATGCTACAAAATCTTAGGAAATTTTTGTAATGCATTTTTCGACCACTAGATGGCGCCATCGCCACTAATGGTATATATATTCGGAAACTTTGAGATATTTAGTACCGTTATGTGATGACGTCATCTTGATAGCTCACAACCCCTTTGCGGAAGTTTTGCCAAAAATTTTGTACAATTATTTAAAATTTGGATGATGGTAATCCTAAAGATATTTATCGATATATCTTCAAAACTATTTGTCCTATTTGACAAGGTTATAATTTTCCCGACCCCACACTATTTATAATCGAGCTTATATATAATATTTTATAAATTAAAAACAGAAATATTTTTTTAGTAAACTACTAAATTTCTTTATTTTTAATTTTTATTATGTCAGATATTTTATTGAATTATTTCCATGGGTAATTTATAATTAGAAAATTGCGTACGATACGTATATTGTGTTCAAAGTTACTTGCTGCATGTATCAGGAGCAACTGAAAAAAGCAAGAAAAATGGCAGGAATCTTTAAATTAATAGGTGATAGAATCCCTTTTAATC
The DNA here is from genome assembly GCA_963082915.1 of Dolichopus griseipennis. Taxonomy (NCBI): domain Eukaryota; kingdom Metazoa; phylum Arthropoda; class Insecta; order Diptera; family Dolichopodidae; genus Dolichopus; species Dolichopus griseipennis. The sequence continues at coordinate 110,110,905 of OY720443.1, read as the reverse complement.
TAAAAAGGTCGGTATTTTTCAGTTTATTTCAATCTTCAATTACTTATGGCATTCAAATTTGGGGTAATGTTTATAATAACCAACTAAATTTATTACAAGTGACACAAAATAAAGCTATTAAAAATCTATATAGATACAAGGTAAGAACGTCAACTCGGGAGATTCACAGTAAACTCAATATTTTACCTTTACACCTTTTGGTAAAAAGTAAATTGGCAACACATATATATTTGATTACTACAAATAGAATAAACTCAAGAGTTATACCGATTGTAAACAATGAAGTCCGCACTCACTACAACAGAAATTCTACTCAGTTAAGAATCATATCGTCAAAAGTCAGATTCAACAATCATGAAACTATATATATAATACAGCTTATAAAAATTTCAATTAATTGCCTACTGAAATTAAAAATATAACGAACAACAGTGTCAAGTGCAAATAAATGAATACTACATTAATAAAATCTAATTATCCGATTATGATTTCAATAATTTATTTAATTTTTCTTTTTTCCATTTTATCAATTACTGAATGAATTATTTTATTGTGAATTGTTATTATTTACACACATATATAGTTATTAGATTTATAGTATAGTTATATAGTATAGTATAGATTTATAGTATTTTTAAATTTTATATATTTTTTAAATTTGTTTTACTTTTTCTGTTTTGGATTACATTTTTGATTACTAATAACATATAATAATTGTTTTTGAATTATATTTTGCATATTGTTTTTTAATTTGTAAACTTGTTGAAATTTAAAATTTTTGAATGTACAAACACTCTATACGAGCATTAGTGCTCACTGAGTTTAAATAAAAGAAATAAATAAATAAATAAATAAATAATATTTAGATTTATTTTCAAAGTAATTATATAGAAAGTTCTAAATTTGTCATTGAGTTTCAGATGTACATTTATTGTAGGTTTTGCATTTATGAGCTTTTCTAAGAATTATATACTAGGAATTTAAACTATTTAAAATTTTTAAAAATTTGAATTATTAAATTGTGTGACAAAAAACTATGAAAGCATTAATTATTTTAGTTAATTATCAAAAAAAAAAAAAAACCATCAAATTATATAAACCTATTATATATTATCACAAATTAATATTTCTTTCGAATAACTTTGAGTTTAGTGAAAATTAGTGTCACAGATAACAGAAGAATTATGATTGTAATACTTATTTATAACAGATTATTCAATTCTAATCGGAAAAATTACAATCCGAAATTAATCTTTTCCATACCTGTAACCTGGATCAGATCATATTTCAAGGAAAAGTAAATATAATTCCTATACATATATCTATAAATCAAATCAAACCAGAATTTTTCTAACACTCTGTCTAACATTAAAAAATAAGTAAATTAAGAAAATAAATTTTAAAATTATTTAAAATTGAAATAATTAATCATTGGTTCTTAATCATTCAACAATAAGTGATAAAAAAGACCAAGGGTTTTTAAAAAAGCACATTTTCAAAATTTATATTGTATTACATACTGAGTATAATTTTGGAAATATATACACTGTTGACTAAGTTTCTGCTTGCTTATAAAATTTACTGCTAATAGTAAATTTTTTATTTTAAAGTTCTAATAGCCCTTCAATTGGGAAGGTTGTCGAATTTTTCAAGGAACCCCCCCCGTCACTCTCCATTTTTGTAGGTACTACAAATTAAATTGTGAATTCCACAAAAATTTGGAATTTTACTTAGAATTATCTAAGCAAAAATGGGGAAAACTGAGAGACACTTTCTTCAATTTAAAGAACCGCTTTTAAATTTAAGAAAAACCTTTAACATGTTAAAACATAATGTTGGACCTTTAAATTTTGTATATTAATAAAAATAAATTGGACAGGTATTCAAGTTACAGGTGCTTAAAAATTGCAAAATTTCAATTTTCGAGCCCTTAGCTTAAATAGGGGGCTTGACAAAAAAATTTTGTTAAACGATTCCTACTAATTTCTGAGTATCTAACTTCTCCAAAAATTTCAAGACCCTAGCTTAATGTTAAATTTTAGTACCGTATGGCAACCCTAAACATTTGTCTATAAAACTTATAAAGCTTATAAAACCAGCTATCGTTTGCCGTTTTCAGATTGAAAATATATATAACACAACTCTTGTTATAACAATTTAAATATAGGGCTTTTTCCAACTTTGGGGGGTTGTTACCACGTAACAGGTGGGGCTGCAGAAAAAAATTCTTCTACGAAATTATTTTTTTTGCAATAACTCCCCATGGTTAAAATTACTTTACTCTATTTCAAACGGTGTAAAAGTTTTTGTAAACATACTGACGGACGGACGGACAGACGGACGGAACGAGTGAAGCTATATAGGCATATTTTTACAAAATATTTTGAAAATGTGCTAAAAATGCAGTACAGAAAAAATCCTGAAACGAAGTAATTTCTGCATATTTGTAAAGTTTTATTGAATTGAGTAAAATGCATTTATTTCATGTTCTCTTGTTTTTTTAATTTTTGTAAATAGATAAACTAGAATCTAAGAATTTTTAATATTTTTGAATAGGTAAATTAATTACAAAATATTTTAGTATTATAAAATAATTTTATTAATAACGTCTTACGATCAAATTAATAAAAATTTTGATGGTTTTAAAATAACTTGGTTTTAAATTAACTGCTAATTAATTTTGAACCAATTTAGATCCTACACCTAATATTTCTAATAAAGTTGCACCGATTTACTGTTTCTTTACTTGTTAACTTCTTAAAACAACATGATTTGGATTTTTATACTGAATATTTTCTGAAATGGTTTTAAAATTTTTTTTAATATGTTTTTATTTTTAACAATTAAAACAAAATACTCAGAAAACAATAAACATTTTTGGAAAACGTTAAGTTTTTTTTCAGTTTCAGGACGTAACACCGGCATATAGTCTAAACTTAATGTAGGTATCTAATAGTTACATGCCTAAAAGAGGGGGAGGGGTATTGATAGCAGATATAAATTCTTTTAATGGAAACGAAATTCCTATTTCTAACGCGAACTGTTTTGAAATATTAAATGTGAACATAAAATTTTCGAATAAAAGTGTTAATATTGTTAAAACATACAATTTGATTATGATTTTCCTAATAATTCTAGACAAAGAATCTTTTTTGATTAGTGATTTGTCAGTTAGTGACTTCAATGTCGCAATTTTAAAGAGAAATAATTGGAACTTCTGATTGGAATAATATTATTTTCTGCTTTCGTTTGTTACGTTTGACTCTATTACCCGCCAGTAAATTTTAACTATTAGTTTTAGCCAATAAGTTTAAAAAATTTCGCAAACCATGAAGCAGCAGATTCTTATAGTTTTAATTACTATTAAACTAATTTTCCCAGATTAATAATATTTCTTTAATACCTATGACTTTTAATAATATAGACCTCAATCAAATCACAATTAGGTTTTATAAAATAATGTTTGATGGCTTTATTGTTGTTATTTAAAAAAAAACTGATTTCTAACTTTGGCCCACCATGGTTCACAAAGGAGCTTAGATATATCAGAAATAAGAAAACGAAAGCTTGGCATAAATATCTCAAAACAAAAAAAAATATTGAGAATTTTAAAACTCCATCTGATGTAGTTTATAATAATTACATTAATCTAAGGCATGTTAATTAAAGTCTGATCCGAAAAAATCTTGGAAACTCATAAATTCTTAAACTAAAAAAATTTATAAACGGAAATAGTTACCCAACAATTATGATTTTCAATTCTCTTTCTCTGGAATGACCCTTCAAGTATTTCGAAATATATTCGCGAGTTTTTGAATGAAAATTATTCCTCTATATGAAAATTTATTAAAAAACTTTCTTAAAAAATAGTTTCCAGCTATCTAAATAAACTGGAATAATAATTTTCGAGGACCCGATAGTATGCCGGAAATAATTTTGAGCAAGTGTTCTAACATTCTCAATACACCAAATCTCTTCGAAAATTCATTAAATTCCGGTTATTTTCCTCCTTTTTAGCACATTTTCAAAAAATTTTAAATGTGCCTATAGATTCTCTCTGTCCGTTCGTCCGTCCGTCCCTTTTTAAACAAATTTTTTTATTACTTTATGGTTAAACAAATTTTTTTATCACGTGCCCTGTTGAGGGGCTAGAAGGACTCGAAAATTGAAATTTTGCTGTTTTTAAACACCCGTAACTTGAATACCTGTTAAAATTTTTTTTTACAAATATACGAAATTTAAAGCTGCAGCATTATATTTCAACATATTCAAATTCCAAAAAGTTTTAAAAATTGATTTCCTAGAACCTATAAAAATGGAGGGAAATGGGTAGATCCTCAAGAATTATCTTAAGTTTGCTTAGGAACACTTTGAGAACCTTCCCCATTCAAGGGCTATTAGGACTTTAAAATTAAAATTTTTATGTTTTTATAAAAGAGTAACTTATTCACTAGTGTATGTTTTTCCAAAATTAAACGTTAACATTGAAGCTCCAACATTATATTTCGCACTTGTTAACAGATTTTCTTGAGTGCATCGGGATTCTAAGCATTGATTTCACTATTTTTCATAATTATTAAATTGATGAAATAACTAAATTATAATATTATCATTTATTTTTATTTGTTTTTTTATAAAAATAAATGATAAAATACTCAGTAAGAAACCATATATAATTTTGAAAATGTGCTTTTTAAAACCCTTGGTTTTTTTCATCACTTGTTTGAAAATATCTTATATTAGGCCAACTAATAAAAAGAACGTTAAAAAATAAATCACTAACTATCGCCCGATATAGGTTATATTTTTTAAAATTATAAGTTAACATTATTTTATTTGAATTAATTATAACGGAATCTCTCTTTTACTTAATAACATTGAAGGATTTCAAGCAGATGTTGTTTATGCTGATTTTAATAAGACATTTGATATATTGCCACATAATATTATTCTATTAAAACTTGAAAAATATAGCTTTCCACAATTTTTGCTTAAGTAAATACATTTTTATTTATGTGATCCCTCCTACAGTGTTTTGTTTAAAAATGTGATTTCAGAACCTTTCGAGGCAAATTCCGCAATTTCACAAGGTAACCACAATGGTCCTTTACTAATCTGTAAGCTTTTATCTTATTTGTAATAGTTTTTTATAATGCGCACTGTTATCTTATACGCGCCGATCTAGTCCTTTTTGTTTCAAATATAACTAAGGTGCTATTAGTTTACTTAAAGTAACCGAAAGTAAAATTTTTTATATTATAAATAAAGCTAATTCATGATTGGGATTGATTAAAAGTTCTGCAAAGGAATTTTCTGATCCTTATAATAACTATTGCTTAGAAAATTGTGTCACATTAGCAAGACACCCGAACCTATTAATATAATATTAACAAAGTTTTTCCTCAACATTTTTATATTTATATACATTTAAATAAATTATTCGTAAATCATTCATTACTACCTGACGCAGTAAAGGATCTGCAAATATTATGAAATATGGAAATCCTACCTATTACATATCATAGATCCATAATGTCAAAAGCATGCTAACTGACTATGAGATAGTGAAGAATAAGCCCATATATAGAGCAATCCTGCAAAATAATCGTGAAAAGATCCGTGGAAGTGCAAATGGCCCTCTTATATCACATAACATCTTCGATAATAGCTGGGAAGATATAAAAAGATACTTGTCTCTCCACTATGCAGATAAAAAAGACATAAGAACATTGGTACATCAGCTATCTGGACTAATGCAGAAAAACCATACAATTGACGAGCTTTATGCCAATGTTAACTGTCAGTTATCGCTATTAATCAACAAGATCGAGTCAAACAGTCCAGAAACAATGGAAGCACTAAGCGAAAGGCATCGTAATAACGCCCTCAATGTATTTATAAGAAGACTTAATGGCACTCCAAGATACTTATGATACAGAAAACCCCAAACATTACCGGAGGCATATTCTTGCTGCCTTGAAATTCAAATTACAAACAAGTAAAGAAACCGTCAGTCAGTGCAATCGACTTAGAAATACCCTACACCAATTTGGTTCAAAATTAATGGGGAGTCCATAAGTCATTTTAAAACCATAAAAGCTTTTATTAGTTTAATCGTAAGACATAGCTAACGAAATTAACTTTATAAAACTAAAAACAGTTTTTAATTATTGTATCAATTCAAAAATATTAAAAATTATGAAATTTATTCTTTGTGCTTATTATACCCTACACCTATAGAATAGGTAAAAAGGTATATTAACTTTGGTATGGTGTTTATAACCACCTAAAGGAACCGAGCTAGTTATGGAAAAGTATATATATTTGTGATCAGCGTGACCTCCTGAATCGATATAGCCATGTCCGTCCGTCCGTCCGTCCGTCCGTAGGCACGATAACTCAAAAAATAATGGAGCTATCTTGATGAAATTTTAACTGTAGGTTACTAGGACTGAAAGTACGGCGGGGATTGCATATGGGCAAAATCGGCCCATGGGTTCGGATTCTGGACCTTTTAATCGATCGAAGGGCTAACGAACATATAAAAGAAACCACGATAACTCAACAACTAATGACGCTATCTTCAACAAATTTGTGCTGCAGGTTACTAGTAATGAAGCTACTTCGGGGATTGCGTAAGTTCGGGGTTGGACCATGGGTTCGAAACCTAAAATTTTTTGATCGAATTTAGGCCAAACGAGCATAACTCCGAATAAAATGAAGATAGAACCTCCAAATTTGGTATCAGGGTATCGTTTTCGATTTCCTAAGTGTCTTGGATATTTGGGCCCATTTGGAGCAGTGGGTTGAGGACCAGCCACACGTTTCCGAAGACCTTAAAGCATATCTTTAAAATTAATAAAGATAACTTGAAAAAATGTAGAAGCTTCAAATTTGGCAAAAGGCTATTATTTAAAACAAAAAGTACACCGCGGACTGCATGAGGGCGAAATCAACCCAAGGGTTCGGATTCTGGACCTTTTAATCGGTTTCAGGGCTAACGAACACATATAAAAAATCACGATAACTCAACAACTAATGACGCTATCTTCATGAAATTTGTGCTGGAGGTTATTGGTAATTAAACAACGGCGGCGATTGCGTACGATGAGGATTGGACAATAGGTTCGGAACTTAGACCTTTTTGATCGAATTTGGGCCAAACTAGAATAATTCCGAATACAATGAAGATAGAACCTCCAAATTTGGTATCAGGGTGTTGCTTTCGATGTGCTTAGGCTCCATGAAATTTGAGCCCAATTGGAGTAGTGGGTGGGGACCAGCCACTTAGTTTCGAGGACCTTAAAGCATATTTTCGAAATTAATAAAAATGGTAACTTGAAACAAATGTGGAAGCTCAAATTTGGCACATGGGTGTTCTTTACTTTTTCCTGCGTGTTCCTCTTATTTTGGATCAATTGGAGTGGTGGTTCAGTACATCTCTTAGACCCCCCAATGTGTAAAAGCTTATTATCGAAGTTAATAAAACTAGTAACTTAAAATTAAGACAGAACGTTCCGATTGTGTACAAGGGTTAACTAGTATTGAAAGTATGACGGGGACAGCATATGGGCGAAATCGTACCATAATTTCGGGTTCTGGAACCCTTGAAAAGTTCTAGGGCTAACAAACATATATCTTAAAAATACCATAACTCTAAAAATAATACCGCTATTTTGATGAAATTTAAACTCTAGGTTACTAGTAATGAAAGTACCATTGGAATTGGTTTTGGTTGAATTTGGTCAATGAGTTCGGATTTTAGAGGCTTTTGATCGATTTGAGGCCGAACGAGTATAATTTCGAAGCCAAAAAATATATTTCCTATTTCCTATATGTCCCCGAAATTTAGACTTAATTGTAGTGGTTCAGCTATGATCAAAGGTACTTGCTGCATTTTTGTAAAACTTATTTTTATATTTAAATGAATTATATGGAAAGGTCTAAATTTGTAATTGTATTTTAGAAATACATTTATTGCATATTTTACGTTTATAAGCTTTTCTATTAGGTATATAAACTAACCATTTAAAATAATTGAAATTTTGAAAATTTTGGATTATTAAATATTTTATGCTAAAAAGCTAATTTATCACAAAATTTAATAATTAGAAGTTTTTCATTTTGTAATTTAATTGGAATAAATATATTTTCATTTATTTTAAGTTTGTTTGTTTTTTAATATTTTTAAATAGATAAATTAGTAAGAATTTGTAATATTTTTTAATAGATAGTGTAATTAAATTAGAAAATGTTTTTAGTATTATAAAGTTAATTTGGTTAGCTATGTCTTACGATCAAACTAATAAAAGCTTTTTTGGTTTTAAAATGACTTATTCATATCTCATTAAATTTGAACCAAATAGGTGTAGAGTATTTCTAAGTCGATTGCACGGACTGAGTATTTCTTTACTTGTTTTTTAATGCTTTATATAATTAAAGTCAAAGTTATTCGAAACATATTCTATTTGTAATAATATAAATATAAAAGTTTAAATAATTTGATTGTTTTTAATGTTAATTAAAACCATTAATGCTTTCATTAGCTTTTTGTCACAAAATTTAATAATCAAAATATGCAACAGATGTATTTCTAAAATACAACGACATTTGTAGAACTTTTCATAAAATTCATTTAAATATAAAAATAAATTTTACAACTTAAGTATCGTGCACAGATTCTTAATTATATATTACCTAGATATGATTTATTAAAAATTAAAAAAAAAAATTTCGTCGTTTATTAAAAATATATTTTGTTTTTAATTTATAAAATATAATACATAATATGTTTTAGAGTAAAATTCATAGCCTTTTAAAAATATAAAAGTGTTAAATACGAACGGAAATAGGAAATAGTGTATCCAATTTGAAGTTTCTATCTTTATTAATATCGAATAAATGCTTTAAGGGTCTTGGTAGTAGAAATTATACTCGTTTGACCTCAATTCGATCAAAAGCTTCTAGAATCCGAACTGAACCACAACCAATTCCTACGGTACTTTCATTACTAGTAACCTAGAATTTAATTTCCATCAAAATAGCGTAATTTGTTATAGTTTTTTGATGTTTTTAAGATATATGTTGGTTTGCCTTTGTTTGTTTGCCCACTACTCCAATTGGTTCTATTTTTCGAGGACACTAAGAGAATAGGAAGGGACACCGTGACACTAAATTTGGAGGATCTATCTTCTTTGGATTCGGAATCATGCTCGTTGGGCATAAATTCGATTAAAAAGTTCCAGGATCCCAACCCATGGTCGAATTTCGCCTATATGCAGTCCGCGCCGTTCTTTCAATACAAGCGAACCCTTATACACAATTGGAGCGTTCTATCTTAATTTTAAGCTACTTTTTTTATTAATTTTAACGATGTGCTTTAAGGTCTTCAGAACTGTGTGGATGGTCCCCGACCCACTACTCCAATTGGTCCTAAATTTCAAGGACTCTAAGTACATAGAAACAGGCACACTGATACTAAATTTGAATGTTCTATCTTTATTGTTTTCGGAATTATGCTTGTTTGGCCTAAATTCGATCAAAAACTTCTAGAATCCGAACCCATGGTCCGATCTCGACCGCACGCAATCCCCACCATAATCTCATTAGTACTAACCTACACCACAAATTTTATGAAGGTAGCGCCATTAGTTGTTGATTTATCCTTTTTTTTTATATGTTCGTTAGCCCTTAGTACGATTTAAAGGTTCAGAATCCGAAACCATTGGCCGATTTTGCCCATATGCAATCCCTGCCGTACTTTAAGTGCTAGTAACCTACAGTTAAAATTTCATCAAAATAACTCCATTAGTTTTTGAGTTATCGTGTCTACGGGCGGACTGACGGACATGGCTATGTCAACTCAGGAGGTCACGCTGATCACAAATATACATACTTTCCCTTATCTAGCTCGCTTCCTTTAGGTGTTTACAAACACCATACCAAAGTTAATATACTTTTTTCCTTTTAAATAGGTGTAGGGTATAAAAATCGATCCAAGTGAATAGCATGGAAATTCGAGCTAATAATTTAAGTACTGAATTCAGGGAAAAAATTTCTAAGCTCGTAAATAAGTTTCATAAACTTTTCGGTCCTATAAATGACCACGATACAATCGATACGAACGTTCGGACAGAAATAAAAACTTCACCACAACCATCCCATCATCAAAACAACACCGTGACCATCTCAGATATTTATCTCATTCCGGATATCACACACACCATAGCAAGCCTAGGAAGTTCAAAATACTACACCACGATCGATTTAACTTCTGGATTGCACCAGATTGAAGTGATGAATGAGGATATAATAAAAACGGCAAATTCGATTTCACGCGTCTGCCCTTTGAATTGAAAAACTCGCCGTCCGTATTTCAACGGATGATCGACGAAGTGCTGAAAGAATTTATTGGAAAAATATGCTACGTCTACATAATATAAACTTCGGTGGAAAACCCGAGGAAGAACACTTGCAGAATGTCGAAAAAATCTTTAAAGGACTAGAGCACGCTAATCTAAGAGTTAATTTGGACAAAACCAAATTTATGCAGAATGAGTCCAAATTCTTAGGTTACATCATTATTAGTAAGGGTATAAAAGCTGAGAAGAAGAAAGGTATAAGAGCAGAGAATATAAAAAAACTAAAAGATGTCTTAGGTTTGGCATCATACTACAGAAGATTCATCAAGGACTTTTCATTAATAGACGCGCGGGGAAAACGTCGAGATAAGATCTAACCATTCACGGAAAGTTCCACAAAAATTTATCGAATATGAACTACAGGCATTCAAGGATCTAAAATATGCCTTGTCATCCACAGAACTTCTAATTTTTCCTGACTTCGAAACAATATTTATATTAAAAACGAACGCTTCGAATGAAGCTATCGGTGCAGCCTTGTTACAAGGAGACATTGGAAAAGATCACTTAACAAGACTGAGAAAGCGTACGCAACATTTGAACGGACAGCTCTTAGCAATTATTTGGGCTTTGGATAACTTCAGATGTTATCTTTATGGAGGAAAAAAAATTAGTAAAAACAGATCACCAAACCTAAACATTCAGTTTGGCAAACAAAAATAACAATGATAAACTAAAACGATGAAAATCGCGAATCGAAGAATACAATTACGAGCTGATTTACAAACCTGGCGCTACAAATGAGACCGCAGATGCTTAATCAAGATTATAAAAATAAATTAACACCTCAGTAACAGAAACAGTTCATAGAAAAGTATAGCAACGTTCTAATACCACATTGCGAAGCACCTCTTAACGTCTTTAAAAATCAATTAATTATATTTAATTATTTCCCAAGGACCTATTCTATTTGCATTTGAAATACCACATCCAAAGCATCATCGGCACTTGTTAGAAGCACTTGACGAACCTTGTTACAAGCACTTAAGAAAACCATATCACCAGTAATTCTTAATGGTATCAAAATTCCGGAAAATCAAATTCAACTACTGCAGGATCTATGTAGAGAACATTTGAGTGGATACAAAACTCGGATCACACAAAAAATCGTGCAGGATATTTTCAATATGGAAAACAGACACTTTCACATAAGAATTGGAGAGTGAACAAGGAGCAAATAATGGAGAAATACTACATTCCCCAAATGGCCAAATTTATAAAGGAGTACACACCTAATTGTGAAATATCTCACATCAGCAAGCTCGATCGTCACCCTAATAAACAACATTTATCCGAAACACAGATACCCACATACCCAGCAGAGATCCTAAATATTGAATTAATGGAAATAAATCAAGAAAAATTTATAACATGTGTGGATAAATTTACCAAATTGGCCAAATTCTTTAAAATCAAGCATATACTACGAGTCCCAAACACCATACCAAAGTTAATATACCCCTTTACCTATTCCATAGGTGTGGGGTATAATAATTAATTAATTGTATAAATATAATCAAACTAAATATTATAGCTACTAATTTTATAACTAATATAATTTCTTTTAATTTGGATTCCCACATATGTAAATATCATAACACAAACAAATATATATATAACAAATATTATAAAAAATGAATAGCTGTAGATACGACAATTTCCGATCACCAATTGATTCTTATTAGTATGAATCCAGAACATTCGAAAGAAAGTGGAACGACTTATAAAACTGTGCTCAATTATGAAAATAAGCTAATAATAATTTCTGGACCAAACTTAACGATTTTCCAAGTATTAATGTTTTTATACCCGTATGACTATATAGTCAAAGGGTATAATAAATTTGCCATTACGTTTGTGACGCAGAGAAGGAGGGGGGGTAGATATTGACTCAAGTGTATGGATCGGATCAGAATCGAAAAATAAATTGATTTAGCTATGTATGTCCGTTCGCCTGTCCATCCGTCTGTCCGTCCGTCCGCACGTTAACTCAAAAACTAAAAGAGTTAGGATCTTCAAATTTTCGCAAATTCGTTTTTTTGCAATAGCCGTCATCGCTATTTAAATCCAGCCATTTTGGTCCATGGGTTCGGGTAGCTGCCATACAACTTCTTTTTTTATATGAGTATTACTCAGTACCTATTACAGCTGCGTCTATGAAATTTTGCCAAAAGTAGTCTAGTTTTATGGCCAAAGTTTCTGCAAAATTTGGTTGGTCTACTGCAGTAGGTTCGAATAGCTGCCATACAACTCCTTATTTTATATGAGCATTACTCTAGACCTATTGTAGCTGGGTGTCTGAAGTTTTGCTAAAAATAGTTTAGTGTAATGGCCAAAGTTTCTGCAAAATTTGGTTGGTCTATTCCGGAGGATTCGAGTAGCTGCCATACAACTCCTTCTTTGATAAGAGCATTACCCTACACTTAATAAAGCTGAATGTTTTATAGCCAAAAGTAATTCTTGCTACACATCAAGCTTTTCAAATCTAAAATTAGGGGGTAGTCCCGTAATGTTTGCAGATGACATAGCAATAGTATATGCTGGAAAAGATATAGCATCACTTGAAAGCACCATAAACGAAGATATGGGCAAAATATACTCATGGATGTCTCTTCATAAATTAACAGTTAATGTACAAAAAACAAAATTTATTATAATAAAGAGTAAAAATGCATTAATAAACATCAAATACAACAATGCTGAAATCGAACAAGTGAAAAATTACAAATATCTAGGAGTTTGTTTAGACGAAGAACTTACATGGAACACCCATATTACAGAACTTGCATCCAAAACAAGTAGAATTGCGGGTATTTTCAAAAAACTAAGTAAGCGCCTACCGGATAAAACAAAAATATCCACTTACTATTCGCTATTCCACAGCATCATAACCTATGGTATTGAAGCTTGGGGTAGTACTTTTAAAAAAAATTTAAATCTGCTCCAAAAAATCCAAAATAAAGCATTAAAAAACTTATTCTTATATGATAAGAGAGCATCTACATCTAGGATACATAGAGTCCTAAACATTTTAAAATTAAATGATTATAAAAATCTTTGCTGTACTATGCATGTTAGAAATATACTACATAATGACATAAAGTCCAGCATACAAATAGCAATAAATAGCAATTTTCACCAATATGGTACTCGATCAGCGCATCACCTTCGTCCAACACAAGGTATAGGACTATATGGAATTGAACAAAATATCAACATAGGTATCAAATTGTACAACGATCTACCGCCAGAAGTCAAAGTTTCAACAGCTCAAAAATTTAAAATCACTTTAAAGAAACTACTCTTAGATCAGTATAATAATTAAATTCATGTTCAGAATCCTTTCTTTATTTTAATCTTTTAAACTTTAATAAGTAAACATTCAAAAAACCTAAATTTATCGTATTTAATTTGAATTACAATTTGTAAATATTATTTAATTTGATCTACACGTTTTATACTTTGTATATATTGTTAATTTTCTTGAATTTCTTATTGCATCTATTACACTTTAGCGTTAATCTATATATATATGTTTTAATATACTCTGTACGAGCCTAGTGCTCTTTTAGAGAAATGAATTAATAAAAAAATAAAATAAATTAACCGGATGATATAATGTATATGGTACGGTCATACGGATATCCCAGAGTTGACACAGTCTACTCTACTACACTCTTCCTCGTTATAAAGGAAATAAGTCTTTTAATTACTAAGAACGTTCAAAAGGTTCCCGTAAAAACTAAAAACAAATAAAAAGTTTGGATGAACGACTAAATTATAGGTAAAATTAATATGTAATTCCTTACTAAAATACAAGAAAAACAAGTAAAGAAACAGTCAGTCGGTGCAGAAACTTAGAAATACCCTACACCTATTTGGTTGAAATTTAATGACATATCCATAAGTAATTTTAACGCCATAAAAGCTGTTATTAATTTGATTGTAAGACATACCTAACCAAATTAACTTTATAATACTAAAAACATTTTCTAATTACACTATCTCTTAAAAAATATTACAAATTCTTACTAATTCACTTATTTAAAAATATTAAAAAACAAAAAAACTTGTTATAAATGAAAATATATTTATTCCAATTCAATTACAAAATGAAAAAATTCTAATTATTAAATTTTGTGATAAAAAGCTAATCAAAGCATAATATATTTAATAATACAAATTTTTCAAAATTGCAATTATTTTAAATGGCTAGTTAATATAACTAATAGAAAAGCTTATACGCAAAATATGCAATAAATGTATTTCTAAAATACAATTACAAATTTACACCTTTTCATATAATTCATTTAAATATAAAAATAAATTTTACATAAATGCAGCAAGTACCTTTGAACATAGCTGAACCACTACAATTAAGTCTAAATTTCGAGGACACATAGGAAATAGGAAATATATTCTTTGGCTTCGAATTTTCATCGAAAAATCGATCAAAAGCTTCTAGAATCCGAACTCATTGACCAAACTCGACCAAAACCAATTCCAATGGTACTTTCATTACTAGAAACCTAGAGTTTAAATTTCATAATTTCATCAAAATAGCGTACACAATTGGAACGTTCTATCTTAATTTTAAGTTACTAGTTTTGTTAATTTCGATGTTTCATTACCAATAACCTACAGCACAAATTTTTAATGAAGATAGCGTCATTAGTTGTTGAGTTATCGTGATTATTTATATATGTTCGTTAGCCCTGAAACCGAATCCGAACCCTTGGGCCGATTTCGCCCTTATGCAGTCCACGCTTAACTTTAAGCACTAGTTAACCCTTGTACACAATTTGAACGTTCTATCTTAATTTAAAGTTACTTTTTTTAATAATTTCGATTATAAGCTTTTAAAGCTTAAGAGTCTAAGAGGGATACTGGACCACCACTCCAATTGATCCCAAATTAGGGGGACATGCAAGGGACAGTAAAGAACACCCTTGTGCCAAATTTGAAGCTTCTATCCTGACACCCTGATACAAAATTTGGAGGTTCTATCTTCTTTGGTTTCGGAATTATGCTAGTTTGGCCTAAATTCGATCAAAAAGTTCTAAGTTTCGAACCCATTGTCCAATCCTCACCGTACGCAATCGCCGCCGTAATTTCATTACCAATAACCTACAGCACAAATTTGATGAAGATAGCGTCATTAGCTGTTGAGTTATTGTGATTTTTTATATATGATAGTTAGCCTTCGATGGATTAAAAGGTCCAGAATCCGAACCAATAGGCCGATTTCGCCCATGTGCATTCCCCGCCGTACTTTCAGTCCTAGTTACCTACAGTTAAAATTTCATCAAGATAGCTCCATTATTTTTTGAATTATCGTGCCTACGGACGGACGGACGCACGGACGGACATGGCCATATCGACTCAGGAGATCACGCTGATCACAAATATATATACTTTTCCATATCTAGCTCGCTTCCTTTAGGTGCTTACAAACACCATACCAATGTTAATAGACCCTTTTACATATTCTATAGGTGTAGGGTATAAAAAACCGCATGATGCGCACGTTAAACAGTTATGTTATAATTATAAAACACAAGTGGAAAAACTCCAAAAATCCAAAATATAGTAAGAAACTCTGAAATTTAAATAAAAGAGTAATGTTCAATAAAGAGTCATCTGCTGACCCTACTATCAAATGTCTTGAGCAGGATAATTGTACTATAACCAGCAAACAGAAATTGTTGAAAAAGTGAATGATTTTTTCGTCAATGTTACTAGTGATATAAATACATCTACGAATCCGATAAATTATGTATTTTTGGATAATTTACAAAGAAACGTATATTCTAACTTCGTTTTGATGCCTACAAGCACAGAAGCAGTTATTAATATCATTTAGCTGCTGCAACGGGTTATGACAGCATTTCAACAAAATTCATAAAAAAAGTACAAAGATTAACTGGCACCGGTGTTCGATAAGTTTATAAACATTTCTTCTCGCACTTCAACACCTCGTATGATAGTCATGGCCAACGAGCCAAGCTTTACAAGCTTCTTCATTCTGGACTTTTTAAGAACATTGGAAATCGAAACATACTTCAACCCATCACAAAGATGTGAAGTAAATGGCACAATTGAAACGGTTCACTCCACAATAGAGGTGTTTACAGCAAGAACATAAAAATCTGACCTTAAAGGAAATAGTTAATACAATAGTTGACCGCTAAAACAATAACATTCACTCCATTACTGGAAAAAAAACCTTCAGATGTTTTCTATGGTAGAGCACAACGGATTAATTACCAAAATCACCTACATTTCCAGGAAAAGGTTCGAGAAGATCTGGTAAAAAAAATTCGAAAAAATCGAAAATACAAAATAAATAGGGAAAAATTTAAAAGAAAAATACCCAAATCACATCTACCTGGAGAAACCATTTTTGTTAATAAACTTTTTATTTGTTAAGCCTCAAAAATAAGCCTCTCTACAAAAAAGAAACAACCGCTAGGGATAATAAAGTTACTGTAACAACAGAAATCGGAAGGAAAATCCACGAGGCAAACATAAAAAAGTCAACCAATTATCAAAAACATTTTTATTTTCAGCTTCCTCCTTGATAGAAATATTACTTGTTGATACCCTACCAAAGCCCTTCAGATATATGAATATTAATCACAATTGGTTACAATAAAAGAAGGCGTAAGACATGTACTGAATGGGAACCTAAGATTAATTCACAAAGTTGTCCTTGACAACCATAAAGAAATACTGCAGAGAATAGAACTGGAAGTCAATCAAACATCATCAAGTAATTTCATTAAGACACAGCTTACATTTCAAATTTAGCAAACCAAAAAATTGATCACCGAACTTATTGAACATCCTTCAAAAGAAGAAATGGATAGCCGGAAACCCCGACGACACCGACTGGGATGAAATACTCAGAAGTCACAATAACTTAATCAAAAATAACAATAAGCAATATAAAATCAACCAAATCCTAACAAACACAACCAACCACATCCTTATGCAGTATAATAGAATCGTTCAGAGTTTCAACGACAATTATGGCGAAATTAGCCATCAAACTCTCTTTAATCTACTGAATATGGTAAAAGAAGAAATAATGATAGTATATGACGCTTCTCTCTATATTCTATCACTTACAAAAACCAGTGCCCTCGAATATAACTATATCAGGATTAGAGCAACCATAAAAAAAACAAAATACTACACTTGGCTCACAGAAGTCTGCTAACAAGTCTCAATAAAACTTTTGGCATCTCAGAGCATTGCAAAAACTGCAAGAATAACGTTATTTGTAGAACAGAACAAATCGAAGAACTTTAAGAAAGCTATTGCATAGTCCAAATTCTAAGAAACTCGAACTGCGATTGGGAAGTCGAATTTAACAAGAAAAATGTCAGAGAACTAAGTGAACTTTTTACGATTTCAACGGTTAGTACAAAATTTAACTTTACATTTGCCTTAATCATCATTGCAGTGGTACTAAATTTTGAAAAAACTTAAAAACCATATGAGGGCTGAAATCTCTTCAAAACCTGCAACAATCATGGAAATGGACTCAAATCTTCAAACAAATCTTCAACCGATAAAGTTAAGCTTTCGAAACACACATGCATTACTTCTTTTCACGATTTTTCTGCTGTAGTGCATTTACTGTTGAATGATTTAGTACCCTTGATTATTTATTTCAATTTTAAATAATTTTTAAATTTATTCTCTTAATTTATTTATTCGAAAGAAATATTAATTTGTATAACTATATCATCTTTTTATTTGTATATATAAAAGTTTATATAATTTGATAGTTTTTAATGTTAATTTGCTTCCATTATTGCTTTCATTAGTTTTTTATTCCAAAATTTAATAATCAAAATATGCAATAAATGTATTTCAAAAATACAATGACAAATTTAGAACTTTCATATAATTTATTTAAATATAAAAATAAATTTTACAACTTAAGTATCATACACAATCTCTTAATTGATTCTAAAACATATAGTAATAATTAAAGAGGGTTTTTAAAAAGCACATTTTCAAACTTATATAGTAAATGACTATTTTATCATTTATTTTTATAAAAAAAAATTTATTTAAAAATAAATGATATTATAATTTAGTTATTTAATCAATTTATTAATTAGGAATACTAGTGAAATCAATAGATACATAGATTACAATCCCAATGCTCTCAAGAAAACCTGTTAACAAGTGCGAAATATAATGTTGGAGCTTTAAAGAACCCCATTTTAATTTAGGAAAAACCTTTAACATATGTTGAAATATAATACTACAACTTTAAATTTTGCATATCACAAAAAAAAAAATTGAATAGGTATTCAAGTTACAGGTGTTTAAAAAAAGCAACCTTTTAATTTTCGAGCCCTTATAGGTCCTAAACAGTAAATGCGACAAAAACCGATTTTAACCGTTTGTTAACCGACTTCTACTAATTTCTGAGTATCTAACTTCTCCCAAAATTGCAAGACCCTAGCTTGAATCGGTCAAAAGATATGTGTGACCAAAAATTTTGCAAAAATTGAGATTTGCGTAATGTTAAATGTTAGTACCGTATGGCAGCCTTAAATATTTGCCTATTAAAAATTTATAAAATTTATAAACCCAGCTATCGTTTGCCGTTTTCAGATTGAAAATATATCCAACAATCTATTGTAACAACAATTTAAATATAGGGCTTTTTGCATCTTTGGGGGGCTGTAGCAGGTGGGGCTACAGAAAAAAGTTCTTTTACGAAATTATTTTTTTGGCAATAACTAGCAATGGTTAAAATTTCTTTACTCTAGTTCAAACGGTGTAAAAGTTTTTGTAGACATACGGACAGATTGAAACTAGGTATATAGGCACATTTTTACAAAAATTTTTGAAAATATGCTAAAACCTAGAAAAATTATAAATGTTATATATTACTACAAAAATAAAAAACATTAAATGTAAACGAGTGTACAAAATTTTTTAAAATTTTTTTTTAACCTTAAAAATATATATTTAAACAATATATAATCGATTTATAATTTGACTACATTTTGCTTGTTTGTCTATTTATTTTCTTTTTAGTTATTAGTTTTGCAGATATTCGTAATAATTCCAAAAACTTGTGCGGCAGCTGCCCGAAGCCTTCGTCCAACTTTGACCAACAACAATAGGGAACCTTCAAATTGTATAAAAATTACTTTGTGTAAATGATTCTAGTTCTTTTAGTTTTTGAGTTATCGTGCTGAAATTTTTATATTTACAACAGATTGGTTCTATTAATTGATAATTAAATCTCAAAAATCTTTAGTGAACATAGATAATTATCACCCACTAAACACATTCACATATTGCTTTAACTGACTTCAATTAAACCTAGACCTAATTTCTAATACACATACGTACATTAAATTTCAATACAAAGGTTTTAAATTCTTAAATTCATACCTTAAAGTATTCATTTTTTTGTTTGAAAATTAAATTATGCATTCAATGTTAACTTATATACTGACTTTGAATTGTTTTCTCCACTTTCTTTTATCAGGTATGTTTATTAAAATCACCTTCAGTAAAGAGTTTAAAAAACAGAAGAAATAAAGCATGGTGTAAGTATTTAAAATCTAACAATTTCATGATATTTAACCATTTCATGATAGAAATGGAAATCAGTTATAAATATTACGTAGAACAAACCTTCAAAAATATCAATCTTATCTGGAACTTTATTAATTTAAAAAGAAAATGTGACTACTACCTACACACATGAGTTTTAAATCATTTTACGATTAAAGATTCTTTCAAAATTTCGAAGTTTTTTCGTACTCACTTCTCTCTCTTACTCCAGTTGCACAGTTCATATCAATAAATAACGGTTCACGTCTAGTATATAATTCCTCCTCCGTTTGGAACACATCGTTTATCTATCATACATGATAGACATAGACTCAAAGGTGTAGATCGAATGCAAAGATAAGCATCGAAAAGTAAATTGATATAGCCAAGCGTGTCTGTCCGTCTGCTTGTGTGTCAGCATGATAACTTAAAAACTACAAGAGCTAGAGTTTTGAAATCTTCACAAAAAAAAGATTTTGAGAGAAATTTCAAAATCCCATGTTTTTGGTTGAAATCGGAACAAAACTTAGGCTAATAACACAGGCAGATGAAAGTTGGACACGAAGAGTAATATAATAGGACAAGCAGTTAATGAAATGTTAAGACTTCATTTTCACGGAGCTGCCATACAAATTTTAAGCCCCTGCTTTAGAACTAATTACAATATGAAGTTTAGACTAAAAGTAGGCAAGTCTAATCTCACCTTTATGTTGGTCCCCCCTGTTAAGTTGAGCAACCCTACCGGAAGATCTGGTACTCAACTCATAAAGATTATACATAGACGAAATTATACTCTAAAGAGATTATACTTTACTGACATAAAGATTATATTGGGTGATCTAAACGCGAAAGCCCGAACAAAAAACTTCGGTTTAGAACAGGTCATGGAACGGTATGGCTTTGGAGTGAGAAACGACGATGCTGAAGGCTAGTGGATTTTTGCAATACCCGCCAGCTATAGTCATATAGTCATTGGCGATACGCTGATTGCACATAAGTCATGTCATAGGGGAACATGGATGTCCCCGAATGGTCAAACTGAAAAACAAATAGACCATTTCAATGTCCAGTAGAAGTGAAGAAAATATCTTTCGACTTTCGAAATAAGAGAAGCTGACGCTAGAAGCGCTCACCATTTAGTTCTTGCGCGAGTGCAGTTCGGAACAGCAGTTGTCCAAAGACGAAATAAAGTACTTGTCAGAAGAACACTCTTCGATGTTGAAGCGTTAAAAATCCCGCAACATATGGAAACTTTGTACAAAAATTCCGAGAAAGGGCATTAATATTGAATGAAGCAAATGAACGAGAGGGCGGGGCAGTTTCTATAGATGCAAAGTGGGATAAAGTAAAAAAAAATATTTATAGAAATTGGAAGAGAAACAATATCCCGAATACCTCAGCAAAAAACCCCACGACTCTCACAAATTTCTTGGAACAACATAGCCAGACGTAATCAGCTAAAAAAAAATATACTCTGAACAGGATCCTATTGATAAGCTGCGCAGCGAATATAACAGAGCATATAAATCACACAGAGAAGAGTAAGACGAGACAAAAGGAAAAGAAATAGAAAACCTTGCTACGGAAGCAGCAAGAAGAGGTGTTGGCAAAGCCATATACAAGATAACAAAAATTCTTTCAGGTCATTCAACAAAGCAGAAAGATATTATCTTGGATGAAGATGGAAGGCTTTTGGGTTCGATGGATGATCAATTGTGGAGAAGGGAAGACTACTTTCGCAATTCACAATCTACATCAGAAATCTCAGTTGCGTCGATCACACAGGGGTATTAGTATAAAACCACCCACGAAACCTGAAATCGAAAGAGTTGTTTCGCTCTTGAAAGATAACAAAGCTGCTGGAATTGACCAAATACCCGCTGAACGGCAGATGTAGTATATCTTGACCTGTTCCTAAAATAATTTCCATAACTGCAAATGACCAAAAATTCAATTTATTATTTATGATACAAATATAATATTTTCGTGATCAAAATACATTTTTTTATTTGTAATGTTATATGGTGAATGACAATGATTCATATAAATTTTGGTTAATATTTTTGGTCAATGATCTTTATGTAATAATGAACTAGGTCAGTAAATATTGTAACACATTCTTTTGACCCAAATAAAATTCTTTGTAACTAAGCAATAAATTTTAATAATATTGCTCTAGTTTCAATTTGTGAGGATTCGAATAAATTCAAATTAGTATATAAAGATCGATATTTTTAAATAACAAGTAAAGCAACAGTCAGTCGGTGCAATCGACTTAGAAATACCCTACACCTATTTGGTTCAAATTTAATGGGAGGTCCATAAGTAATTTTAAAACCATGAAAGCTGTTATTAGTTTGATCGTAAGACATAGCTAACCAAATTAACTTTATAATACTAGAAACATTTTCTAATTACTTTATCTATTCAAAAATATTACAATTTCTTACTAATTTATCTATTTATACATATTAAAAAACAAAAAAACTTGAATTAAATGTAAATATATTTATTTCAATTCAATTACAAAAGTGAAAATATTTGAATTATTAAATTTTGTGGTAAAAAGCTAATCAAAGCATATTATATTTAATAATTCAAATTTGTCAAAATTGCAATTATTTTAAATGGTTAGTTTATATACCTAATAGAAAAGCTTATAAACGCAAAATATGCAATAAATGTATTTCTAAAATACAATTACAATTTTAGACCTTTTCATATAATTCATTTAAATATAAAAATAAATTTTACATAAATGCAGCAAGTACCTTTGAACATAGCTGAACCACTACAATTAAGTCTAGATTTCGGAGACACATACGATATAGGAAATATATTATTTGGCTTCGAAATTAAACTCGGCAACAACCAATTCCCATGGTACTTTCATTACTAGTAACCTAGAGTTTAAATTTCATCAAAATACCGGCATTATTTTTTGAGTTATGGTGTTTTTAAGATATATGTTTGTTAGTCCTTGAACTTTTCAAGAGTTCCAGAACCCGAAACCATGGTACGATTTCGCCCATATGCAGTCATACTTTCAATACTAGTTAACCCTTGTACATTATTGGAACGTTCTATTTTAATTTTAAGTTACTAGTTTTATTAATTTCGATGATAAGCTTTTACACATTGGGGGGTCTGAGAGAGGTACTGAACCACCACTCCAATTGATACCAAATTAGGGGGGCACGCAAGAAATAGTAAAGAACACCCTGGGCCAAATTAGAACCTTCTACATTTGTTTCAAGGTAATATCTTTATTAATTTCGAAAATATGCTTTAAGATCCTCGGAACTGAGTGGCTAGTCCCCGACCCACCACTCCAATGGGGCCTTAAAATTAAGATAGAATGCTAGTAACTTAAAATTAAGATAGAATGCTCAAATTTTGTACAAAGGTTAACTAGTACTTAAAGTACAGCGCGGACTGCATAAGGGCGAAATCAGCCCAAGGGTTCGGATTCTGGACCTTTTAATCGGTTTCAGGGCTAACAAACATATATAAAAAATCACGAACTCAACAACTAATGACGTTTTCTTTAGAAATTTGTGCTGTAGGTTATTAGTAATGAAACAAATGCGGCGATTGCGTACCGTGAGGATTGGACAATGGGTTCGAAACTTAGAACTTTTTGATCGAATTTAGACCAAACTAGCATAATTCCGAAATCAATGAAGATTGAACCTCCAAATTTGTATCAGGGTGTCCCTTCCTATTTCGTAAGTGTCTTTGAAATTTGGGCCCCATTGGAGTAGTGGGTCTGGGACCAGCCACTCAGTTTCGAGGACCTTAAAGCATATTTTCGAAATTAATAAAGATAGTAACTTGAAACAAATGTAGAAGCTTCTAATTTGGCCCAGGGTGTTCTTTACTATTTCCTGCGTGTCCCTCTAATTTTGGATCAATTGGAGTGGTGGTTCAGTAACTCTCTTAGACCCCCAATGTGTAAAAGTTTATCATCGAAATTAATAAAACTAGTAACTTAAAATTAAAATGAACATTCCAATTGTGTACAAGGATTAACTAGTATTGAAAGTATGACGGGGACTGCATATGGACGAAATTGTACCATGGTTTCGGATTCTGGAACCCTTGAAAAGTTCAAGGGCTAACAAACATATATCTAAATTAAGCTTGGCGGTTAGGATATCAGTTATGTTTAAATTTCAAATTAAAACAGTAATAAGCTTAAGATATTTTTGTTTTTTTTTTTTAGATATAAATTAAACTTTATTCATACTAGTTGTATTAAATTATAATTCATTAACTTAAAAATAATAAATAAATGAAAATTTTAAATTTTTATACTTATTTTCTAATTTTTTAATTGATTATTTTTATATATTCATTATTTAAAATTAAATTAAATCAATAACATACTAATTCAAAATTACTTAAAACTAGTGAATAAGAAAATGACATTATATGCTTCAAAATAAAAGTAGTGTTTAATGCCACAATAATCTGTAAAACTTTCTTTTCCTGTTGTGGGGTGAGGAAAAAAAGTGCGAAAAAGTTAAAAAAAAAAGAAGTAAATTACATATATAAAGTAATAAGCAAAAAATTAAAAATCCTCTATAAAATGTAAAAATAACTAATATAAAAAAAAAGATAAAACGGTTTAAGTATTTAAATATGTACAAAAATAATTTTTTAAGTTAATGGTGATAGCAAACTCTCGATTTCGTTGTGCCCAAAACTTAGAAGCCAAATTTTTACTTTCTTACCGAACACATTTATATTTCTAAGTAATCGTATTGATTCAGGAAGCCTATTAAACATACATTGTGCTTACAGTTCTTAATTAAATATGAAAAGTTTTTAAAGTTTGGTTTAAATACAAAATTAATATACAAAACTAATATCAATGTCAAAATAAAATTGAAAAACCAATTTAATGTGTGTATAATATTTTTTTTTTAATTTAAACATAATTGTGATTTTTTATTAAGCTAACATGATTTTTTATTTTTTATTTTTTTTGTACAACTACTGCTCAATGGAATTATGCCCCCAAGCACATGTTTTTATATTATCCTCAGTTACATATCTTTTAATATCTAAAAAAAGAACTTAAAGCTACTTTATTTAAATTTTGTGTATAAATTGTACGTAAATGTGATCTAAATATTTTCATTTCTCTTAAACAAGTTTGATTTTTTAACAAATAATTTTTATAATTATCTAATGTTAAAGAACTGACAACATATTTATTTTTATTCCTTTAGCTTTTTTAACGGTTTTATTTTCATATGTTTGAAGAAAATTCATTTTAGATTTTAATCCAATAAATTCAGAAACAATTTTTCCATTAAATTCATCTTTAAAAAGACCCAGAACCTTTTTATTCATTAGAGGAAAATTAAATAAATTGTCAGATGGATAATCTGATGCATCAAAACGTTTTGGTATTTCATTAAATATGTCAGCGTAAAAATCATCTGTTTGTATAGTATAAATGAAACTGTCAGTGTCTGTATAATTTAAAAAAACCTTACTACCATATTTAGGAATTTTAGATTGTTCGAGTACCGTAAACCCTAAATATATAGGTTTGTCATAATATATATTTGTATGATTAAGCTGAACGGCTATCAAGTTTTCAGTGAACCTAGAGTGGCTGTGATAATTTGGTTTTGCTATCAATTTGCTGTCAATTCTATTTTTTCTTCTAAAGTTTTCCTGAAACCTTCCCAATCCGTTTTTTTATTGGTCAGGCTGGGATTTGCAGGCTTTGAAATGATGCATTCACTTAAGGTTAGTACTATTGGTGAATGATCCGAGTTTAATTCTAGATTTTCTCAATTTGGATATAATTGCTTGATATATTTTTAAGGATATAAAAGTCTATCAAGTCTGGTATTTTATTAGCATCGGTGGGCCAGTACGTGGGTTTTCCTGTTGATATTGTCTCACATCTATAAACTTGGATGGCTCTTAGAAGTTCTTTTCCTTTAGTGGTGGTAAATCTAGATCCCCAGTGGGTGTGTTTTGCATTGAAGTCGCCGCCAATGATGAATCCTTCTCCAATTTTGTTAAATAATTCTTCATATCTTTCTGTTATAATGTTATGTTTTGGAGAACTGTACAGGCTGGCTACTGGGATATCATAGTTTTTTGTGTTAACATTTACCACTGTTGTTTGTATGTCTTCTGCACAAATTTTAGTTTCTTCATAGTGATTAATATTTTCTTTGATTATTACCGCACTTCCACCCTTTGCTGCATTTTCTGGATGCATTGTGTGGTAAACTTTATATCCTCTAAATTTAATAAATGATTCTTTGATGAAGTGTGTTTCAGATATTAAACACAAATCAATATTATTTATGCAAAGGACGGCTTCGAGTTCTTTTTGGTGATTGAGTAATCCATTTGCATTCCAACTCATTATTTTCAATAGACTGTTCATTATTTGTTTATCTAAGATTTTGTAGTAGCTTTTTTGTTGCTACTTTCTAGTTTATTAATTCTTTCACTCATTTTCTTCATTTCATTTAAAATTTCCTAAAGGTATTGATTTTGTATTGCAAGATCACTTTTATTTTGGTTGGTCGTATTATTTTTGTTGGCGGTCTGTGCCTCAAGGTTTGCTGCAGCTACAGAGGCATAAGTGGGTTTCTTTAAGCTTTTAGTGTTTTTAGTTATATCTTGTTTTTGTATAATTGCCTCCTTCAAAAATTTGTTGTTTTTAATTTGTGGCTCAGTTTTATTTCTTTTTTCCCTCAAACTTTTTAGGAGTTCTTTAGTTACAGAACATCCTCTGTAGTTGGCTGGATGATTCTCTCCATGGTAGATGGTAATGATTCCTTTAAATTTTGGTTGATATTTTTGGTCAATGATTTTTATGTAATAATGAACTAGGTCAGTAAATATTGTAATGAATTCTTTTGACCCAATTAAAATTCTTTGTAACTAAGCAATAAATTTTAATAATTTATTTCTCTAGATTAAATTTGTATTGATTTGAATAAATTCAAATTAGTATATAAGGATCGATATTTTAAAATAAAAATCAGAGTTAATCAAACTCCAAATATAACAATTATATCTTTTATTTTAATATATTTTATTCCCGCAGTCTATTTACATGAAATAAAAGAATAATTTATAATCAATATTTAATTATAATTTAATTTAATGATAAAATAATCAATACCATTGTTTCAGGCTATTTAGGAACAAGAAAAGTACATCTCATGCTCGTAGACTGCGAGAAAGCTAGTGATAAAGTAAGTCGCGAGAATTAATGGAAGGCTCTTTGTGAAACTTAAACAACTGACATCTGACTGTGACTGATTCGTTTGTGTTGCAGCAGAGTGTAAGCAAAGACAATATATTATACAGACATTTAATTTTTGTCACGAAAATACAATAGTGCCTGGATCTTATAGTCCCCGTCGACCTCTAGCGAGTAATATGAAAGTTGACATTCTGTTATATTTTATCAAATCAGCAAACTTTTATAAATAGTTTTTTTTATACCCGTGTATACATATATGTAATCGGGAATATTAAAATTGCTCCTCCGTTTGTAACGCATCAATCTAGACGAGCTAGATATAGTGTCAAGGGCGTACCCAAGGGCTCAGAATCAAATAATAAGTTGATCTAGCTATGTGTTTCTGTCCGTCCGTCCGTCCGTGTGTCAGCACGATAACTCAATGACTAAAGGAGCTACAGTTTTATAATTTTCACAAAATATTTTTCAAACAATTTTTAGGTTCCCTATTTTTTTTGGTTAAGATCGTACCAAAAATTCTGCTAGCTCTCGCACAACTAACTTTTTTAACTCCAATATTTTCATATAAAAATTTGAAATTTTGTTAGGCATCTTGTACTAAACATGAATTTTATTTTTTTTCTTTTGTTGTTTTTTTTTTTTTGATAAAAAATCTTTCGAGTTACGATTTCATATGATTTAAATGATGCGTAGTTTAAAAAGTTTAAGATAAGCAAAAAAGAACACAAAGATTTTTTTTAAGTAAATGGCTTCATAAATAATTTATATGTATTGATATAATATGTATATGTGTAATATTTTGCATGCCTTGTATATGATATTGAGAGATACAATCATTATGAATATGATGACTATTATCTATTATGATGATCATTTTACCAATATGATTATATGATGCTTATTTTGCTTAGGTTTAAGATAAGATAAGAGAATTGAAAAATTAGACCTAGAGTTTTGAAATTCACACAAAACATTTTTGGACATTTTTGAGGTTCGCTATTCTTTTTGGTTAAAACCAGACCAAAGCTTCGGGGAGCTGTCACACAACTTATTTAAACCAATATGAATTTCTTCAAAAGTAATTATACCAGGAAGATGAAAATTACACACAGTTAGTTATATAATGAATTGAACACTTATATGTGGTTTCAAAATTTAACGGCCCCATTTCAGCTGCCATACAACCTCTTTGCACCAATATGAATTTCATCAAAATTAATTATACTATGAGGATGAAAATTACACACGGTTAGTTATATAATGAATCGAGCACTTATATGAAGTTCCAAAATTTAACGGCCCCATTTTCGGGCAGCTGCCATACAACTTCTCTGCACCAATATAAATTTCTTAGAAACTGATTATACTATGAGGATGAAAATTACACACGGTTAGTTATATAATGAATCGAACACTTATATGAAGTTTCAAAATGTTACGGCCCCATTTTCAAGGGGCTGCCATACAACTTTTTTGCACCAATATGAATTTCTTCACAACTAATCATGCTACGAGGATGAAAATTACACACTGTTAGTTTTATAATGTATCCGGCACTTATATGAAGTTTCAAAATGTTACGACTTCTTTTTCGGGGGGCTGCCATACAACTCCTTTACACCAATATGAATTTCTTCAAAACTAAGTATACTACGAGGATGTAAATTACACACGGTTAGTTATTATATGAATCGACCACTTATATGAAGTTTCAAAATGTAAGGGCCCCATTTTCGGGGGACTGCCATACAACTTCTTTGCACCAATATGAATTTCTTCAAAATTAATTATACTACGAGAATGAAAATTCACACGGTTAGTTATATAATGAATCGAGCACTTATATGAAGTTCCAAAGTGTTAGGACCCCATTTTCGGGGGGCTGCCATGCAACTTCTTTGCACCAATATGGATTTTCTTCAAAACTAATTATACTACAAAAATGAAAATTACCCACAAATTAGTTTAAAGTGTCCATTCTACAATAAGCACATTCTACAATGTTCAAGTATTATACTAATTTTTAAAAATTCACAGCATTCTTTTAAAACGACATTCTTTTATTACGACGAATTTTTTCTGTCTCTTCATGGTCGTTATAAGCGAGAGTTATATATGTTGCACATGCATATACTTACCTTAACACATGCCGAGGTCAACCGAAAGTTCAACAACTTACCTTTATTAATGAGAATAGTTGCAAAACACTTTTCCCATCAAAATTAATTAATAAACAGTTTACTTAAATATTGTACATTTTTTATTCTAATTATATCAAATTTCACAATTATAAAAATAGCTTAATTAACATAAATTTTATTATTTAAACTTGGAACAAATTAAATTAATCAATCATTATATTATAAACTTTTAATAAAGAACTTACTTTTAATATTAACATAAATTGTTTTTTTTATGTTAAACTTGTGTAAAACACGTAATTGGCGCAGTCGGTAGGATCAGGTGACGATCCTCGTGGTATATCAGTGAAAAAGTAAATTTCGACGGTTTATCGAAAAAATTTTTTTTCATGTGTAATATTAATTCGAAGGATTATCGAAATATTTAAGATTAAAGAATAAAACCTAACAAAAATATTTTTAAAATTAAAATAATAAAAAAACCATTAAGTTCATAAAAGAAAATTCGACGGTTAATCGAATTTAAAAACAATTTTTTTAAAAACATATAAAATTAACTAAAAACTTTCGAAGGATAATCGAATAAAATTAAGTGTTTAAAAGAATTTACAAATTAACTTTTTTAAGAGAAAATACATAAATTAAACTATAAACTTAAGAGAATTAAAAGATTATAAAATAAATACAGCGCTAAAAATTGCAAGTTGCTTGTGTTTGAAGAACCTTGAAGTTAGAACAGACAAAAAGAATTACCACTGGTATCCCGGATCGGAAAATTTTAATTTTTTGCACCTGATACAATGTTGAAGATTTTCCTGGTAATAATCATCACAAAGTAAGTCAAATTTTTTTATTATTTTATTGTATAGTGTTTTCAATGCATAGACAAAATCCTTACCCAAAATTCTCAAAAATAAAAAAACCCTAGATTACTATTTGACTTCTTAGCTAATGCGGACGAAGTCCTTGAATTAATATCAGTGACAAGTGGTACTAGTTACGGACAGCTTCTTTTACGGGCTATACGTAATGAGATAGTAGGACCCGCGAATGTACGGAACTCCATTCTTAACATGTACGGAACTCCATTAGTGTGGGATAATATAAAAGAAAACTTAATCCTACATTACGCAGATAAACGTAACGAAACATCTTTAATCCGTGACTTGCATAAATTAAAACAAAATAATGCAACGGTTGAAAAATTCTACAGTGACGTAGTAGAAATATTTTCTAGCATGATTAACCATATAAAAATCCATGAAACAGTTAATCACGTGGTCAATGCAAAAAAGACTCTTTATGCAGAAATGAGTCTTAATTAATTTTTGACAGGTTTAAGAGAACCACTAGGCTCCACAATCAGAGCAATGAAGCCAAGCACTTTAGCTGAAGCTTTTTCACTTTGCATTAAAGAACAAAACATATTTTATGCAAAATCTGATTTAGTTAGACCCTCTTCAAACGTTAATCAAAATAGACCTACACCAAGACCACCTATACAAAGCCAATTCGGAAATAATTTCCAAACAAAAAGACCCACCTTTCAAAGACCTCCTTTTCAAACAAACAGACCACCTTTCCAAAATAATAGACCTCCTCTTCAAAATAACAGACCCGGTTATCAAAATAACAGGGGTCCTTTTCAAAACAATAGATCCTTTTTTCAACCCAGACCGCCTTTTCAACAAAAGCAATTCCGACAACAAAATGAACCAATGGATGTTGCGACGGGTGGAACAATTCAAATAAGAAATCATAATATTTAATCGGCTTATTTTTTCCCATACAAATATAAACATCCTTTTTCCGGATAAACTATAAGACCAATTTTAATGAAACAACAACCAAAAGAAAGGTTTTTATTGTTTTCATAGGACAATGATATTTTTTTTTAGAATATTGCGTTTTTTCAGGTGAAAACCCGTCTTTAATTTAACGTAAATTTGAATTTAACGGTCACGCTGTTAAAAGTTAAGGCTTATGAATCTAATATTATGCGCCGACTTTCTGGGTAAAAGTAATTCATTTTCGGTTGTAACTCGCAGTTCAATCAAACTATTATACATATGCGCCGACTTATGTCTTTCTTTTTTTTTGTTTAGTTCAAATGTTTAATAAACAAGGAGATTGAAACTTTTTTAAATTTTTTTTTTGTTTGTTTTTGTTTTTTTTTTTCTTTATCTCTCTAAAATTTCAGTGAAACAATTATTAGTTCTGTTCGAAAAGAAAGTGGTTTATACAGTAGTTTTCATTTATAACGAACTCGGTGCAATTTTAATTATAATAAACTTTACACTTTTTTATAAAGAATTAAATTTTACCTAAAAATGAAAATTTTTTATTACATTGATATTTCTTTTATTTAAAATTATTATATCTAATTATGTTGCTTGGTGAATAATTTAGTTTTTTTATTTATTTTTGAATATAAAAAAAATCATAATAACGCATCAAAAATACAAAAAAAATTTCAATAAAAGAAAAAGCACTATACATAGGCTTGAGGCTGACACATCAAATAAAATTTTAGCAAATGAGTTCGAAGTGTCCATTCTAGAATCAGCACATTCTACAATGTTCAAGTTTTATACAAATTTTTCAAAATTTACAGCATTCTTTTAAAACGACATTCGTTTATTTCGACGAATATTTTCCGTCCTATCATGGTCGTTATAACCGAAAAGTACTGTACTTTGTTTTCGTTTGCTTAAAAATTTTTTTTTTTTAAATCGTATATTGTTGTTGGTTTTTGTTAAGTTTTTTGTAAAATAAGAAACCGACTTCTGATAAATAATATTTCTTAAGAAAAATGATTTGTTACTTATGGATCAACCAAATTCAGCGTGTACGGCGTTCAGTTTCTGTCAAAAAATTTTGAAATAAGTTGTTTTGTAAATAAATTTACATGAAAGCATACGCGACGTACTGTACCTCAGAGTTTTAAAATTTAAAAATTGACAAAGTGTATAAAAATACATATTGTAATTGTTTTTTCTTATGCTGCTGTGATTAAATTTTAAAAATAAAATATTTTAAAATAACATGTTTTTTTTTAATTATTTAGTTTAAAACATACAAATATTCAAATAAATTGAAAATACCTACAGTAGGACAATATGTTTGCAAAACTAAAAAAATTATCTTTCTCAAAAAAAGTTATTTGTTCCTTAGGTCCCAACCTAAATAAAAGCGTACAGCGTATAATTTCTGTCAAAAAATTGAGAAATAAATAGGTACATAAAATAAACATTAGAGCAGCGAAAATACGCGTAACGCAATGTACTGTATCTCGGATTTTTAAAATTTACAAATATTGACAAAATGTTTAAAAATATTATTATTGGTTTTGCTTATATTTCTAATATTATGTTTTAAAAAATAATATTTTTTTACAATAATTTTTATTAAAAAATATCTTATATTCAAAATACCTATAATATGAAATTAAAAATATTTTTTGTAGGTACTAAATTAAAACATTCAAATAAATATTTTTGATAAATTAATTATTGTACGCGCGTACCGATTTACCGATAATGGATATGTAGACAGACGTATTGACGTACTGCCGTATAAAAATTGTACGTCGTATGTTTTGATTTCATTCTAATAATTGAAAAGTTTATTTCACACTTTCAACATCGAATAATGTTTTTTTATAATAAAAAAAACTATTTTTAGTTTTACTTTGACAAAACGAACAAATTTTATATATCAAAAAGTGTACATGAAGATTAGATAGGCGTAGTTTGTAAATGAAACGCTAATTTTTGTTTCAGGAGTACATAATTGTTAGATTAATCGTCATATATATATTTGACATCTTAAAACTACCTGTCATTTGAGAAGTTAATTATATTTAATAGTATTTAAATATTAATAAAGTGAAAAAATTAAGGCTTATTGCTGATATAAATATAAAGAATATTTTTTTAAAATGGAAGGGGGTAAGTGCTTATTAGTCATCAAATCAAAAATATGATTTAACATAACCTATTCAAGTGAATTTTAATTAAAGCCATCTGCCGGAAATTATTTATCCACTCTGTCACATACTCTTTTACAAGATCTGGAGTAGCTGACAATAGTTGAGAATAGAAAAGAGTTTACTCCTCATAAAGGAATAAAAGCAATAATATTTATTTGTTTTAAGAAACTTATGAGTCATGGCTCATGATCATGTATAGAAATATATTTTTGTCAATAAAAAACTTAGGAAATATTAAATAAATAAACTAGACAAAAAGGTATAAAGCAAACTAAGGAATTCAGAATAATTTTTCGCATGTTTTCGGAACTTTAAATAGGCATACATTTGTAGTAAAAATTAAATTTAACAAGTAAAGAAACAGTCAGTCGGTGCAACCGACTTAGAAATATCCTACACCTATTTGGTTCAAATTTAAGGACATATCCATAAGTCATTTTAACACCATAGAAGCTGTTATTAATTTGATCGTAAGACATAGCTAACCAAATTAACTGTATAATACTAAAAACATTTTCTAATTACTCTATCTATTAAAAAATACTACAAATTCTTACTAATTTATCTATTTAAAAATATTAAATAGCAAACAAACTTGAAATAAATGAAAATATATTTATTCCAATTCAATTACAAAATGAAAAATTCTAATTATTAAATTTTGTGATTAAAAGATAATCAAAGCATAATATATTTAATAATCCAAATTTTTAAAAATTGCAATTATTTTAAATGGTTAGTTTATATACCTAATAGAAAAGCTTATAAACGCAAAATATACAATAAATGTATTTCTAAAATACAATTAAAAATTTACACCTTTTCATATAATTCATTTAAATATAAAAATAAATTTTACATAAATGCAGCAAGTACCTTTGAACATAGCTGAACCACTACAATTAAGTCTAGATTTCGGAGACACATAGGACATAGGAAATATATTCTTTGGCTTCGAAATTAAACTCGACCACAACCAATTCCCATGGTACTTTCATTACTAGTAACCTACTGTTAAATTTCATCAAAATACCGGCATTATTTTTTGAGTTATGGTGTTTGTAAGATATATGTTTGTTAGTCCTTGAACTTTTCAAGGGTTCCAGGACCCGAAATTATGGTACGATTTCGCCCATATGCAGTCCCGTCATACTTTCAATACTAGTTAACCCTTGTACACAATTGGAACGCTCTATCTTAATTTTAAGTTACTAGTTTTATTAATTTCGATGATAAGCTTTTATACATTGGGGGATCTAAGAGAGCTTCTGAACCACCACTCCAATTGATCCCAAATTAGGGGGGCACGCAAGAAATAGTAAAGAACACCCTTGTGGCAAATTGGAAGCTTCTTCATTTGTTTCAAGTTACTATCTTTATTAATTTCGAAAATATGCTTTAAGGGCCTAAGAACTGAGTGGCTGGTCCCCGATCCACTACTCCAATGGGGCCCAAATTTCAATGACACTTACGAAATAGGAAGGGACACCCTGATACCAAATTTGGAGGTTCTATCTTCATTGGTTTCGGAATTATGCTCGTTTGGCCTAAATTCGATCAAAAAGTTCTAAGTTCCGAACCCATTGTCCAATCGTCACCGTACGTAATCACCGCCGTAATTTCGCTGCCAATAACCTACAGCACAAATTTCATGAAGATAGCCTCATTAGTTGTTGAGTTATCGTGATTTTTTATATATGTTCCTTAGCCCTGACATCGATTAAAAGGTCCGGAATCCGAACCGATGGGCTGATTTCGCCCTTATATAGTCCGCGCTGTACTTATAGTACTAGTTAGCCCTTGTACACAATTTGAACGGTCT
Source organism: Dolichopus griseipennis (assembly GCA_963082915.1). Lineage (NCBI taxonomy): Eukaryota > Metazoa > Arthropoda > Insecta > Diptera > Dolichopodidae > Dolichopus > Dolichopus griseipennis. The sequence continues at coordinate 110,075,684 of OY720443.1, read as the reverse complement.
ATCCTAATTTTAAGTAACTATTTTTAGTAATTTCGATTATAAGCCTTTAAAACTTGGGAGGTCTGAGAGGGGTACAGAACCACCACACCAATTGATCCCAAATTAGGGGAACACGCAAGAGATAGTAAAGAACACCCTTGTGGCAAATTGGAAGCTTATACATTTTTTCAAGTTGTTATCTTTATTAATTTTAAAGATATGCTTTAAGGTCTTCGGAAATGTGTGGCTGCTCCCCGACCCACTACTCCAATGGGACCCAAATTCACAAGACACTTAGGAAATAGGAAGGGACACCCTGAAACTAAATTTGGAGGTTCTATCTTCATTGGATTCGGAATTATGCTCGTTTGGCCTAAATTCGATCAAAAAGTTCTAGGTTCCGAACCCATGGTCCAATCCCGACCTTACGCAAGTCCCGAAGTAGTTTCATTACTAGTAACCTACAGCACAAATTTGATGAAGATAGCGTCATTAGTTGTTGAGTTATCGTGATTTTTTATATTTGTTCGTTAGCCCTGAAACCGATTAAAAGGTCCAGAATCCGAACCCATGGGCCGATTTCGCCCATATGCAATCCCCGCTGTACTTTCAGTCCTAGTAACCTACAGTTAAAATTTCATCAAGATAGCTCCATTATTTTTTGAGTTATCGTGCCTACGGACGGACGGACGGACGGACGGACATGGCTATATCGACTAAGGCGGTCACGCTGATTACAAATATATATACTTTTCCATATCTAGCTCGCTTCCTTTAGGTGGTTACAAACACCATACCAAAGTTAATATACCCCTTTACCTATTCTATAGGTGTAGGGTATAAAAATGAAAAAATGGTAGGAAAAATTTATTCTTTGATTTATTGAAAAACTTTTTTTTTTGCTATAAATCTTAAGATTGAGATTTAAAAAAAGACTTCGGTCAACTTGACTATTATTTGTACTTCTGGCAGCTTCAATATAATATAATACTAAATACTAAACTTATGAATTATGATATGTTAAATTTTGTTGTACATATTATGTATTCATAGAGTTTTTTAATTAGGATACAGAATACGTACAACATAATTCATATCGTACGAAAATACTTAGAAAAAAGTAAAGTTTGCTATATGAAGGACAGCATTAACTCAAATTTTGGGTTCTTGACTTCAATAAATATGTGTATATGTTTAGAAATATGTATTTATTACAATAATATTTATATGTATTTAAAATTTTAATTTAATTTAACTATACCAATTTATCCTCTCTTTCAAGTGGCTTAAGCTATAGAAATAAAACTCAAAAATCGGTACTTAACAACGTTTTAATAATTAAGAAAAATTATAAATTTTTTTAAGCAAATTTCAAGCGCAAGAATTGTTGACAACACTGTTGGCATAATTTTTATTATGTATAGTCTAATATAATTTACACAAAACGAATTTTATATGTTAACTTAAAAGCAAAAATAGCTCGAATTTCGAGCACAGGGCGATACTAGTAAAGAATGATTCCACATTACTGAAAAAGACGAACAAAATCCGATTAATATCGGAAATGATTATCAAAGTTCCCAAAACTGTGAATCGTTGAACAATAACAACAACAACTAAATATACGATTCACAAAATAAATATCAAAATTTGGATGAGTATTACGACTATGATTCTAATAATTATAATGACTATAATAACTACGAAATGTATGAAGAACAAAACTATAATAACGACTTAAATTTTTTCACAAAAGCCTCTATGAACCCATCGGATACATAGATCTAAACAAACACGGAGAATCGCTTCCATATATTTTAATAGCATCTCCGTTTGGTCGCCCGTTAAGATTCCTAATCGATACAGGCGCATCCGCTTCATTCATTAATCCTGAATTTACAAAACTTTCAAAAATTAAAGAAATAACACCCATAGCAATTTCAACAGCTTTCAATCACCATAAACTAAATCAAACAGTAGAACTTCCGACTTTTAATGAATTTAACCAAACAGGATCAATTCAATTTTTAATCTTCCGTTTTCACGCTTATTTTGATGGATTGACTGGCTTTGATACTCTTCAAAAATTAAAAGCTAAAATCGATCTAAATAACCATATCCTTTTAACTGAAAATTCAAAAATACCGCTTCACTTCAAACCTAATTTAATATCAGAAAAATATATCATACCAGCTAAATCCAAAACCAGAATAAAATGGGAATATTTTTATCAAACGAATATTTTTAAACCCCCATTTAATAATTTCCGAAGGAATATATTTCGCTAAAAATTGGTTTAGTTATATAGAAATATCGAATAGAAGTAATAATGATCAAACTATTTATATGGAACAACCTATAAAAGTTGAAAATTATTCTTCATCCGACTTCATAGAAGTAAATAACTTTAACATACGAACGGAAAATTACGAACCTATTAACGACATTGCAGAACTTATAAGAACGAACCACTTAAATAACGAGGAAAAAAAAGAATTGATCAAAGTATGCAAAGAATATGACGACATATTCTTTAGAGACGGACAAAATGTATCCTTCACGAATGAAATTAAACATAGGATTATAACAAAAGACGATATTCCTATATATACAAAATCGTATAGGTACCCATTCGTGCATTAGCAAGAAGTAAAAAGGCAGACAAACGAAATTCTTGTACAAGGTATCATAAGGCCCAGTTATTCTCCCTGGAGCTCACCAGTTTGGGTAGTTCCAAAGAAAGCCGATGCAAGCGGCAAGAAAAAATGGAGACTTGTAATAGATTATCGTAAGCTGAATGAGAAAACTGTGAGTGATAGGTACCCTATCCCAAATATCACAGAAATCCTTGATAAATTGGGAAAGTGTATGTACTTTTCTACCTTAGATCTCGCGAGTGGATTCCACCAAATAGAAATGGATCCTCGTGATGTCTCAAAAACAGCATCTACGGTTGAAGGTGGACATTTTGAATATGTTCGCATGCCTTTTGGCTTAAAAAACGCACCTAGCACATTCCAACGAGTCATGGATAATGTCCTTAAAGAATTGCAGGGTACAATATGTCTTGTCTACTTGGACGATATCATAGTGTACTCAACATCCTTACAAGAACATATGGAGAATCTGAAAAAGGTATTTAGTGCTTTGAAAAGAGCAAATTTAAAAGTACAAATGGACAAACCGGAATTTTTGCATAAAGAAATCCAATTTCTTGGGCATGTCGTAACAACTGAAGGCATAAAACCTAATCCCTTGAAAATAGAAGCAATAAAAAAATTTCTCATAAGGACATAAAAGGCTTTTTAGGACTTTTAGGTTACTACAGGAAATTTATTAAAGATTTTTCGAAACTAACAAAACCATTGACGGAATGTCTTAAAAAGAACAAAAATGTAGTCCACAATGAAAATTTCTTAAGAACGTTTGAACTTTGTAAACAATTGTTAATAAATGATCCAATTTTACAATATCCGGATTTTGAAAGACCGTTTATACTAACAACGGACGCCAGCAATTTTGCATTAGGTGCAATTTTATCCCAAGGAACGGTTGGCAATGACAAACGAATTTGTTATGCAAGCCGTACTCTTACCGAGTCGAAAATAAATTACTCAACAATAGAAAAAGAACTTCTAGCCATAGTTTGGGCTACGAAATATTTCCGTCCTTACCTTTTTGGAAGGCAATTCCAAATCGTGACAGACCATAAACCATTAACTTGGATTATGAGCCTAAAGGATCCTAACTCAAGATTAGTGCGTTGGCGCCTTAAGTTGGAAGAATATGACTACGAAATTGTTTACAAAAAAGGAACTCAGAATTCTAATGCTGATGCTTTGAGTCGAATTTGGACCGAAATTAATATCAATGAAACTGGTCCAAGCTCTTGCGGACCTACGGTACACTCAGCCTTAGAAGATATGGGTGATGGTATACCTATATCAGAGAGACCATTAAACGAATTCTCATTACAGGTAATAATCGAAAAATCAGACACTAACCACTCCTCACTAAAAATGCTTTTTAAAAATAAGCAAAGAAGAATCATTAAACTCAATAGCCCAAATGAATCAACCATAACTGACATTTTAAAAAAGTTTTTAGCACCCAATAAACTAAATGCTATTTATACTGATGACGACACATTTAAAATTGTCCAATCTTGTTTTTCTAAATATTTTTCCCAATCAAAAATTTTCAAAATAATAAGATGCATGGAAATTTTAGAAGACGTACTGAACGAAGATGAACAAGACCACATTGTAAACCAATACTACTCTAACAATAATCACCGCGGAATAACAGAAACATTACTTCACTTAAAAAGAAAATATTTTTTTCCATTAATGAAAAATAAAATTATGAAAATTATAAATAATTGTGAGATTTGTCAAACCATGAAATATGATCGTAACCCACCGATTATTAAACATATGGTTCCCGAAACTCCAAACAAGCCATTAGATATTGTTCATATGGATATTTATGCCATAAACAATAAACAAATACTCACCCTTATTGATAAATTTTCTAAATTTGCAGCCGCATACACCATTGAAAGTAGAAATAGCCTAATAATTATAAAACATGTTAAACATTTTATAAGCCTACACGGCATACCAAAAAAGCTGGTTACTGACTCTGCTCTAGAATTCACTTCCACAATATTCAAAGATTTTTGTAACCAATATTCAATAGAACGTCATACGTCTATACAACAGAGCAGTAGCAATTCACCCGTAGAAAGACTACACTCTACTGTAACAGAATAATTCAGAGTCATAAACGATAAACTAAAAAATGGAAACCATGATGAAATTCTTTCAGAAACATTAATCACTTACAATAATGCAATCCATTCTAGTACGCAACATACTGCTTTTGAAGTATTTTACGGTAAAACCCATCAATTTGAAAAAATTAATCACCAAAATATCCACGAATATCCACAAACTTAACGAATTTTAAACCCAATTCTTCCCTTCAATAAAACAATGACTTGAACAAAAAACCACCAGAAACATCGAAAATTTAAATCAAAATAGAAATGATCCTCCTGACTTTGAAGAAGGTGATACAATTTTTAGAAAATAAAACCGTAGGAATAAATTAAAACCCAGATTTTCAAAAAATAGAGTTAGATCAAATAATTATATTACCCTTATTACCCGCAAATACCAAAAATTTCACAAAAGTAAAATAAAAAACAAGTTAAGAAACAGTCAGTCGGTGCAACCGACTTAGAAATACCCTACACCTATTTGGTTCAAATTTAAGGACATATCCATAAGTCATTTTAACACCATTAAAGCTGTTATTAATTTGATCGTAAGACATAGCTAACCAAATTAACTTTATAGTACTAAAAACATTTTTTTATTACACTATCTATTAAAAAATATTACAAATTCTTACTAATTTATCTATTTAAAAATATTAAAAAACAAACAAACTTGAAATAAATGAAAATATATTTATTCCAATTCAATTACAAAATGAAAAAATTCTAATTATTAAATTTTGTGATAAAAAGATAATCAAAGCATAATATATTTAATAATCCAAAATTTTAAAAATTGCAATTATTTTAAATGGTTAGTTTATATTCCTAATAGAAAAGCTTACAAACGCAAAATATGCAATAAATGTACTCCTAAAATACAATTACAAATTTAGACCTTTTCATATAATTCATTTAAATATTCAAATAAATTTTACATAAATGCAGCAAGTACCTTTGAATATAGCTGAACCACTACAATTAAGTCTAGATTTCGGAGACACATAGGACATAGGAAATATATTCTTTGGCTTTGAAATTAAACTCAACCAGAACCAATTCCCATGGTACTTTCATTACTAGTAACCTAGAGTTTAAATTTCCTGAAAATACCGGCATTATTTTTTGAGTTATGGTGTTTTTAAAATATATGTTTGTTGAACTTGTCAAGGGTTCCAGAACCCCAAACCATGGTACGATTTCGCCCATATGCAGACCCGTCATACTTTCAATACTAGTTAACCCTTGTATACAATTGGAACGTTCTATCTTAATTTTAAGTTACTAGTTTTATTAATTTCGATGATAAGCTTTTACACATTTGGAGGTCTAAGAGAGGTCCTGAACCACCACTCCAAATTATCCCAAATTAGGGGGGCACGGAAGAAATAGTAAAGAACACCCTGGGCCAAATTTGAAGCTTCTACATTTGTTTCAAGTTACTATTTTTATTAATTTCGAAAATATGCTTTAAGGTCCTCGGAACTCAGTGCCTGGTCCCCGACCCACTAGTCCAATGGGGCCCAAATTTCAAAGACACTTACGAAATAGGAAGGGACACCCTGATACCAAATTTGGAGGTTATATCTTCATTGGTTTCGGAATTACGCTAGTTTGGCCTAAATTCGATCAAAAAGTTCTCAGTTCCGAACCCATTGTCCAATCCTCACCGTACGTAGTCACCGCCGTAGTTTCATTACCAATAACCTACAGCACAAATTTCATGAAGATAGCCTCATTAGTTGTTGAGTTATCGTGATTTTTAATATATTTTCGTTATCCCTGACACCGACTAAAAGGTCCAGAATCCAAACCCATGGGCTGATTTCGCCCTTATACAGCCCGCGCTTTACTTATAGTACTAGTTAACCCTTGTACACAATTTAAACGGTCTATCTTAATTTTAAGTAACTATTTTTAGTAATTTCGATTATAAGCCTTTAAAACTTGGGAGGTCTGAGAGGGGTACTGAACCACCACTCCAATTGATCCCAAATTAAGGGAACACGCAAGAGATAGTAAAGAACACTCTTGTGGCAAATTGGAAGCTTCTACATTTTTTCAAGTTGTTATCTTTATTAATTTTAAAGATATGCTTTAAGGTCTTCGGAAATGTGTGGCTGGTCCCCGACCCAGTACTCCAATGGGACCCAAATTCGCAAGACACTTAGAAGATAGGAAGGGACACCCTGATACCAAATTTGGAGTTTCTATCTTCATTGGTTTCGGAATTATGCTCGTTTGGCCTAAATTCGATCAAAAAGTTCTAGGTTCCGAACGCATGGTCCAAGCCCGACCTTACGGAGTCCCCGAAGTAGTTTCATTACTAGTAACCTACAGCACAAATTTGATGAAGAAAGCGTCATTAGTTGTTGAGTTATCGTGATTTTTTATATATGTTCGTTAGCCCTTCGATCGATTAAAAGGTCCAGAATCCGAACCCATGGCCCGATTTCGCCCATATGCAATCTCCGCCGTACTTTCAGTCCTAGTAACCTACAGTTAAAATTTCATCAAGATAGCTCTATTATTTTTTGAGTTATCGTGCCTACGGACGGACGGACGGACGGACATGGCTATATCGACTCAGGCGGTCATGCTGATCACAAATATATATACTTTTCCATATCTAGCTCGCTTCCTTTAGGTGGTTACAAACACCATACCAAAGTTAATATACCCCTTTACCTATTCTATAGGTGTAGGGTATAAAAAGAGGACTAATTAACGAATTTGGAACTGTAATTAAGACTATCACAGGTAATATGGACGCCAATGACGCAATTAAAATAAATCACCAAACTGAAAACTTACTTTATAATGACAATATCTTGAAAGACCAAGCAAACTATCAGACCTCAATAAACAATCAGATGATAGAAAGATTTGAAAATGTAACTGATCACATTAATAAACAACAACAAACTATTGCAGAAAATATAAACGACTTACAAGACAGAATACAAAATAGTATCAGACGCGAAGAATATATTTTCAAAAAAATACAATATCTGAACGAAATTAACTATCATATTGACTTATTAAACAATCACCTGAGTAATATTGCCGAAGCCATCATCCTAGCAAAACTTAATATTATACCCAAACAAATCCTAAACCCAATAGAGCTCTCAGAAATACTTTCAAATTTTATCGAACAAAATTTTACTATAACATCTACAGAACATCTTTCTTCTTCTTCTTTTGTTGCCTATCCATAATTGGATGTCAGCGGTCATATGATATTAGCAACGATGCCCTGAAAGATGTTTCGATCTGTTGCTGAATAGATTAAATCACCAATGTTTCTGATGCCTGTCCAGTTTCTAATGTTACGCAACCATGATAATGCTTCCTTCCTATACCTCTTTTTCCTTCAATTTTCCCTTGAACTATTAACTGAAGTAGCTCTTATTTGTTTCCACGCATAATATGCCCAAAGTAAGAGATTTTTTGTTTCTTCAACCTTATAAGTAGTTCTCTTTCCGCGTTTGCTCTACGTAGAACTTCTTCGTTTGTAATGTGATCCATCCACGATATTTTTAGCATTTTGCGGTAGATCCACATTTCGAACGCTTCAAGTTTGTTGATTTCTCTCACTTTCAAGGTCCACGTTTCTACACCGTATAGGAGTATAGACCAAACATAGCATTTAACGAATCGTAAGCGAAGGCCCAAGTTCATTTCGCGACAACAGAAAACTTTTTTGTGTTTAAGAAATGCATTTCTTGCTATTTCGATTCGGCATCTAATTTCTTTTTCGCAGCTCCAATCCTCGTGTAACCAGCATCCGAGATATTTGTATGTGGAGACTTTTTCAATTGAGCGGTTATTTATTTTAATTGTTGCTGCAGTGTAAGGTGTTCTTTTTCTGCTTACGATCATTAATTTAGTTTTTGATATATTTATTTTTAAGTTGAACAATTCGCTATGCTGGTTGACTTTGTCGACTATATGTTGTAAATCCCTTAGATTGTCTGTTATGAGAACTGTATCATCTGCATATCTGATGTTATTTATATATGTGCCATTTACTTTTATACCAACATCTAAATCGTTCACTGCTTCCTGAAAAATGGCTTCAGCATAGATGTTAAACAGTAAAGGGGAGAGAATACAGCCTTGTCGAACTCCTTTTTGAATATCAATGCTTTGTGTCAGCACATTATTTATCTTTACACAGGCTGTTTGTTGCCAATATAAGCTATTTATACACATTATGATATTATTATCTATGCCAATTCTATTTAATATCTCCATAAGTTTTTGATGGTTGACCTTATCAAACGCCTTTTTATAATCCACAAAACATAAGAAAACATCTTTATGAACATCACGACAATTCTGTACAAGTACTTGAATATTAAAAAGTGCTTCTCTGGTTCCAGTTCCTTGTTTGAATCCAAATTGCGTTCTGCCCATGTGTAACTCACAATTTGTGTAAATACGATTATGCAGCACTCTCAAGAAGATTTTGAGTGCATGGCTCATTAAACTTATTAATCGGTGGTCGTCGCATTTTTTGGCATTAGCTTTTTTCGGAAAGGCGACAAATGTTGACTTTAGCCAGTCTTGTGGGAATTATTAAATCTTCAGGCTTATTATAATAATACAAATATAATTTTCAATGTTCAGATACCTATTATTTCAAAAATATCCTATTTCTTATACCACATAATAACCCTTCCAATTAACAATACCAAACAAATAATTACAAAGCCATATCTTTTAACAAATGGTAACACTATGCAATATTTTAATGAAAAATGTCAAAAAATCGAAGACACATACTTGTGTGATGAACAGTTACATGTAGAATCTACTTATGGACTAAATTGCATTGGAAATTTAATAAAAAACCGATCAGCAAACTGTGAAACACAAGAAATCGAAAATTCGGTGGAAATCTACCAACCAGAGCCAAATTTCATTATACTTGTAAACATCCCGCACACCACCATAACAACAACTTGCGAACCTAATATTCAAAAAATAATATACTCTAGAAAACAACATTTACATTATAATAACGGTCGTATTAGTACTTTTTATCACACTACTGGGATTTCTTCAAATTTATATAAACAAAACATTCATGAAACGAAACTCATACAACACCAGAAGTCAAAACTCAGCAATAATTACACAACCACAATTTATTTGGCCGTAACCTGAAACTAATGGGGGAGGAGTTATATATGTTGCACATACTTATACTTACCTTAACACATGCCGAGGTCAACCGAAAGTTCAACAACTTACCTTTATTAATGAGAATAGTTGCAAAACACTTTTCCCATCAAAATTAATTAATAAACAGTTTACTTAAATATTGTACATTTTTTATTCTAATTATATCAAATTTCACAATTATAAAAATAGCTTAATTAACATAAATTTTATTATTTAAATTTGGAACAAATTAAATTAATCAATCATTATATTATAAACTTTTAATAAAGAACTTACTTTTAATATTAACATAAATTGTTTTTTTTATGTTAAACTTGTGTAAAACACGTAATTCGAGCTCTACTGTATGTATTTTTTTTTTTTTGCTTTGAAAAGTTATTATGCTACTTCGTAAATGTTTGATGCTTTTTGTTAAGTTTTTTAAAACAATAAAATAACCGACTTTTGAAATATATTCTGTAGTTGCCATTACGTTTGAGAATTGTATAACAAAAGTTTCTATAAAATATGTTTGCAAAAAAATTATGACGAAAAATCTTTCTTAAAAAAGTAATTTGTAATTTAAATGATTAGTTCCTTAGGGCCTAACCAAAATCAACGCTTATGGTGTATAATTGCTAGCAAAAAGTTTTAAATTAGTAGTTAAGTACATGGTATTACATGAGAATAACTTAATGTACCTCGAGTTTTTAAAATTTAAACATTGACAAAGCATATAAAAATGTTATTGATGTTTCTTATGATGTTATTGTATTAAAAATAAAATATTTTAAAATAATATTGTTTTTAAAAATACCTATATTTTTTTAAAAACTACATTACATATATTCAAAATAATTGAAATACCTATAATATGTTTGCAGAAACATAAAATTACATTTCTCAAGAAAAATTATGTGCTCTTTAGGGACCAACCAGAATAAATGCGTACGGCGTGCAGTTTCTGTCAAAAAATTTTGAAATAAGTAGGTATGTTATGTACTGTACTTCGGAATTTAAAATTTTAAAATTTGACAAAGCGTATAAAAATATTATAATTAAGTTTTCAAAATAAAATATTTTAAAATATTTTTTTTTTAAAAAACATACATTCAAAATAATTGAAAATACCTATATGTTCGGAAAAAAAAAAAACTAAAAAATAATCTTCAACTTAAATAAAAGTTAGGGGGCCTCGGTGGTACAGTGGGTAAGCATTTGGCTTATTAACCGAGGGGGTCCGGGTTCGATTCCCGGTCAGGTCATACAATATTTAATTAAAAAAAATTATTGAAAAATAATTTTTCTTTACGAATCCCCATGGTGACCAAATATAATATAAATATACAAATATATAATATAAACAAAATAAATAATATAGTAGTTATAAATAAATAGAAAGTATTTAATGAGGGGTGCACAACGGGCCGCAAGGCCTAGGTGTAAGGCAGACTTGGTTTCCCCCCCGTCTAAACAACAACAACAACAAATAAAAAAAAAAAAATAAAAAAATAAAAAATTTCTGTCAAAAAATTTACAAATAAATAGGTACATGAATTTACATGAGAGCAACCAAAATACGCGTAACGCGATGTATTGTAATCGGATTTTTAAAATTTACAAATATACAAATGGTTTTTCTTATATTTCTTATATGTTATATTGAAAAACATTCAAAATGTACCTATTATATGAAATTAATAAAATTTTTTGTACTAAATTAAAACATTCAAATAAATATTTTTGTGTGTACGCGCGTATCAATTTAATGATATATAGATAGACATATTGATGTACTGCCGTATAAAAATTGTACGTTTTATTCTTTAACTTTAACTACTCCTTTCATTTACTCTTTTTCAAAAGGCGGTGTTGTGTAGCTGTAAAAAGAGTAGTTTACAAATAGGTATAATATAAAGTAAAGTAAAGAATTCAGAACCATTTTTAAAAGAGTAGTTTACTTCTACCTTCCTTTGTATACAAAAAATGGTTCTGAATTCTTTACTTTACATTATATTATACCTATTTGTCTAGGAGTAAACTACTCTTTTAAAAATGGTTCTGAATTCTTTACTTTACAAAAAATGTACATACATTTCCAGTAAAAATTTCAGATTTTATTATTGAAATGTAGTGCTTATTCGCCTATGTAGCTACTAAATTTAAAAATGGAATAAGAGGAGGAAAAATTTATCAATTTTTTAATTGATTAGTTATTTTTTTTTTTATATCTTTTTAGATATGTTATAAATCTTAAAATTGTGATTTTAAAAAAAGTCTCGACTTGTGTCAACTTAACTATTATTTTGTATTTTGGCAGCTTCAATATAATATAATACTAAGTACTTAACTCATTTACTTATGAATTATGATATGATATGTATGTTAAATTTTATTGTACATATTATGCTCTATGAATAAACTTTTTAATTAGGATACAGAATACATACAACATAGTTCAAATCGTACTAAAATGTTTAGAAAAAAGTACAGTTTTCTATATGTAGGACAGCATAAACTCGAATTTTGGCTACTTGACTTCAGTAAATATGTATACATATGTATTTGTTTAGAAAAATCATCAAGTTTTCAGAACATTATATATTTTTTTGTGTAATAAGTGTACAAAATTATACTCTCTTTATAGCGCGTTAAGCTACAGGAATAAAATTCAAAAATACTTAAAAACGTTTTTATAATTGAAAAAATTATAAATTTTTTTTTAAACAAATTTCAAACGCAAGAATTGTTGACAACATTGTTGCCATATATTTTATTATGTATAGGAAAAAAAAATTACTTTCGTGTAATATTAGTCTGATATAAATTACACAAAACGGATTTTTTATGTAAATTTAAAAGCACAAAAAACTCGAATTTCGAGCAAAGGGCGATACTAGTTCAATTAAACCGGCAATCCTTGCTCTATGTGAAACGCAAGTTAGTAGCCAAAATGTTAACTTCGATATTAACGGCTACTCACTCGTTTCACACTTCGTTCCCAAAGAAGGCATCGCCATCTACATAAAAAAAGACATTACTTTCAACACTCTGGTCAAATATAAATCTTCTAGCCCAACTTTCAATTACGTTTGGGTCAAAATCCATGTTGGAAAGCATGTTATACATTTCTGTTTTCTATACAGATCACCCAATTCAAGTGAACAGGAAACTGTTATGGAAATTGAAAACCTTTCAAACCAGATCGATTGTTATCCTGAGACTGAAATTGTTCTGGCAGAGAATTTTAATGTTCATAACAAAGACTGGCTTCACTTTTCCAGTAGCTCTTCTCCGAGTCAAAAATCGATTGGGAAACAAGTGGAATTATTTTCCACTCTATGTCGCCTTTCTCAACTTGTTAAAAATCCCACTAGAATCCTTGGCCGTGCTGATGAAGAAGGTCACTTGCTATTATATGAATTTGTTTCTAACCACACACCCTGAAAAGTATGTGATTTCAGTTGGTTGCCCCCCGCAGGGCTCTGATCACTGTTTGGTCAATACAAGCTTCCAGGCAGGCTCGGTGTCCAATCAAAGGTACCTTCCCAAGAAATTGGTATGGCGTTATAACTATGCTAACTAGGAAGGTCTGAACAAATTTTACAAAACCTTTGATTGGTCACTGTGCTTCCGTGGCAGGAATGTTGACTTTGCTGCAAATGCGATTAGTGAAACTATTCTACTTGGAATGAGATTATTTATACCTCACTCCATGAAATCTATTAAGCGGAAACCCAAAACTTGGTTTAATCGTAATTGCAAAGAAGCCATTCTAAAAAAAGAGAAGGCATTCAAAAAGTACAGTGACAGTGGTTTGGAGCCTTACAGGGCCAACTATATAGTGGTTCGGAACAGATGCAAGAGAATTATCAACAAGCAAAAATTCTTGTTCAACCAAAGGTTGAAACGTAAACTAATACACATGCCCAAGAATAGCAAGTCCTTTTGGACTTTTGCAAAAAATCTAAAAGAGGACAATAGCGGGTCTTCTTTTCCTCCATTTGTTGATATAAACAACCACATCGTGTCAGATTCAAAAGAAAAAGCGAATTTGTTTGGCAAACAGTTCGCTTCTAACTCGTCACTGCCTCAGTCAACTCAAAGACCCCCATCTATTCCAGGAGTTGGCTGGTCCTTTGGTAGAATATACTATAGGACGCGAGCAGTGTTGAAAATCTTGAAGAATCTGTGCGAAAAGCTTAATATCTGTCTTCACCATTCTGGCGAGTCTCATGTTGTGGCTTTGGATATTTCTAAAGCTTTCGATCGAGTTTGGCATTATGCAGGGCTTTAGGTCTAGGTAGGGTTTTCGTTAAATGGATTGAAGATTTCCTTTTGAATCGCACAATTCGTGTTCTTGTCGTTGGATATTCATCCAAAGATTTCAAAGTAAATGCTGGTGTCCCTCAGGGATATGTTTTATCCCCCAGTCTTTTCCTAATATTTATAAATGACCTACTATCAATAACCTCCAATCCAATCCATAGCTTCGCAGACGACAGTACCCTTGTTGCTTCCTATGAATTTCATAGCCGCTGTAACATTAATCACCAGATCAATTCAACAGCAAAAAATTTCACTATAAGTGAATGAAACAAAAATTTTATTAAAATTCAAAAATGGGGTGAAATCAACAGAGTTGAAAACTTATATTAGGCCGAAAATGGAGTATAATGCACATATTTGGGCTGGTGCGCCTATTACGGCGCTGGGATATCTTGATAAAGTGCAAAATAGAGCTATTTGTCTTATAAATTATCCCAGTGTTACCTCAATGCTCACTCCACTCAGCCATCGTCGCACTGTTGGGTCATTGACCTTCTTTTATAGATATCTTGTAGGGACTAACACCTGTTCTAAAGAAATCAAACATCTTATGCCTCCATTCAAGATTTTCCAACGGGAAACAAGGAGGTCAACAGATGCTCATCCCTACACAGTTGAGCTAGCCAGATGGCGTAACACGGCTTATGAAAATTCGTTTGTGATGCGCTCATCTCGTTTATGGAACCATCTTCCACCAAATTATTCCCCAAAGTTGATAATGTATATGTATGTACGGTTTAACCAAATTTAAGAAGAACATTAACATCTTTCTTCTAAATATCCCATCCAATTTTCCCCATACCCCATTATCCAGATATTCCAAATAACTTCCACCATAATCCTAAATCCTTCCATATCCTCATCCCTGTAACCAAACTGTACATTTCTATTACATGTTCCTTCCTAAAGTTCGGTTCAAAAAGGGTGTGATTTTGGTGTGTTAAAATCATACACTACCCAGCGAAACACCGCATTGTTTCAATGGGTGGCTTTCGAGCTTTCCATTCCATCCCTCCATTCCCTCGTAAAAAAAAAAAACAAAAAATCCGAACCACATGCTGCCAAATTTCAATGACAAGAAATTTTTTCATTGGTTTCGAAATTATGCTCGTTTGGCCTCAATTCAATCAAGAGCTTCTAAAATTCGAAACCATTGGCCGAGTTTGACAATAAGCAACTACCCGCGAAACTTTCATTCCAGTAAACTAGAGTTTACATATCATCAATATAGCGTCCTTAGTTTGTAAGTTAGCATGATTTTTTATAATGTTCCTAAGCCCTTGGATACATCGAAAGGTCCAGAATCCAAAACTCTGTGCCACTAATAACCTACAGTTAAAAATTCATCAAAATAGCCCCATTAGTTTATGGGTTATGGTGTTTTTTGGAGATATACTCTATGCTCTTTTTGGATATCTCCCTTCAATAGTTCCACAACCCGAACCCATGGGCTGACTTAGCCCATATGAAGTCCTCGCCGTTATCATTACTATTTAACCTTTGCACTAAACTGGAGTGTTCTATTTTTATTCTAAGTTAATATTTTTATTAACTTCTATGATAAGCTTTTAAACCTTGACAGGTAGAGATAGATACTAAGAGCGATATCTGAACCCCGACTCAAATTGAACCCAAATTTCGGAAATACTCAGTAAATGGTTAAAAACACGCTTGTATCAAAATTTAGGCGTATACATTTATTTCAAGTTACTATCGTTATTGATTTCGAAGATATGCTTTAAGGTTGAGTCGATATAGCAATGTCCGTCCGGCGTTGGCCCGATAATTCTAAAACTAATGGAGCTACCATGATGAAATTTTAAATGTAGGTTATTATTACTTATAGTACGCCAAAAATCACGCTAACTCAACAACTAATAAGGCTATCTTCATGAAATTTGTGCTTTAACTTAATTGTCATGAAACTACGGCGGATGTTGTGTACGGTAGAGATCGGACCATGGGTTCGGATCCTAAATCTTTTTGATCGAATTTAGGCCAACGAGCATTATTCCGAAACCAAAGTAGATAGGACCTCCAAATTTGGTATCAGAGTGCCTCTTCTTATTTCCCTAGTGTCCTTGAAATTCCGGACAAATTGAAGTAGTGGGTTGGGGAATATACACACAATTTCGAATACATTAAAGCACATCATCGAAATCAATAAAAATAGTAACTTAAAATAAAGATAGAACTTCCAATACTGTTAACTTGCAAACAAGGGGTAAATAGTATTGAAAGAACGGCGGTGACTGAATATGTGTGAAATCGGACCTAGGATTCGGATATTCGAACTATTGGTAGGCTCATGGACTAACGAACATATATCCAAAAACACACAATAGCTCAAAAACTAATGCAGCTTTCTTGATGAAAGTTAAATTCTAAGTTACTAGTAATGAAGATACGTCGGTATTATTAATTCATTACTAGTAACGAAGAAACGTCGGATAAATTACATTAGGGTGGAATCGGCCCTTGGGTTCCGATATGGCAAAATAAAATTGGGTTCCGATATAACTTAATAAAAAAATCAGGAAACCACAATGACGCTATCTTTATGAAATTTATTCGGTAGGATACCAGTAATAAAAATACTGTCAGGATTCCGTACGGTCGAGATCGAAACAATGGTTCGGTTCCTAGAACTTTCTGATCGAATTTAGGACAAACGAGCATAATTCAAAAATATTACGGTGTTTTTATACCCTACATCTATAGAATAGGTAAAGGGGTATATTAACTTTGGTATGGTGTTTGTAACCACCTAAAGGAAGCGAGCTAGATATGGAAAAGTATAGATATTTGTGATCAGCGTGACCTCCTAAGTCTTTATAGCCATGTCCGTCCGTCCGTCCGTAGGCACGATAACTCAAAAAATAATAGAGCTATCGTGATGAAATTTTAACTGTAGGTTACTAGGACTAAAAGTACGGCGGGGATTGCATATCTGCGAAATCGGTCCATGGGTTCGGATTTTGAAGCTTTAATCGGTCCAAGGGCTAACGAACATATATATCATGATAAATAATATCATGATAAAAAATCATGATAACTCAACAACTAATGACGCTATCTTCATCAAATTTGTGCTGTAGGATCGAGATTGGACCATGTGTTCGGAGCCTAGAACTTTTTGATCGAATTTAGGCCAAAATGACATAATTCCGAAAACAATGAAGATAGAACCTCCAAATTTGGTATCGGGGTGTCCCTTCCTTTTTCCTTAGTGTCCTTGTAATTTGGGCTCCATTGGAGTAGTGAGTCGGGAACCAGCCACACATTTCTGAAGACCTTTTAGCATATCTTTAAAATTAATAAAGATAGCAACTTGAAAACATATAGAATCTTCAAAATTGGCAAAAGGTTGTTCAGTACTATTTCTTGTGTGTCTCCCTAATTTGGGATCTATTGGAATGGTGGTTCAGTAACCCTCTTAGACCTCCAAAGGTTTAAAAGCTTATAATCGAAATTACTAAAAACCTTTGGTTTCAAATTAATGGCTTAATTAATAATTAATAATTATATATCTTTAATAAAAAATACATAAATATAACAGTATAAAAAAATACAAAATGTAAACAAATAGTTCAATTAAATAATATAACTCACTGATATAGAATACCATATAACTCAAATACAAAATTATTACAATATAAAAAAAATAGAACTGTATTTATTGAAAATCTAAGACATTTCTACATGTTATAAGACGTAGTACTATTTCATGTTTAAATTGTATGAGGAATTCATTTGATCAGTTCTAATATATGAATATATCTCGCCTGTTCTGACATGCACATATATAGTCAGGCTGTTTACCCTATCACAGTGAATAGTTAGCACGTAGAGGTGCCGGCAAAAAAAAAAAAACATGGTATAAAAAATTGTAATTATAAAAACATATTTATAAAAGTTTGCAGATATGACAAAATATAACAGAGTGTCAACTTTCATGTTACTCGCTAGATGACGACGGGGACGATAAGATCACAAGCATTATTTTTTTCGTAACAAAAAGTTTTATTTGAACATAGCTGAATCACTACAATTAAGTCTAGATTTCGGAGACACATAGGACATAGGAAATATATTCTTTGGCTTCGAAATTCTGAATTCAAATTGATACTGGTGATAATGTTTATGCAATTTCAAGACTAAGAGACCACAGAATTTATAACAATGTAAGGCTGTTTTTATCATATTTCCATGACAAGGATGATATTTGCTATGAAGGTGTCACTCATACTAGTTTAAAAATATTAATTCATCAAGAGGGATTGCCAAATAACTACAAAGAACTTTCTCAACTTTATTTTATTTATCATGACAATATAGGAGTATCTAGAAAAGAAGCAATTCAAGACCTAGCTTATTACAGGAGGCATATTGATAATAAATACAGAGAATATTTGCAGAAAATAAGAGAAACTTGGCAAAATTATATGATTAGTAAACCTTGATGTTCAATACACTCTCAAATTTAAATATTGTGCATTTTAATGCCAGAAGTCTCAGAAAAAATATTACCGAAATAGAATCATATATAAAAATTAAAAAATGTATTGACATAATTATGATTGGTGAAACTTGGATATACTCTGATGAGGAGATATTTTTTAATATTCCTGGGTATACAGCTTTATTTAATTCAAATAATTTAAATAGAGGAGGCGGGGCTGCTATTTATGTCAAACAAAACATACAATATAAAATATTAGAAGTCATAGAACAGTTTAATACCATAATTATATCATTATGCGGTACTAGTCCAGTTATTAAACTTGCGGTTTGTTACAAAAGTCCTAGTGAAAATAATAATACATTTATATCACATTTAGAATCAATTTTTAATAGATATAAAAATATTGTTATGGTTGGCGATACTAACATTGATTTATTATCTGATACGGAACTCTCTAGATCCTACAAAACAATGCTAGAATCTAATGCTGTAGATGTAAAGAACAATTTAAGAAAGGAAAATGCTACTAGAGTTACAGAAAGCACTTGCACAATTATTGATCATGTTCTATCAAATTTAAAAAATGAAAAGTATGATTTTAAAATTTCTACTGAAGATGTTGTTAACTTAGACCATAAAGCCATTCAAATAAGGATAAATAAAGTTATAAAAAAACGTGAGCCCATTTTCAATAAGGAACTAATCGTTACAGATATCAAAAAATACAAAACTCAAGTTAGCAGTCTACTTTTAACAAATAATTGTGATAGTGTAGTTAATCTCATGAAAATATTACAATTGGCCAAAGAGAACTCCACTGAAAAAAAAGTAATAAGAATAAGAAAAAATAATGATTGGATGACTAAAGAAACAATGAACCTCATCCAAAAAAGAAATAAATTATTTAAAAACTTAAAGAAAAACCCTAACTCCCCAGAAATTCAAGCCAAATTTAAAAAATTGAAAAATAGTGTCACTAAGGAAATAAAGAGAGAAAAGCAAAATTATTTTAACAATAAAATCTACTTAGCTGGGTCTGATCATAGAAAAATGTGGGAAATGCTAAACAACTGTATGCTAAAAAGGTCGTCTAATTGCAGTAAAGTTATCAATGAAATAAATAACAATGGCATTAAAATATGTGATAATTTCGGTATTGCTAATACTTTTAACACGTATTTTAGTGAAATTGGAAACAAGTTGGCGGATAATATTATTGATACAGAAAAATACACAGTAAAAAACACAATTACTGAACGATCTATTTATCTAAGAAAAACAAATGAAATAGAAGTATTAAAAATCATTAAGCTGCTAAAAAATAGTTCACCAGGTGTTGATGGCATAACAGCATCAAATCTAAGACATGTGGCAACCATTATAGCACCCAAGCTCGCTTACTTAATAAATTATTGTTTAACAACTGGTATTTATCCTGAATGTCTAAAATCAAGTATGGTTGTGCCAATATACAAATCAGGAGCAACCAATGATGTATCAAATTACAGGCCTATTACTTTAACAAGTTGCTTGGGAAAAATATATGAAAAAATAATAAATAATAGAATACAGAATTTTATTCAAAAGGTAGTAGGTTTTGATGATAATCAATTTGGATTTCAAAAAGATATTGGAACCGCTTCGGCAGTCTTAGCATCAACAAACTCTATAGTGAGCAAATTAGATGCAGGGAACTATGTATGTTCAGTATTCGTTGATTTAAAAAAAGCATTCGATACAGTTGATCATAGAATCCTGTTAAACAGACTCTATGAAATCGGTATAAGAGGAACAGCTCTGGATCTTCTTAGATCTTATTTACAAAATAGGAAAATAGCTACAAGAGTTAATGATGTATTGAGTAACCAGTGTAGTATAAACATAGGTGTTCCACAAGGATCAGTGCTCGGGCCTACTTTGTATCTGCTTTACATCCATAACATCCAATGTGCTAATTTACAAGCCGATTACAAGATATTTGCGGATGACACATTGCTCATTTACAGTGCTAAAACCAGAGATGAATTAGAAAGAATAATAAATGAGGATTTGTACAAATATATTAATTGGCTTAAAGGCAACAAATTAGGTATAAATGCTGATAAAACTAAATTTATCACATATAAAATGAGGAATAAAGCTGATATAAATCTAAAAATATTAATAAACAATGTCCAAATTGAAAGAGTTGATACATATAAATACCTTGGTGTAATAATTGATGAAAAACTGAGATGGGAAAATCATATCAATAAAATAGCATCCAAAATTGCGCCAATGCTTGGTGCCATTAAAAGAAGTGGAATTAAACTAAACAGGAAAGCTGCCAATAATATATATCATGCTCATATCATGTCACATATTAGGTATAATATATGTAACTGGTCCAGTTGCGCTACATGGCTGAAAGACAAAGTCAGTACTTTGATAAACAGAGCAATAAAAAATTTATACGAGTTTAGCTGGCTGACACCAACAGTAGAAATTTATAAAAAAACGGGATATTTGATGCTTCCGGAAATTATTATTATGGAAAAAGCCAAATTAATTTTTAAACTGGAAAAAGGAATTTACAGGAAGAATATTAATGTTACAAAAAGAAATAGTGTACATAACTATAACACCAGAAGCCTGAACTATTTAAATCATACAAGATCTAGAACGGAGTTATCTCACCGCAGCGGATTATCCTCAGCTATAAGAATCTATAATAAGCTACCAAATGATCTTAAACAGACCTCTAACATCAAATTATTTGTTAAAAATCTGAAGTACCTACTAAAGCGGGATACCATATTGCTTGACAGCGTTATGCAGAATGAATAATTGTATTAACATAATAATAATTTAATTAATAGTATATAACTTTAATAACTTATATATATATATATATTTATATATTGATATATATTATACACGTATACATGTATTTTTTTGCTTGTCTTTATTTAGTTTAGTTTTAGGTTAATCTGTGTTATTTTATACCAAAATCAATCAATTGTTTTGTTTATAGCACAGTTAAAATAAAAAAAAAAATAAAAAAGTATTATAATATGTTATATAAAAGTAAAACTATAAAAAAAGCATTTGTAATAGACAATAAGAAAGCTAAATAAAATATATCAATTTAAAAAAAAAAAAAAAAATTAAACTCGACTACAACCAATTCCCATGGTACTTTCATTACTAATAACCTAGAGTTAAAATTTCATCAAAATACCGGCATTAATTTTTGAGTTATGGTGTTTTTAAGATATATGTTTGTTAGTCCTTGAACTTTTCAAGGGTTCCAGAAACCGAAACCATGATACGATTTCGCCCATATGCAGTCCCGTCATACTTTCAATACTAGTTAACCCTTGTACACAATTGGAACGTTCTATCTTAATTTTAAGTTACTAGTTTTATTAATTTCGATGATAAGCTTTTACACATTGGGGGGTCTAAGAGAGGTCCTGAACCACCACTCCAAATGATCCCAAATTAGGGGGGCACGCAAGAATAGTAAAGAACACCCTGGGCCAAATTAGAAGCTTCTACATTTGTTTCAAGTTACTATCTTTATTAATTTCGAAAATATGCTTTAAAAACCTCGGAACTGAGTGGCTGGTCCCCGACCCACTACTCCAATGAGGCCCAAATTTTAAAGACACTTACGAAATAGGAAGGGACACCCTGATACCAAATTTGGAGCTTCTTCATTGGTTTCGGAATTACGCTAGTTTGGCCTAAATTCGATCAAAAAGTTCTAAATTCCGAACCCATTGTCTAATCTTCACCGTATATAATTACCGCCGTAGTTTCATTACCAATAACCTACAGCACAAATTTCATGAAGATAGCCTCATTAGTTGTCGAGTTATCGTGATTTTTTATATATGTTCGTTAGCCCTGACACCGATTAAAAGGTCCAGAATCTGAACCTTTGGGCTGATTTCGCCCTTATACAGTCCGCGCTGTACTTATAGTACTAGTTAACCCTTGTACACAATTTGAACGGTCTATCTTAATTTTAAGTAACTATTTTTAGTAATTTCGATTATAAGCCTTTAAAACTTGGGAGGTCTGAGAGGGGTACTGAACCACCACTCCAATTGATCCCAAATTAAGGAGACACGCAAGAGATAGTAAAGAACACCCTGGTGGCAAATTGGAAGCTTCTACATTTTTTCAAGTTGTTATCTTTATTAATTTTAAAGATATGCTTAAAGATCTTCGGAAATGTGTGGCTGGCCCCCGACCCACTATTCCAATGTGGCCCAAATTTCTAAGACACTTAGGAAATAGGAAGGGACACCCTGATACCAAATTTGGAGGTTGTATCTTCATTGGTTTCGGAATTATGCTCGTTTGGCCTAAATTCGATCAAAAAGTTCTAGGTTCCGAACCCATGGTCCAATCCCGACCTTACGCAATCCCCGAAGTAGTTTTATTACTAGTAACCTACAGCACAAATTTGATGAGGATAGCGTCATTAGTTGTTGAGTTATCGTGATTTTTTATATATGTTCGTTAGCCCTTCGATCAATTAAAAGTTCCAGAATCCGATTTCGCCCATATGCAATCCCCGCCGTACTTTCAGTCCTAGTAAAATTTACCTACAGTTAAAATTTCATCAAGATAGCTCCATTATTTTTTGAGTTATCGTGCCTACGTACGGACGGACGGACGGACATGGCTATATCGACTCAGGCGGTCACGCTGATCACAAATATATATACTTTTCCATATCTAGCTCGCTTCCTTTAGGTGGTTACAAACACAATACCAAAGTTAATATACCCCTTTACCTATTCTATAGGTGTAGGGTATAAAAATACATTAATATAACAACATAAACAAATGCAAACTAGAAACAAATAATTTAATTGAATAATATAACTCACAAATATAGAATACCATATAACACAAATACAAAATATTACAATATAAACAAAAACAGAATTGTATCTATTGACAATCTAAGACGTCTCTACATGTTATAAAGCCTAGTACTATATCATGTTTAAATTGAGATCAATTCTAATAATACAAATATAATATAACCCCCTGTTCCAACATGTACTTATGTAAAGGCAAATTAGCCAAACAGTTGAACAGTTAGCGCTTAAAAAAACAAAAAAAAAATAATGCATATATTTTTTTTATGTTTGTTTTTATTATTCTATATGATATGTTGTTTTCTTTTGTTTTGCTTTTCTTATTTCGATTTTGGATAATAAAACATCATATGATAATTTCATAGTTTTTCGTATTATAAAAATATAAGAAAATTATTAGATATCTATGAAAAGATTAACTACAGCAACTTTTAAAAAGTAGAACAATTTTCCATATTTTGATATTGTTAAACTTTTATTATTTTTAGTTTTTAGCACATTTTCAAAAAATTTTGTAAAAATGTGCCTATATAGTTTCACTCTGTCCGTCCGTCCGTCCGTCTGTCTGTCCGTCTGTCCGTATGTTTACAAAAACTTTTACATCGTTTGAAATAGAGTAAAGAAATTTTAACCATGGGTAGTTTTCGCAAAAAAAATAATTTCGTAGAAGAATTTTTTTCTGTAGCCCCACCTGTTACGGGGCTATAGCCCCCCAAAGTTGGAAAAAGCCCTATATTTAAATTGTTATAACAAGAGTTTTGTTAGATATATTTTCAATCTGAAAACGGCAAACGATAGCTGGTTTCATAAACTTTATAAATATTTAATAGACAAATATTTAGGGTTGCCATACGGTACCAAAATTTAACATTACACAAAACTCAATTTTTGCAAAATTTTTAGCCACACATATCTTCTGAACGGTTCAAGGTAGGGTCTTGAAATTTTGGAGGAAGTTAGATACTAAGAAACTAGTAGGAGTCGGTTAACAAATTTTTTTTGCCAAGCCCCCTATTTAGGAGCTATAAGGGCTCGAAAATTGAAATTTTGCTATTTTTAAACACCTGTAACTTAAATACCTGTCCAAATTTTTTTTTAGTGATATACAAAATTCAAAGCTCTATAATTATATTTCAACATGTGTCAAAGGTTTTTCTTAATTTTGAAGGGTGACAAAGCTACAGCCCCTGCAAATTCCAAAAAAGCCCTATATTTAAATTGATATAACAAGAGTTCTGTTAGGTTTATTTTCAATAAAAAAACGGTAGAAGAGAGCTGCTTTTATAGGTTTTACAAAAATATGTCGCTTAAATGTATAGGGTTGCCATACGGTACTAAAATTTAGCATTATATAAAACTCAATTTTTGCAAAATTTTTGGTCCCATATATCTCCTAAACGGTTTAAGATAGGATCCTGAAATTTTGGGAGAAGTTAGATCCTCAAATATTAGTAGGAGCCGGTTAATAAAATTTTTTTGTCAAGCCCCCTGTTTAGGAGCTATAAGGGCTCGAAAATTTAAATTTTGCTATTTTTAAGCACCTGTAACTTGAATACCTGTCCAATTTTTTTTTTTATAATATACAAAATTTAAAGGCCCAATATTATATTTTAACATATGTTAAAGGTTTTTCTTAAATTTAAAAGCGGTTCCTTAAATTGAAGAAAGTGTCTCTCAGTTTTACTTATTTTTTCTTGGATTGTATAATTCTAAGTAAAATTCAAAATTTTTGTGGAATTCAAAATTTAATTCCTAGAACCTAACAAAATGAACGGGGACGGAGGGGGGAGGGGGAGTTAGATGAAGTTAGATCCTTGAGAAACTTTGCAACCTTCCCCATTGAAGGGCTATAACAACTTTAAATTAAAAACTTTACTGTTAGCAGTAAATTTTATAAGTAAGCAGTAACTATTTCCAAGTAAATATTTCCAAAGTTAAACTCAGTATTTAATACAATATAAATTTGAAAATGTGCTTTTTTAAAAACCCTTGGTTTTTTTTCATCACTTGTTATATATGTATATTCAGCAATATTTTAGTTAAGGGTATGTTAAATATAAATACCAAAATATTGAGAAATAATTTTTTATTTACCGAATGTCCTTAAAATCAGCTTTTTAAGCAGGATAACTATTTTAGTATTGATATTTGCAACTTGTAGAAAAGACTTATTAATTTTTATATTAAGAATTTACTAAATATATACCCTACACCTATCAAATAGGAAAAGGTATATTAACTTTGGTATGGTGTTTATAACCGAGATATGGAAAAGTATATATATTTATTATCAACGTGACCTAATACAGCCATGTCCGTCCATCCGACCGTAGACACGATAACTCAAAAACTAATAGAGCTATATTGATGAAATTTTACCTCTAGGTTACTAGTAATGAAAGTACCGCGGCGATTGCTTATGGTCAAGATCGGACAGTGGGTTCGGATTCTAGATGCTTTTGATCGGATTGAGGCCAAAAGGAGCTTAATATCGAAACTAAAGAAGATAGAACCTTACAAGTATGAGGTGCCTCCTAAGAAATTCCAAAATCAAAAAGCTTTGAATTTCATTAAGATAGAAATTTTAAATTTGATGCACGGAGGTTCTTTCCTATTTCTGTCCTTATTTAACAATTTTATATTTGTAAAGGACTAAGAATTTTACCACAAAATATATTATATATTATAAATTAAAAACAAAATATTTTTTTAATAAACGATTAAGTGTATTTTTTTTATACCCTACACCTATAGAATAGGTAAAGGGGTATATTAACTTTGGTATGGTGTTTGTAACCACCTAAAGGAAGCGAGCTAGATATGGAAAAGTATATATATTTGTGATCAGCATGACCGCCTGAGTCGATATAGCCATGTCCGTCCGTCCGTCCGTCCGTAGGCACGATAACTCAAAAAATAATAGAGCTATCTTGATGAAATTTTAACTGTAGGTTACTAGGACTGAAAGTACGGCGGAGATTGCATATGGGCGAAATCGGGCCATGGGTTCGGATTCTGGACCTTTTAATCGATCGAAGGGCTAACGAACATATATAAAAAATCACGATAACTCAACAACTAATGACGCTTTCTTCATCAAATTTGTGCTGTAGGTTACTAGTAATGAAACTACTTCGGGGACTCCGTAAGGTCGGGCTTGGACCATGCGTTCGGAACCTAGAACTTTTTGATCGAATTTAGGCCAAACGAGCATAATTCCGAAACCAATGAAGATAGAAACTCCAAATTTGGTATCAGGGTGTCCCTTCCTATCTTCTAAGTGTCTTGCGAATTTGGGTCCCATTGGAGTACTGGGTCGGGGACCAGCCACACATTTCCGAAGACCTTAAAGCATATCTTTAAAATTAATAAAGATAACAACTTGAAAAAATGTAGAAGCTTCCAATTTGCCACAAGAGTGTTCTTTACTATCTCTTGCGTGTTCCCTTGATTTGGGATCAATTGGAGTGGTGGTTCAGTACCCCTCTCAGACCTCCCAAGTTTTAAAAGCTTATAATCGAAATTACTAAAAATAGTTACTTAAAATTAAGATAGACCGTTAAAATTGTGTACAAGGGTTAACTAGTTAATGTCCTATAAGTAAAGCGCGGGCTGTATAAGGGCGAAATCAGCCCATGGGTTCGGATTCTGGACCTTTTATTCGGTGTCAGGGATAAGGAACATATATAAAAAATCACGATAACTCGACAACTAATGAGGCTATCTTCATGAAATTTGTGAGGTTATTGGTAATGAAACTACCGCGGTGACTACGTACGGTGAGGATTGGACAATGGGTTCGGAACTGAGAACTTTTTGATCGAATTTAGGCCAAACTAGCGTAATTCCGAAACCAATGAAGATATAACCTCCAAATTTGGTATCAGGGTGTCCCTTCCTATTGCGTAAGTGTCTTTGAAATTTGGGTCCCATTGGACTAGTGGGTCGGGGACCAGGCACTCAGTTCCGAGGACCTTAAAGCATATTTTCGAAATTAATAAAAATAGTAACTTGAAACAAATGTAGAAGCTTCAAATTTGGCCCAGGATGTTCTTTACTATTTCTTCCGTGCCCCCCTAATTTGGAATCATTTGGAGTGGTGGTTCAGGGCCTCTCTTAGACCCCCAAATGTGTAAAAGCTTATCATTGAAATTAATAAAACTAGTAACTTAAAATTAAGATAGAACGTTCCAATTGTGTACAAGGGTTAACTAGTATTGAAAGTATGACGGGACTGCATATGGGCGAAATCGTATCATGGTTTCGGGTTCTGGACTAACAAACAAGTTTAAGGACTAACAAACATTTATCTTAAAAACACCATAACTCAAAAAATAATGCCGGTATTTTGATGAAATTTAAACTCTAGGTTACTAGTAATGAAAGTACCATGGGAATTGGTTCTGGTTGAGTTTAATTTCAAAGCCAAAGAATATATTTCCTATGTCCTATGTGTCTCCGAAATCTAGACTGTAGTGGTTCAGCTATATTCAAAGGTACTTGCTGCATTTATGTAAAATTTATTTGAATATTTAAATGAATTATATGAAAAGCTCTAAATTTGTAATTGTATTTTAGAAATACATTTATTGCATATTTTGCGTTTGTAAGCTTTTCTATTAGGTATATAAACTAACCATTTAAAATAATTGCAATTTTAAAAAATTTGGATTATTAAATATATTATGCTTTCATTATCTTTTTATCACAAAATTTAATAATTAGAATTTTTTCATTTTGTAATTGAATTGGAATAAATATATTTTCATTTATTTCAAGTTTGTTTGTTTTTTAATATTTTTAAATAGATAAATTAGTAAGAATTTGTAATATTTTTTAATAGATAGTGTAATTAGAAAATGTTTTTCGTATTATAAAGTTAATTTGGTTAGCTATGTCTTACGATCTAATTAATTTATTAAACAGCTTTTATGGTGTTAAAATGACTTGTGGATATGTCCTTAAATTTGAACCAAATAGGTGTAGGGTATTTCTAAGTCGTTTGCACCGACTGACTGTTTCTTAACTTGTTTAATTTTTATTATATCATATATTTTATTGAATTATTGCCATAGGTAATATATAATTAAGAAATTGTGTACGATACTTATGTTGTGTTCAAAGGTACTTGCTGCATGTATGTTAAATTTATTTTGATATTTAAATATATTATATGAAACATTCTTAATTTGTCATTGTATTTTAGAAATAAATTTATAGCTTATTTTGCATTTATAAGCTTTACTAATAAGTACATATACTAGGAATTTAAATTAATTTAAATTTTGAAAAATTTTAATTATGAAATTTTTTGATAAAAAGCTTATGAAAGCATTAATGGTTTTAAGTAACATTTAAAACCATCAATTATATAACCTTTTATATATATATTATCAGTAATTAATATTTCTTTCGAATAACTTTCGGTTTCATCTGAATCGGTGCTACCGTTTTTAAGATATTGCAATTTAAAGTGAAAATTTAAAAAAAAAAAAAAAATCAAACTTTCAAAAAAACTACTATAACTGTGAAATTTTCAAAAACACCCTGTATTATTATTATACCACTAGAAAGGTCTCTTAAAACTCTTTCCAACGGTATATAATAAGTATGGCATATGTTGACAAATAGCCCCACCAGAGAACATAAATGCAAAAATGACGCAACAATTTTATTAAAAAATACATTTTCATACTTTATTTGTCATAAATTTATTTTGCCTTTTTGGCAAATTTAAAAATGTAAGAATGCATTTTAGGTTTGGATACAATATTGAGTTTGGTTCTGACAATTTGTTTTGAGGGATTTTGGAGGTGACAACCTCAAAGTTTTAAAATTTTTTTTATTTAAATATGTATGTAAAAATATAATTAGAAAGGCCCTTAGGCTACAAAATCAGAATTATGCGCTTTATCAGATTATAAGAATCTGAATTAGGAGGATTTTAGAGTTGCATTTAAATTCAGGATTGCCGCTTTTTCCAGAATATTTATATATGTATATGTATATCAAATATTAGAAGAGATTTTAGAGGCGGATTCTAAATGAAGATTACCGCTTTTTCCAGAATATTTATATGTCTATATAATAATATATATATGTACTAATATATATGTATGTTAGTTCCTCAATCAGAAGGGATTTTATAGTTAGTTTAAAATTTGTGATAGCAGATAGGGATTATATTTTTATTTCATTATTTTAACTAAAGATAACTTGATAACCTTTATAATAAATGGAATTTGTATTCAAAACTTAGCGGAATGTCGTAATACGTAGTGTCTGAAAAAAAAATCTACTAAAATATAAATTTACATTATGCACATAAATATGTAGGCATTAATCAGTATATAATTAAAATGGCGCCGTGAAATAAAGCCATAAAATGACATTCAAATGCGAAATAAAGCCATATCGCCAATTTTTTCGCGTATGGCTTTAATTCGCATTCAATTAAAAATGTAATTTTATTTGTGAAAATAGAAGCAATTTAATTTTTCAAACTTTTTTATTTAAATAGTTAGGAAGGAGTTTTAGAGTTGGTTTCAAAAGCAGGGTTTTACGCTTTTTCCAGAATATTTATATATGTGTATATGTGGGATTCTCAATTAGGAGGGATTTTAGAGTTGGATTCAAAAGCAGGATTGCCGCTTTTTCCAGAATATTTATATATGTGTATATGTGGGATTGTTAGTTGGATTCAAAAGCAAGGCTTTACGCTTTTTCCAGAATATTTATATATATGTGTATATGTGGGATTCTCAATTAGGAGGGATTTTGGAGTTGGAATAAAAAGAAGGATTGCCCCCTTTTCCAGAATATTTATATTTATTAATTAGGGTTTATTGTTTTTTGTATAAAATAGCTATGCCGAATTCTCATACCATTCTTTTCATTATAGTGTTGGATTCAAAATGTAGTTTCAATAATTGAGTTAGCGGGGGTTCGGGGGCGGCAGCCCCCGTAATGAAAATATTATATTATTTAACATGTTTTATTACAGTGTTTTAAAAAAATTAGAAACTTATTAATTTTTTTAATGAATTAGGTATCCGAATTCTTATACCATTCTTTTCATTTTAGTGTTGGATTCAAAATCTAGCTTCAATAATTGAGTTAGCGGGGGTTCGGGGGCGGCAGCCCCCGTAATGAAAATATAATATTATTTAACATGTTTTATTACAGTGTATTAAAAAAAATTAGGAACTTATTAATTTTTTGAATGAATTAGGTATCCGAATTCTTATACCATTCTTTTCATTTTAGTGTTGGATTCAAAATCCAGCTTCAATAATTGAGTTAGCGGGGGTTCGGGGGCGGCAGCCCCCGTAATGAAAATATAATATTATTTAACATGTTTTATTACAGTGTATTAAAAAAAATTAGGAACTTATTAATTTTTTTAAAGAATTAGGTATCCGAATTCTTATACAATTCTTTTCATTTTAGTGTTAGAATTTGTATCAATTTTACTATATGGCTTATTTTCGTAAAATTTTAGAAAATGATATGGCTTTATTTCGCATTCAAATGCGAAATAAAGCCATACGTAAAAAAATTCTCGATATGGCTTTATTTCGCATTTGAATGACAAATTAAAAATTTATACTGTGGCTGAATAAAAAAAAAAAATTGAATTAACTTAAAAATAATGTTTTTTTTTTTTAATTTTTTCCCATGTATTATTGTTCTATAAAGCATTAAAAATAATTAATAAAACGTTATACAGGTTGTTGGAACAGTATAAGCGTAATTTTATATCCAACTCAAAACCCTGTCAATCTTCAAAATCTTAGTATATAAATATTCTGGAAAAAGCGTATAATTCTGACTTTATAACCAACTCTAACGTCCTTTCTAATTATACTTTACATACATATAAATACCTCAAAAATCCTCTAAACAAAATCCAACTCAATATTGTATCAAACTATAAAGTACATTCTTAAATTTTAAAATAAATATTTCAAATGGAAAACAAAAAGGCAAAATAAATTTATGACAAATAAAGTATGAAAATGTATTTTTTAATAAAATTGTTGCGTCATTTTTGCAGTTATGTTCTCTGGTGAGGCTATTTGTCAACATATGCCATACTTATTATATACCGTTGGAAAGAATTTTAAGAGACCTTTCTAATGGTATAATAATAATACAGGATGTTTTTAAAAATTTCACAGTTATAGTAGTTTTTTTGAAAGTTTGATTTTTTTTTTTTTTTTTTTTTAAATTTTCACTTTAAATTGCAATATCTCAAAAATGGTAGTACCGATCCAGATGAAACAAGATGTTTATGAAAGACAATATCATGCCCTACAATATTGTAAGATGTTGGTTCCAGTTTATTGTCTTACAGGAAAAATACAACATTTTAATAAAAATACTACAAAATCTTAGGAACATTTTGTAATGCATTTTTCGACCACTAGATGGCGCCATCGCCACTAATGGTATATATATTCGAAAACTTTGAGATATTTAGTACCGTTATGTGATGACGTCATCTTGATAGCTCACAACCCCTTTCCGGAAGTTTCACCGAATACTCTTTGTATATAGGTACTTAAAAGTAAATTTTCTGTATACAAAGCCTAGCCTATCTACTAATTTTCAAAATATTCTCAATTGGCTGACCACCGCCAATTTTGGTAATGAAATTATTCATAAATCATAAATTAAGTACACAATCCTTGTTTAAAAAACTGCAAGAATTGTCAAATTGAAATAATATGTGGGGAAACTTAAATCTCCAAAACTTAATTGTTCACTACATAAGTAAATAATCCCCTAAGTATAAAAAATATTTGTTTAATCTACTGCTCTATTACATTAAACAAATTTCTATTACCAATTTACTTTTTAAATATTTAAATTAAAACATTTTTAAAAAACCATATGAATATAATGTTGTTTTTATTTTCTTTGGATAGAAATTTACGGTAATAACGGCTGGGTAACACTCTTCGACAGGGCCGTTTTTAAATATCTGTTTAAACTAAAAACAATTTTTCTAATTTTCGGCTCGGCTCATTCGTATTTTATTTTAAACATATCTATTTTACTATAATTGTTTTGTTTGATATCAAAAACATCTGAATGTTGTTTCCTTATATTTTTATTCCTATTCGTATTTAAGTCGAATAATGTCCATAATAAATATCTGTCATCTAATGTCAATATATTTTTTGATCTTACTTCTGTTTTTTTACTTTTTCGTTTTATAGCTTAACGAACATAGTTCTTCTTAGGGTATAATTAATTTGCCATTAAGTTTGCGACACTGTAAAGTAAATTAGATGGCTGTGCAAATCAAGCCCCAATAATTTTTTGACACAAAAAATAATG
This sequence comes from Dolichopus griseipennis, assembly GCA_963082915.1. Classification (NCBI taxonomy): domain Eukaryota; kingdom Metazoa; phylum Arthropoda; class Insecta; order Diptera; family Dolichopodidae; genus Dolichopus; species Dolichopus griseipennis. The sequence goes on along the minus strand of OY720443.1, from coordinate 110,042,731 downwards.
AAAAAATTCTCCCAAATTATACTATATAATGGTACTAAAATGTACATATTCTGTAAAAGGCGTATAATCCGTTTTTGAAGCCAACTACAAAACTTCACCTTATAGTTGGTTCCAAACTCACGATTGCCGCTTTTCCAGAAAATTTATAAATTATTATGTGAATAATACACGCTTGCTCAAGTCCTTCTGGTGCTTCGGACACGATCGGCGCGGTGCCATACCTTGCGCGTCTGAACATATTATAACGTTGATTATTCCAGAAACCTACCCGTGTTGCGGTATAAAAATTATAAATAAAAAAAACAATAATAAGATTACAAATAAGACATCTTTGGATGAATATTATTATTTATGGTTAAAGAAGATGCTTTATATCAATATTTGAAATATTACAATGTCAATTGACATTATGCCTTTTTTTCAAGAGTGCATAAATATTGGAATATAATTGTTAGTTCACAAACATTGGTAGAAACATTGAAATTAGTTGGATTCATAATCATTAACAAAAATCAAAAGCGTTATCATGCGTTATTAACTCTTAATTTCTCAGCAACTTATTATAAAGAAGCAAAAAAGATTGCCTTAATAAAAAACTAGTTTTTTACCCATATATTTGTCTTTTTCTGCAACTGAAAATTATTTGGTGCCTATTTACACAAATACAGTGATTAAAAATAATTAAGATAAAATTATACCATTTACTTACTTAAGTTTCAATGCTCGAAAATTTGTTGTTCATAATTTTTTTATTCCACTATATTTATTATGAATAACGATTTTCTGCAGTTTTATTTTTGTTTCACATTAAAGGCATATAATAAACAAATTTTTAACAAAACTTTATTTTTATAGGATCATATTATTACAACTATTATTTTTATTTCAATGCGTTTTCTGATTTTCCTCTCCGTTTATAAATTTTTCAATTATCATTTTTATCAATAATTAAAATATGAAAAATTTCATTTTATCTAAAACCATTAGCTTATTCAAGTATTTTTAAATTGAATAAACAAAAAAAGTAAAGATAAAACATTTATTACAAAATATATATTTCCTACCTAAACAAATTCCCTTTACTTTTACTTGAATTAAAAGCTTATATTAAAAGAACAAGTAAAGTAAGAAATATTGTATGTACCCTACATAAATTTTTATTTACGTACATACAACATATAACTTATTATTTTACGTTGTAATACGCTTGTTATACGTATATTTGAACAATTAAAACCACCCTTTCACTAAATATATTTTTTTAATATTTACCCGTTTTCTATTTTTAATTTATTTGTAAACTACAAAATAATATATATTTTATTGATTATTTTAAATACTATGTATTTTTTTCATGTTTTTTACATAAAATTCACATAAAACTTGAATCCTTTTATTTTTTATTTATTTAGCACACTTAAATTTTGTGTAAGAATTGAAGATGAAATTGAGGAAACAAGAAATATATAATTTTTTTTTTTGTATAGAATTTATATGAGCGCTCTTGGAAAGGCGTAATAAAAATTCACTAATCCAAGTTTTTAATAATTTATTATACACAGTTATAAAAGCAGTCAATGAAAAGGACATTTAAATAAAAAAATATTTATTTTTAACATTTCTTTATTTTCTGAATAACACTACCCTAAGATTTTTTTTTAATACTTTAACGCGTTTATTTGAGTTAAATACCTGTTTTATAATTTCATAATTTTACCTAGCTTTTAAAAATCATAAGCTTATAAATTTGTTTTATATATTATATTTTATTAGTTTTTGCCCATATACATAATATATATTTATCCTTTTAGTTAAATATATAACTTTTTTTTTATTTTTATCATTTAAAACTTTGTATATTTATCACTTTATTCTTGATTTTATTTTAGGTTTAAAATGTAACAACCAATATTTTAGATAATAATTTATAAATATTCTGGATTTAAGAATTATTTTATATAGAATACTCAATTGTTGATAATTTTTTATTTTTATCATAGTATTTTTCTATCATATTTTTAATAATCTGCAAAGAAAATTATTCATATAAGTGTATTCAATATACATAACATAATATTATTAACAATAAAAAAAAAATTAAAAAAAAACTATTTTGAATTTAATGCAATATTATAAAAATTATAATCAATTTTGTTTTTGGTCAATATTTAATATTAAGGTATCACTAAAGCAATCGTTAAAAACCATGACCTCATACATTAAAGATGTGTAAAATTATAACTTTACCAACAAAGTAAATGAAAATAATAAAATAAAATAAATTTAAAATAAACTAAAACTATATAATATTTTTTTGTAACTAACAGAATTAAATAATAAGATATTATTTAATAACGACAAAGGAGAAATAGAAATTAAAAAACAAATAGTAGATAAAAAAATATTATTTAATGAAAACTATTTAATTTATATATAATTTTTTGAATATTAAAATATTATACAGTATTTTTCTATAGTAAGACTTTTTAGTCTTTTAAGTAAATTCGATTGTATTTTAGATTTTCACAGAAAAAATTTGTATGAAAGCTTTTCATTTTATGCAAAAAAAGCACAAATTTATAAAGAAAATATTAGGAAATTCTTTCCTTTTTTTAATTTTTATTTTACCGTAGTACGAAACAATTAATTTCCAACGAAACGAATAAAACGGTGGCCAATACTCCACTGAGTAAAATAAAATCTCAAATTTTTCACCCTGAAAAATTTTTACTCAAGTTTCATACTCGTTTCTTAATAAAATAAAACAATAATCTCAAGCTCAATAATAAAAGAGAATTTAAGCACACTCAATATAAAAATTATTTGTTATTAAAAATTAGTTAGTACTTAACTCATAGATTTTTTTTTTTTAACTTTCTGATACTAAAGGTAAAAACCATATTGAAAGCATTTTCAAAAAAAAAGAAATATTTTTATATACAATTTTATTTTATTTCCTTATTTTGTTAGTTGTTGTATTATATTTATATATTATATATATAATACCAACAAATACTTATTTACATCAAATATTAAACGCTGCTATTTTTTCTAAAATTTATAAATACAATATGTGAACTGTTCATTTAGTTTAATGTTGATTTTTTTCTGAACTGCAAAAAGGAAAAACGGATCAGCTTTCGGGCTTAAACCAATAATATTTTTGACAATATTTAGTATAGCACTCAAATCAAAAGTTTTTAAAACAATATTTTCATGATTTTTTTCTGAACTGCAAAAAGGAAAAACGGTTCAGCTTTCGGGCTTAAACCAATAATATTTTTGACAATATTTAGTATAGCACTCCAATCAAAAGTCGTGTACAAAATTTTCAAACTTCGTTGAGTTTTACATATTTATAAAATTGTATTTTTTAATTATTACTATAATTATGATGGTAAATTAATTTTTTATGTTTTATTAAAGCAATTTTTAAATAGCATTACTAATCATTATATAAATAGGACAACATAATTTTTCGGGTTTGTTTTCCGAGAAAACTTCTGGGCCGATTTAAAAAAATGTTGGGGTAGAGAAAGCTATGATCGAAGTAAGTTGAACGGTTTTTTTAATTTTTTAATCAGGACTTTAGTGTTTAGAAAACACAGAATAAAAAAAAAAACATATACATTTTTTATATATTTATTATTAGCTGTTATCTGTAAACTGATATATAAAAACTAATGTTATGCTTTTTCATTAACATCAATTTCACAAAAGAAAAATTCAAAAAGCCTATCTATAAAGCTCTAAGCCTATTAGCAAAAACAGCTGCTGTAAGCAATACAAATTTTTTAAATATAGGTGCATACATATAAATATATTATTATTTATTTGACTTTTATATAAATACTTCCTTATAAAATGTAATAATAACGAGGAAGAGTGTAGTAGAGTAGACTGTGTCAACTTTGGGATACCCGTTTGACCGTAATATAAACATTGTATCATCCGGTAAATTACGCATTGCAGTAGATCAACCAAATTTTGCAATAACTGCCATACAACTTGTTATTTTAAATTAGCATTACTCGATACCTAATGAAGCTGGTCTGAAGTTTTGCTAAAAATAGTTTAGTGTAATGGCCAAAGTTTCTGCAAAATTTGGTTGGTCTACTGCAGAGGATTCGAGTAGCTGCCATACAACTCCTTCTTTTTTATGAGCATTACTCTACACCTAATGAAGCTGGGTGTCTGGAATTTTTCCAAAAATAGCATAGTGTATTGGCCAAAGTTACTTCAAAATTTGATTGGTCTGCTGCATTTGGTTCGAGTAGATGCCATACAACTCCTTCTTTTATATGAGTATTACACTACACCTAATAAAGTTGCATGTTTGAAATTTTGTCAAAAGTAGTTAACCGGATAATATTATGTTTATATTACGGTCTTACGGGTATCCCAGAGTTGACACAGTGTACTCTAATACAGTCTTCCTCGTTTTCTTTTATTCTTATTTTTATACCCGTATGACTATTAGTCAAAAGGGTATAATAAATTTGCCATTAGGCTTGTGACGCAGAGAAGGAGGGGGTTAGATATAGACTCAAGTGTATAGATAGGATCAGAATCGAAATATAAATCGATTTAGCTATGTATGTCCGTCCGTCTGTCCACACGATAATTAATTTTCATAAATTCGTTTTTATGCCGTCATCACTATTTAAATCCAGCCATATTGGTTCACGGGTTCGAGTATTTTCCACACAACTTCTTTTTTTTAAATGAACATTACTCTGTACTTATTAAAGCTGGGTGTCTGAAATTTTGCCAAAAGTAATTTAGTGCAATGGGCAAAGTTACTGCAAAATTTGGTTAGTCTACTGCAATGGGTTCGAGTAGCTGTCATACAACTTCTTTTTTATATGAGCATTTTCCACACCTACATTTTTATACCCGTATGACTGTTAGTCAAATTTGCCATTACATATTATATAATATATATTTGTATATTTTAAAATATATGGTCACCAAGGGGATTTGTAAAGAAAAAATTAACCCACCAAATATTGATATTAATAATAGCGAAAAAATAACCAAACAAAAAGATACATATATATATTTTTTTTCCTTTATTTAAAAATATTTTATTTAAATAATTTTATTTTATGCACAATTTATCTTAAACATGTGTCTAAAAGAAATATTTACAAATTAAATAATAAACATAATTACTATAGACATATATTGTTTTTTTAATAAAATAAAAAAAAGTTTTCCTATAAATTTTTTTTAAGACTTTGGCCGAGGCTATTTGGTCAATTAGATATTTATGAAATTTACATGTATTATTACGTTAAGTTTTTAGCACATTTTCAAAAAATTTTGTAAAAATGTGCCTATATAGTTTCACTCTGTCCGTCCGTCTGTCTGTCTGTCTGTCTGTCTGTCCGTATGTTTACAAAAACTTTTACATCGTTTGAAATAAAGAAAAGAAATTTTAACCACGAATAGGTATTACAAAAAAAATAATTTCGTAGAAGAATTTTTTTCTGTAGCCCCACCTGTTAGGGAACTGCAGCCCCCCAAAGTTGGGAAAAGCCCTATATTCAAATTGTCATAACAAGAGTTCTATTAGGTTTATTTTCAATTGAAAAACGGTCGAAGCGAGCTTCTTTTTTAGACTTTACAAAAATACTTCGCTTAAATGTTTAGGGTTGCCATACGGTACTAAAATTTACCATTATGCAAAACTCAATATTTGCAAAATTTTTGGTCCCACATATCTTTTAAACGGTTCAAGCTAGGGTCTTGAAATTTTGGGATAAGTTAGATCTTCAGAAATTAGTAGGAGTCGGTTAACAAAATTTTTTTGTCAAGCCTCATGTTCAGGAGCTATAAGGGCTCGAAAATTGAAATTTTGCTATTCTTAAACACCTGTAACTTGAATACCTGTTTAAATATTTTTTCCTTAATATACAAAATTTAAAGGTCTAACATTATATTTTAACATATGTTAAAGGTTTTTCTTAAATTTAAAAGGGGTTCTTTAAATTGAAAAAAGTGTCTCTCAGTTTTAACCATTTTTGCCTATATAGTAAAATTCTAAGAAAAATTCCAAATTTTGGTGGAATTTACAATTGAATTCCTAGAACCTAATAAAGTTTGGGGGAAGGGGAGTAGCATTATATCCTTGAGAGATTTGGCAACCTTCCCCATAGAGGGGCTACTAGGACTTAAAAATTTAAGGTAAGGTAAGCAGTAATTTAGTCACCAACGTATATATTTCCTTAATTAAACGTTAATATTGAAGCTTCAACATTATATTCCGGTAAAATACTTAGTATGAAACACTATATTATTTTGAAAATGTGCTTTTTTAAAAACCCTTGGTTTTTTTTCATCACTTGTTATAAACTATAATCAGAGCGAAACATATTAGTTTGACTTATTTTTATTATATTTTGAGTTTTTTTATAGATTTATACTATAATACGAGTATATATTTTTAAATACGGGTAAATTACAATCATATTAATATTATACTAATTCATATTAATCACACACAAAATCACAATTGCATAGAAAGTAATTCTTTAATTCTGAGTTTGAAGATACCTCTGGTTTGTTTTTTATTTCAATGGATAACTCATTATAAGCTTTCAAACATTTATATAGTATCCAATTAGATTTATTCCTAGTGTTATAAGAGTGTTCACAAATCCTATTTAATAAGAAGCTATGTTTAATATGATCGTTAACAATTTTGAAATCTAGCAAGTATACTTCATATTTACATATATTAGTGAAACTTAGGAAATTTGGTGAGTTTTAGCTAGTTGGGTATCTAATGGGGTATCCATGAATGCATTTTATTGCTTTTTTATGCAAAACATCAATTCTATATACTGTGTAGCGCCACTATCCAAACCGGGTTAAGGTAGGTTATATTTTAATGGATGTATACATAGTAAATTGTGTGTAGGTTATATTGAGGTAGGAGCGTAGGAACGTAATCTACGTAAAAAAAATAAACATGGACTAATTTTTTTAATTATATGTTCAATAAATTTATCCCATTTGAGTTTGCTATCCAAAATTAATTCTAGGTAGTTAAACGATTTTACCATTTCAATAGGAGTATTGTCCAAAGAAAAAACTGCTTAGATAACTAGAAAATCGCATTGAATAAAACTTTTCAGCAATTGCTCACTGTCCGTTGCATACTTCAAGACAGCATCGTCCGCATAAAGCTGTAGCGTACCATTAAGTTGCAGATGAGTAATATCATCAATGTATACTTTAAAAAGGTCTGGACCCAGTGTTGAGCCTTGTGAAACCCTTTTTAAAACTTCTTTTGAATCACTCATTTCATTGTTGAGTCTCACCTTTTGACTTCTATTACTTAAGTAAAATTTGAAAAAAGACAGTTCATGATCGGATTGACCTAACTTGGATAGCTTGTGTAATATCTTGTGGTGGACACATTCAAAAGCTTTTTGCATGTCAAGGAACACACAACCAACATACTTTCCTTCATCAGCGTTTCTTGATATAGAATGCGTTAAGTTTATACATGCAGCCATGGTATTCAATTTTTTTTCGAAACAATATTGTTCATTTTTTAAAATTTGGTTGCTGCAAATATATAAATTTAAACGGTTTTTTATGATAATTTCAAATTCATTCGAAAAGGAGCCTAAAATGGACGATAATTTGATCGAGTCGTTTTGCTACCACTTTTGAATACAGGAGTTACTATAGCGGTTTTAAGACTTTGCGGGAAAATAGATGTTTCGAATGATTAATTAATAAATTTAAGGAGCACTGGACTGAGTTTAGTCGCGAACCTTTTGATAAATTTACCTGAAATAAGATCATAGCCTGTAGCCGCTGATGACTTTATTTTAGATATGGTTTCATTTACTTCTTCTATATTAGTTGGAGTGAGCAGAAACGGGCATGTAAAATACCAAGTGAAATTATTCATATACTCATAATCGATAGGGATCCCTAATACATTGGTTACATTAATAAAATATTCATTTATAAGCTCAGCAATTTCAGTTTCATTACTAATATCGCCGCCATTATCAGAACTTATAATTTTTATATCGTTCTCAAAATTAGACGATAATTTATTGAACATAATTCTTTTACTTAAGTTCCAGTGCTTTTTACAATTGTGAGGATCATTTGACAATTTATTAAAGTAAAAGCTTTTTTTAGGTGCAGAAATTAATTTTTAAACTTTTATTGGGTGTGTATTAAAGAGTCTCTAATTTTTATTGCACTTAAAATATCACTGTTCATTCATTCATTCTCACTGTTCATGTATTCTCATTTGTTCTCGTGAGAGTCGTCTCCGAATATTTTTTAATTAAGCTACATAGTTCTGAGACTAAGCTATCAAAGTCCGGGATTCTTCTAAGTCTATTCCAGAATTCGTCATTTATTATTTTTTCATAGTTTAAGACAGTTTTAGGTGATAACCGGATGTTTGTTTAAACTAATGAAAAGTAGCTGATGATCACATAGATTTGTATCTAAAACATGAAAAAGATATTGATATTTAATTAAATCAGATATGAAATGGTCAATTATAGTTTTTGAAGTTGGACCAATTCTTATCGCAAATTAATCTGATATATTATTACAAATTACTAAGCACAGTATTAGTAAGATGCTTAACTTGTGAATTATTTCTATTCAAAAGATTAATATTCAGATTTCCTAAGATGAAGGAATATTTATATGTTTCCATGTAATCAATAATTTTTTGAATAAAATCGATGTTATCTGTGCTAAGTAATTTATATATAGCAAAGATATTGAGATTCTGTTTTAGTAATTTTACACATAAAACAGTTGAATTTTGAAAATTTTCTTCAAAAATAAAGCTGCTACTCATATATTCAATCGCATAAAAAGCTACATCTTTTTGATTTACTAAATTTTCTAAATCATTTAAGTTGTTTTTTAAGCTTCGGATGTTCAAACACAAGATATAAAAATTCTTTACAAATTCAATTTTGTTTACATGGTTGTCCACGTCTGTAAAGTATTTGATATTTAAATTATCTTCAATGGTAACATTATCATCTGTCATCATTTATTATATATGACAGTAAACTAGCTATTAAAATTGTATTTATCAAAGAGAGATAGAAATAGCGTTTATAAAAACTAGTACCTACAACCTACAACAAAGTTAAACAATATTTTTAGGTTGTGTTTTAGAATTGAATAAATAATGTAAATATTGTTATGATAAAAAAAAAAAAAAAAATGACAAAAAAAAGTTAGTATAAGTTAGTGTAAGTTAGTTAAGATAGATGTAATCTTTTGAATTTATATTTTGTAAATTTAGAAATTTTGAAAATTGTGTATAAATTGTAAATAATACTGAGTTTGAATACAAATTAATAAATAAATTTACTGCTTTGCCAAGTTGAATTATGGAAATTATTGTTATTGTAAGTAAAAACAGAAATAAGGAATTATTTAGTGCAAATGAATTACATTGTAAAAGAATTTTTTCAAAATGTGTGTGTTAAATTAAAACTGTTAGCTATTTAAAAAAATGTTTAAAAAAAATTAAAATTAAAAAAATGTATGATTTTGTCACTAAATAGTGACAATTTGAACAGTAGTTTTGAAAAATAATTTAAATAAAATAAAAGATTAGTTTATTAAATTGTAGGTTATTGTGTAATAGTGCAATGCAAGCATGTAATTTTACAACCTGTATATGGATTTTGTAGTGAAATTGTAAATATCAAACTTATTGTAACTACATAAAATTTTGGTGTAATGCTTTACATAGTTTGTCTTAAGATAATAAAAAACAAAAGTTAAATTTAAATTAAATGAATAAAAAATAAAAATTTTAAAGTTCAGAAAATTATGACAACATATTAAATGTGTTTTTAATGAAAGTAATTTTATTGAAAGACATAACTTTATCTATTTTACTTGTCGCATACATTCTAAGAAGAATTTATCCATTTGGAACCCATAAATGTAACAATGTTATTCCTGCAATTCTTATTTTAAAATTCATCTTATTTGCTTTCCAAATAGTGCAGTTTTTGTTCAAGAGAAATTGATTTGGCTTCTATATTTACTAAACATTCCCTTAAGTGTTTATTTTCTTTAATGATACCTACCTATTTTGCTTGACCAGATCATCCATTTGTAGTGAAATGTAATTATGTGATTTAGATATTTCACATAAGACAGTTCCCAAAGTTTTTAGATATTGGGCTAGATTATCCAATGAGCAATTTGACAAATCTGTGGCATTTAAATTATGTACTTTTTTCCTCATTATCATCGTTTTTCTCCGAGATTATTAAAAATTCATTGTTCTGCAAAGAACAATCTGTGTATTTCCAAGATGCCATTCCCTATTTGATAGGCTTGAAAAATTCTTTTGAAATTTCTGTGTTATGTCGACTTTCCATTTTAATTTCATTCTAATTGTTAGAATGTGAACTGTTTCATTCGCTAATATTCCTATTAGTTTATACAGTCCAATATGTGGTTTTTCCATTAAAGTTTCAAGCCTGGCATGCCAAGACTTAACATTATTTTGTGTACTTGGTAGGTTATCTTCCAACAAGTCCCTATTTGATAGGCTTGAAAAATTCTTTTGAAATTTCTGTGCATTTGACATGAAATATTCGTCGACACTCACCACTGCATGAAACACCTACAGATTTTTTTGTCATTTTTGCATCACATTTTGCACATTTTGCATATTGATCAGGCATTATAATATTATAGTATTATTATCCATTTTTTAGTTGTGTTTTAGGGCTAAATTATTTTACTTTTTTAAATTTCGCGAACTTTTAAGTGAATATAATTATTTTTGAAAATTTTAATAGTAAAAGATTTCAATTGGAAAATTTATTTTCAATATAACTTAATAATGTTTTTTATATAAATTTTTGTTTTTTCCTTTAATTTGTAATGTATCACTTTTAAAATTTTTCTTTTAATTTAGCCTTAGCTTTAATTATATTATTTTAAGAGCGTTCATCAACTTGTCAAAAAAAAAGCTGTTCTGTCATAATAATCAAGTTATAAACCATAACCATATTGACATTATCTGACCAATGGCGTAATGGTAAAGACGCCGCCTTTCATGTGGAAGATCTCGGGTTCAAACCCCGGTCAGATCATATCCAATAAAAAAATATCCTAAAATTGTTTAATTATATCGTAATAGTTTATATAGTAATATAAAATAAGATTTAATAAAAATATATAAATAATTTTTGTGTAAGATTAAAGATGGCGCACAAAGTTAACATTTGTGCATTCATATTTCATAACCTTATACAATAGCTACAGCCGAGTAATTAACAGCTTAGTGAATATTATGATTAAAGAAACTGAAGCCTCGTTTAAAAAATAAAAACTTGGTGAATGCCCTATACTCCTTCAAGGAGTGGAAAAAGAATACACATATTGACATTAAAAATAGCAATTGCAATAATGAACAAGTGATGAAAAAAAACAAGTAAAGAAACAGTCAGTCGATGAAACCGACTTAGAAATACCCTACCCCTATTTGGTTCAAATTTAAAGACATATCCATAAGTCGTTTAAACACCATAAAAGCTGTTATTAATTTGATCGTAAGACATAGCTAACCAAATTAACTTTATAATACTAAAAACATTTTTTAATTACACTATCTATTAAAAGATATTATAAATTCTTACTAATTTATCTATTTAAAAATATTAAAACAAAAAAACTTGAACCAAATGAAAATATATTTATTCCAATTCAATTACTAAATGAAAAAATTTGAATTATTAAATTTTGTGATAAAAAGATAATCAAAGCATAATATATTCAATAATCCTAATTTTTAAAAATTGAAATTATTTTAAATGGTTAGTTTATATACCTAATAGAAAAGCTTACAAACGCAAAATATGCAATAAATGTATTTCTAAAATACAATTACAAGTTTAGACCTTTTCATATAATTCATTTAAATATAAAAATAAATTTTACATAAATGCAGCAAGTACCTTTGAACATAGCTGAACCACTACAATTAAGTCTAGATTTCGGATACACATAGGACATAGGAAATATATTCTTTGGCTTCGAAATTAAACTCGACTACAACCAATTCCCATGGTACTTTCATTACTAGTAACCTAGTGTTAAATTTCATCAAAATACCGGCATTATTTTCTGAGTTATGTTGTTTTTAAGATATATATTTGTTAGTCCTTGAACTTTTCAAGGGTTCCAGAACCCGAAATTATGGTACGATTTCGTCCATATGCAATCCCGTCATACTTTCAATACTAGTTAACCCTTGTACACAATTGGAATGTTCTATCTTAATTTTAAGTTACTAGTTTTATTAATTTCGATGATAAGCTTTTACACATTGGGGGGTCTAAGAGAGGTTCTGAACCACCACTCCAATTGATCCCAAATTAGGGGGGCACGCAAGAAATAGTAAAGAACACCCTGGGCCAAATTTGAAGCTTCTACATTCGTTTCAAGTTACTATCTTTATTAATTTCGAAAATATGCTTTAAGGTCCTCGGAACTGAGTGGCTGGTCCCCGATCCAATAATCCAATAGGGCCCAAATTTCAAAGACACTTACGAAATAGGAAGGGACACCCTGATACCAAATTTGGAGGTTCTATCTTCATTGGTTTCGGAATTATGCTCGTTTGGCCTAAATTCGATCAAAAAGTCCTAAGTTCCGAACCCATTGTCCAATCCTCACCGTACGTAATCACCGCCGTAGTTTCATTACCAATAACCTGCAGCACAAATTTCATGAAGATAGCCTCATTAGTTGTTGAGTTATCGTGATTTTTTATATATGTTCATTAGCCCTGACACCGATTAAAAGGTCCGGAATCCGAACCGTTGGGCTGATTTCGCCCTTATATAGTCCGCGCTGTACTTATAGTACTAGTTAACCCTTGTACACAATTAGAACGGTCTATCCTAATTTGAAGTAACTATTTTTAGTAATTTCGATTATAAGCCTTTAAAACTTGGGAGGTCTGAGAGGGGTACAGAACCACCACTCCAATTGATCCCAAATTAGGGGAACACGCAAGAGATAGTAAAGAACACCCTTGTGGCGAATTGGAAGCTTCTACATTTTTTCAAGTTGTTATCTTTATTAATTTTAAAGATATGCTTTAAGGTCTTCGGTAATGTGTGGCTGGTCCCCGACCCACTACTCCAATGGGACCCAAATTCACAAGACACTAAGGAAATCGAAAGCGACACTCCGATACCGAATTTGGAGGTTCTATCTTCATTGGTTTCGGAATTATGCTCGTTTGGCCTAAATTCGATCAAAAAGATCTAGGTTCCGAACCCATGGTCCAATCCCGACCTTACGCAATTCCTGAAGTAGTTTCATTACTAGTAACCTACAGCACAAATTTGATGAAGATAGCGTCATTAGTTGTTGAGTTATCGTGATTTTTTATATTTGTTCGTTAGCCCTGAAACCGATGAAAGCGCAGACTTGTTGGAAGATAACCTACCAAGTACACAAAATAATGTTAAGTCTTGGCATGCCAGACTTGAAACTTTAATGGAAAAACCACATATTGGACTGTATAAACTAATAGGAATATTAGCGAATGAAACAGTTCACATTCTAACAATTAGAATGAAATTGAAATGGAAAGTCGACATAAAGCAAAGAAGAGAATATTATAATAAAGAAAACAATATATTAAAAATTATAGGAGACAAAGAAGAAAGACGGTTTATGATTTTTTAAAAGGGAGAGCCATGAACATGAGCTTATAATACATATAAATTATATGGGTTACCTACGAAATCCTGTTATTTTAATCTTGTTTTTTTTAACTTATTTTTTTAAAATGTTGTTTTCTAAAATCGGGTTTTTTTACCTTGCTTTTCAAAATCTATTATAGCTCCTTAACATGGAATACGACAAAAAAAATTTTGTTAACTTACTTTTACTAATTTCTCAGGATCTAACTTCGCCTAAAATTTCAACACCCTAACTTGAAACGTTTAAAAGATATGTGGGGCTAAACATTTTGCAAAAATTGCGTTTTGCGTACTGGTAAATTTTAGTAACGTATGGCATACATTTTACATTTAACGATGCAGTTTTGTGAATCCTATAAAAGCAGCTCTCTTTTACCGTTTTTGGATTGAAAATACACCCACCAGAACTCTTGTAATATCAATTTAAATATAGGGCATGTAGCTTTGTCACCCTCCAAAATTAAGAAAAACCTTTGACACATGTTGAAATATTATTGTAGAGCTTTGAATTTTGTATATCACTAAAAAAAAATTTGCACAGGTTTTAGAGTTACAGGTATTTAAAAATAGCAAAATTTCTATTTTCGAGCCCTTATAGCTCCTAAACAGGGGACGCGACAAAAAAATTTTGTTAACCGATAACAATTTAAATATAGGGCTTTTTGCAACTTTGGGGGGCTGTAGCCCCGTAACAGGTGGGAAGAAAAAAAATTTTGTTTTTAATTTATAAAATTTAATACATAATATGTTTTATAGCAAAATTCTTCGCCTTTTAAAAATATAAAAGTTTTAAATAAAAACGGAAATAGGAAAGAACCCTCGTGTATAAATTTAAAGTTTCTATCATTATTAATTTCGAAGATAAAATTTTTAATTTTGGAATTTCTTGGAAACACCTGAACCAGCAAGAACATCTTTAGTTTCGAAATTATGCTCGTTTGGTCTCAATTTAAACAAAAGCTTCTAGAATCCGAACCCATTGTCAGAGATGAACATAATCCCCGCGTTACTTTCGTTACTAGTAACATAGAGATTAAATTTCATCAAAATAGCGTATTAGTTTTTGAGTTATCGTATTTATGTTCGTTAGCCCTTGAACCGATCAAAGATTCCAGAACCCGAACAGTGGTCCAATTTCGCTCATATGCAGTCCCCGACGTACTTTCAATACTAGTTAACCCTTGTACACAATTGGTAATTTAAGTTACTATTTTTATTAATTCCGATGATAAGCTTTTAAACCTTGGGAGGTTTTAGAGAGGTACTTGAACCACTACTCCAATTGATCTCCAATTGATCAGTAATTCGTTTACTACAGTACGGTGCGGATGTTTTTATTTTTTTCTTTATCGATTATAATTATATTAATTAATAAAAGATAAAAAAAAAGCACTAATCAGCAATTAAGCAAAAAAACAAAAAAAAATTATATATATTTTAATTACGCGAAATGGCTTCGTGTCAATAGTGCAAACTAAAAATTAAAGGAGAAACGGGTATAGAATGTGCAGGTGTGTGCAAAAAATTCTATCATGAGGCATTAAAATGTTCAGGAATGGATCAATCTACGGTGAACTTACTATACACCAACAAGAATATTAAGTTTATTTGTGACGACTGTATTCAATATACACAAAATGTTGATTTGGTCTTACGGTGAACATGGACAGTGCAGTTTCCAAAAACAATGAGTACCTTAAGGAATATAAAGAAGAATTTGAACGTGTAGTTAAAAAATGAAAATGAAGTCGTTGAATTACTTAAGGTCATTGAAACTAATTACATGAAGAGATTGGAAGAAATTAAAGCCAGCCAACAAAAAGAAATAGAGAAAATGGAAAAATTTACTGAAGTCTTTAAAATTGAAACAGAAAAAGTAAAGGAATCATTTGTTAGTGCAATTAAAAAAAATGATGAGGTCCGAAAAAAAATTAATGTGACAAATAATATAAATTCGAATATTGGCCAAACAGTGTCATTTGCTGATGTATTTAAAAATACTAAAGCAAGTGTAAATTTAAAAATGAAGAAAGAGTTACCTTTAATAATAAAACCAAAAAATAAGCTGAAAACTGAAAAAACAAAAAGTGATTTAAATACAAAGGTGGATCCAAAAAATTTGAAAATAAAGAATATTGAAAACAAAAGTAATGGGATGATTTTAATAGAAATGGAAACCATCGAAGATCGTGAAAATATCAAAAAAGAATTAACAGAAAAAATTAATGAGAATTATGATATCAAAATACCTGTGGTCATTAAACCTAATATAGAAATTGTGCACATGAATAATAAATTTAGTGAAAATGATATTGTGGAAAAACTTAAAAACAAAATTCTTTTCTACAAATGAGTGAACTTAAAGTATTAAAGATATATCCAGTGAAAAAATACAACAAAGTAATGTTTAATGCAATCATTCCCAAAAATAATAGCTAACGAAAAATTATGTATTGGATGGGAAAGGTGCAAGGTCTTTGATTCCATAAAATTCTCTAGATGTTATAAATGTAAAGGATTTAACCATAGGGCGGCGGAATGTACGAATAAAGAAACAAGCTTGAAGTGCCACCAATAACACAAGACAAGTGAATGCCAAAAAGAGGAAATTAATAAATGCATTAATTGCTTAAAATCGAACGAAAAATTCAGTTTGGGGTCGGATGTTAATCATAAAACTTTTAGTAGATCATGTCCAGTGTATAAAAATAAATTAAGCATAAGAAAACAAAAAATCGGATACTAGCAATTAAGGAAACTAGAAGAGGAAAATAAATTAAATATAAATGTAAATGAAAATAAAAAAAGTAATTCTGTATGCAGAACTGATAATATTAAGGATAGTATCAATAAGAATAATACTAATGTTAAGCCAAGTATTAATAATATTAGAGACACTAACAGTGATATAACTCATATAAACAAGTGATGAAAAAAACCAAGGGTTTTTAAAAAAGCACATTTTCAAATTTATATTGTATTACATACTGAGTTTAACTTTGGAAATATTTACTTGGAAATAATTACTGCTTACTTATAAAATTTACTGCTAACAGTAAAGTTTTTAATTTAAAGTTGTTATAGCCCTTTCATTTGGAAGGTTGCCAAGTTTCTCAAGGATCTAACTTCATCTAACTCCCCCCTCCCCCCTCCGTCCCCCTCCATTTTTTTAGGTTCTAGCAAATAAATTGTGAATTCCACAAAAATTTGTAATTTTACTTAGAATTATACAATCTAAGAAAAAATGGGTAAAACTGAGAGACACTTACTTCAATTTATGGAACCGCTTTTAAATTTAAAAAAAACCGTTAACATATGTTAAAA
This sequence comes from Dolichopus griseipennis, assembly GCA_963082915.1. Lineage (NCBI taxonomy): Eukaryota > Metazoa > Arthropoda > Insecta > Diptera > Dolichopodidae > Dolichopus > Dolichopus griseipennis. The sequence goes on along the minus strand of OY720443.1, from coordinate 110,025,653 downwards.
TATAAAGCTGGGCCTTTAAATTTTGTATATTAATAAAAAACAAATTGGACAGGTATTCAAGTTACAGGTGCTTAAAAATAGCAAAATTTAAATTTTCGAGCCCTTATAGCTCCTAAACAGGGGGCTTAGCAAAAAAAATTTAATAAACGGGCTCCTACTAATATTTGAGGATCTAACTTCTCCCAAAGTTTTAGGATCCTATCTTAAACCGTTTAGGAGATATATGGGACCAAAAATTTTGCAAAAATTGAGTTTTATATAATGGTAAATTTTAGTACCGTATGGCAACCCTATATAATTAAGCGACATATTTTTGTAAAACCTATAAAAGCAGCTCTCTTCTACCGTTTTTTATTGAAAATAAACCTAACAAAACTGTTGTTATATCAATTTAAATATAGGGATATTTTGGAATTTGCAGGGGCTGTAGCTTTGTCAGCCTTCGAAATTAAGAAAAACCTTTGACACATGTTGAAACATAATTATAGAGCTTTGATTTTTGTATATCACTAAAAAAAAATTTGGACAGGTATTCAAGTTACAGGTGTTTAAAAATAGCAAAATTTCAATTTTCGAGCCCTTATAGCTCCTAAATAGGGGGCTTGACAAAAAAATTTTGTTAACCGACTCCTACTAGTTTCTTAGTATCTAACTTCTCCCAAAATTTCAAGACCCTAGCTTAAACCGTTCAGAAGATATGTGTGGCCAAAAATTTTGCAAAAATTGAGTTTTGTGTAATGTTAAATTTTAGTACCAAAGACACTTACGAAATAGGAAGGGACACCCTGATACCAAATTTGGAGGTTCTATCTTCATTGGTTTCGGAATTATGCTCGTTTGGCCTAAATTCGATCAAAAAGTCCTAAGTTCCGAACCCATTGTCCAATCCTCACCGTACGTAATCACCGCCGTAGTTTCATTACCAATAACCTGCAGCACAAATTTCATGAAGATAGCCTCATTAGTTGTTGAGTTATCGTGATTTTTTATATATGTTCGTTAGCCCTGACACCGATTAAAAGGTCCGGAATCCGAACCGTTGGGCTGATTTCGCCCTTATATAGTCCGCGCTGTACTTATAGTACTAGTTAACCCTTGTACACAATTAGAACGGTCTATCCTAATTTGAAGTAACTATTTTTAGTAATTTCGATTATAAGCCTTTAAAACTTGGGAGGTCTGAGAGGGGTACAGAACCACCACTCCAATTGATCCCAAATTAGGGGAACACGCAAGAGATAGTAAAGAACACCCTTGTGGCGAATTGGAAGCTTCTACATTTTTTCAAGTTGTTATCTTTATTAATTTTAAAGATATGCTTTAAGGTCTTCGGTAATGTGTGGCTGGTCCCCGACCCACTACTCCAATGGGACCCAAATTCACAAGACACTAAGGAAATCGAAAGCGACACTCCGATACCGAATTTGGAGGTTCTATCTTCATTGGTTTCGGAATTATGCTCGTTTGGCCTAAATTCGATCAAAAAGATCTAGGTTCCGAACCCATGGTCCAATCCCGACCTTACGCAATTCCTGAAGTAGTTTCATTACTAGTAACCTACAGCACAAATTTGATGAAGATAGCGTCATTAGTTGTTGAGTTATCGTGATTTTTTATATTTGTTCGTTAGCCCTGAAACCGATGAAAGCGCAGACTTGTTGGAAGATAACCTACCAAGTACACAAAATAATGTTAAGTCTTGGCATGCCAGACTTGAAACTTTAATGGAAAAACCACATATTGGACTGTATAAACTAATAGGAATATTAGCGAATGAAACAGTTCACATTCTAACAATTAGAATGAAATTGAAATGGAAAGTCGACATAAAGCAAAGAAGAGAATATTATAATAAAGAAAACAATATATTAAAAATTATAGGAGACAAAGAAGAAAGACGGTTTATGATTTTTTAAAAGGGAGAGCCATGAACATGAGCTTATAATACATATAAATTATATGGGTTACCTACGAAATCCTGTTATTTTAATCTTGTTTTTTTTAACTTATTTTTTTAAAATGTTGTTTTCTAAAATCGGGTTTTTTTACCTTGCTTTTCAAAATCTATTATAGCTCCTTAACATGGAATACGACAAAAAAAATTTTGTTAACTTACTTTTACTAATTTCTCAGGATCTAACTTCGCCTAAAATTTCAACACCCTAACTTGAAACGTTTAAAAGATATGTGGGGCTAAACATTTTGCAAAAATTGCGTTTTGCGTACTGGTAAATTTTAGTAACGTATGGCATACATTTTACATTTAACGATGCAGTTTTGTGAATCCTATAAAAGCAGCTCTCTTTTACCGTTTTTGGATTGAAAATACACCCACCAGAACTCTTGTAATATCAATTTAAATATAGGGCATGTAGCTTTGTCACCCTCCAAAATTAAGAAAAACCTTTGACACATGTTGAAATATTATTGTAGAGCTTTGAATTTTGTATATCACTAAAAAAAAATTTGCACAGGTTTTAGAGTTACAGGTATTTAAAAATAGCAAAATTTCTATTTTCGAGCCCTTATAGCTCCTAAACAGGGGACGCGACAAAAAAATTTTGTTAACCGATAACAATTTAAATATAGGGCTTTTTGCAACTTTGGGGGGCTGTAGCCCCGTAACAGGTGGGAAGAAAAAAAATTTTGTTTTTAATTTATAAAATTTAATACATAATATGTTTTATAGCAAAATTCTTCGCCTTTTAAAAATATAAAAGTTTTAAATAAAAACGGAAATAGGAAAGAACCCTCGTGTATAAATTTAAAGTTTCTATCATTATTAATTTCGAAGATAAAATTTTTAATTTTGGAATTTCTTGGAAACACCTGAACCAGCAAGAACATCTTTAGTTTCGAAATTATGCTCGTTTGGTCTCAATTTAAACAAAAGCTTCTAGAATCCGAACCCATTGTCAGAGATGAACATAATCCCCGCGTTACTTTCGTTACTAGTAACATAGAGATTAAATTTCATCAAAATAGCGTATTAGTTTTTGAGTTATCGTATTTATGTTCGTTAGCCCTTGAACCGATCAAAGATTCCAGAACCCGAACAGTGGTCCAATTTCGCTCATATGCAGTCCCCGACGTACTTTCAATACTAGTTAACCCTTGTACACAATTGGTAATTTAAGTTACTATTTTTATTAATTCCGATGATAAGCTTTTAAACCTTGGGAGGTTTTAGAGAGGTACTTGAACCACTACTCCAATTGATCTCCAATTGATCAGTAATTCGTTTACTACAGTACGGTGCGGATGTTTTTATTTTTTTCTTTATCGATTATAATTATATTAATTAATAAAAGATAAAAAAAAAGCACTAATCAGCAATTAAGCAAAAAAACAAAAAAAAATTATATATATTTTAATTACGCGAAATGGCTTCGTGTCAATAGTGCAAACTAAAAATTAAAGGAGAAACGGGTATAGAATGTGCAGGTGTGTGCAAAAAATTCTATCATGAGGCATTAAAATGTTCAGGAATGGATCAATCTACGGTGAACTTACTATACACCAACAAGAATATTAAGTTTATTTGTGACGACTGTATTCAATATACACAAAATGTTGATTTGGTCTTACGGTGAACATGGACAGTGCAGTTTCCAAAAACAATGAGTACCTTAAGGAATATAAAGAAGAATTTGAACGTGTAGTTAAAAAATGAAAATGAAGTCGTTGAATTACTTAAGGTCATTGAAACTAATTACATGAAGAGATTGGAAGAAATTAAAGCCAGCCAACAAAAAGAAATAGAGAAAATGGAAAAATTTACTGAAGTCTTTAAAATTGAAACAGAAAAAGTAAAGGAATCATTTGTTAGTGCAATTAAAAAAAATGATGAGGTCCGAAAAAAAATTAATGTGACAAATAATATAAATTCGAATATTGGCCAAACAGTGTCATTTGCTGATGTATTTAAAAATACTAAAGCAAGTGTAAATTTAAAAATGAAGAAAGAGTTACCTTTAATAATAAAACCAAAAAATAAGCTGAAAACTGAAAAAACAAAAAGTGATTTAAATACAAAGGTGGATCCAAAAAATTTGAAAATAAAGAATATTGAAAACAAAAGTAATGGGATGATTTTAATAGAAATGGAAACCATCGAAGATCGTGAAAATATCAAAAAAGAATTAACAGAAAAAATTAATGAGAATTATGATATCAAAATACCTGTGGTCATTAAACCTAATATAGAAATTGTGCACATGAATAATAAATTTAGTGAAAATGATATTGTGGAAAAACTTAAAAACAAAATTCTTTTCTACAAATGAGTGAACTTAAAGTATTAAAGATATATCCAGTGAAAAAATACAACAAAGTAATGTTTAATGCAATCATTCCCAAAAATAATAGCTAACGAAAAATTATGTATTGGATGGGAAAGGTGCAAGGTCTTTGATTCCATAAAATTCTCTAGATGTTATAAATGTAAAGGATTTAACCATAGGGCGGCGGAATGTACGAATAAAGAAACAAGCTTGAAGTGCCACCAATAACACAAGACAAGTGAATGCCAAAAAGAGGAAATTAATAAATGCATTAATTGCTTAAAATCGAACGAAAAATTCAGTTTGGGGTCGGATGTTAATCATAAAACTTTTAGTAGATCATGTCCAGTGTATAAAAATAAATTAAGCATAAGAAAACAAAAAATCGGATACTAGCAATTAAGGAAACTAGAAGAGGAAAATAAATTAAATATAAATGTAAATGAAAATAAAAAAAGTAATTCTGTATGCAGAACTGATAATATTAAGGATAGTATCAATAAGAATAATACTAATGTTAAGCCAAGTATTAATAATATTAGAGACACTAACAGTGATATAACTCATATAAACAAGTGATGAAAAAAACCAAGGGTTTTTAAAAAAGCACATTTTCAAATTTATATTGTATTACATACTGAGTTTAACTTTGGAAATATTTACTTGGAAATAATTACTGCTTACTTATAAAATTTACTGCTAACAGTAAAGTTTTTAATTTAAAGTTGTTATAGCCCTTTCATTTGGAAGGTTGCCAAGTTTCTCAAGGATCTAACTTCATCTAACTCCCCCCTCCCCCCTCCGTCCCCCTCCATTTTTTTAGGTTCTAGCAAATAAATTGTGAATTCCACAAAAATTTGTAATTTTACTTAGAATTATACAATCTAAGAAAAAATGGGTAAAACTGAGAGACACTTACTTCAATTTATGGAACCGCTTTTAAATTTAAAAAAAACCGTTAACATATGTTAAAATATAAAGCTGGGCCTTTAAATTTTGTATATTAATAAAAAACAAATTGGACAGGTATTCAAGTTACAGGTGCTTAAAAATAGCAAAATTTAAATTTTCGAGCCCTTATAGCTCCTAAACAGGGGGCTTAGCAAAAAAAATTTAATAAACGGGCTCCTACTAATATTTGAGGATCTAACTTCTCCCAAAGTTTTAGGATCCTATCTTAAACCGTTTAGGAGATATATGGGACCAAAAATTTTGCAAAAATTGAGTTTTATATAATGGTAAATTTTAGTACCGTATGGCAACCCTATATAATTAAGCGACATATTTTTGTAAAACCTATAAAAGCAGCTCTCTTCTACCGTTTTTTATTGAAAATAAACCTAACAAAACTGTTGTTATATCAATTTAAATATAGGGATATTTTGGAATTTGCAGGGGCTGTAGCTTTGTCAGCCTTCGAAATTAAGAAAAACCTTTGACACATGTTGAAACATAATTATAGAGCTTTGATTTTTGTATATCACTAAAAAAAAATTTGGACAGGTATTCAAGTTACAGGTGTTTAAAAATAGCAAAATTTCAATTTTCGAGCCCTTATAGCTCCTAAATAGGGGGCTTGACAAAAAAATTTTGTTAACCGACTCCTACTAGTTTCTTAGTATCTAACTTCTCCCAAAATTTCAAGACCCTAGCTTAAACCGTTCAGAAGATATGTGTGGCCAAAAATTTTGCAAAAATTGAGTTTTGTGTAATGTTAAATTTTAGTACCAAAGACACTTACGAAATAGGAAGGGACACCCTGATACCAAATTTGGAGGTTCTATCTTCATTGGTTTCGGAATTATGCTCGTTTGGCCTAAATTCGATCAAAAAGTCCTAAGTTCCGAACCCATTGTCCAATCCTCACCGTACGTAATCACCGCCGTAGTTTCATTACCAATAACCTGCAGCACAAATTTCATGAAGATAGCCTCATTAGTTGTTGAGTTATCGTGATTTTTTATATATGTTCGTTAGCCCTGACACCGATTAAAAGGTCCGGAATCCGAACCGTTGGGCTGATTTCGCCCTTATATAGTCCGCGCTGTACTTATAGTACTAGTTAACCCTTGTACACAATTAGAACGGTCTATCCTAATTTGAAGTAACTATTTTTAGTAATTTCGATTATAAGCCTTTAAAACTTGGGAGGTCTGAGAGGGGTACAGAACCACCACTCCAATTGATCCCAAATTAGGGGAACACGCAAGAGATAGTAAAGAACACCCTTGTGGCGAATTGGAAGCTTCTACATTTTTTCAAGTTGTTATCTTTATTAATTTTAAAGATATGCTTTAAGGTCTTCGGTAATGTGTGGCTGGTCCCCGACCCACTACTCCAATGGGACCCAAATTCACAAGACACTAAGGAAATCGAAAGCGACACTCCGATACCGAATTTGGAGGTTCTATCTTCATTGGTTTCGGAATTATGCTCGTTTGGCCTAAATTCGATCAAAAAGATCTAGGTTCCGAACCCATGGTCCAATCCCGACCTTACGCAATTCCTGAAGTAGTTTCATTACTAGTAACCTACAGCACAAATTTGATGAAGATAGCGTCATTAGTTGTTGAGTTATCGTGATTTTTTATATTTGTTCGTTAGCCCTGAAACCGATGAAAGCGCAGACTTGTTGGAAGATAACCTACCAAGTACACAAAATAATGTTAAGTCTTGGCATGCCAGACTTGAAACTTTAATGGAAAAACCACATATTGGACTGTATAAACTAATAGGAATATTAGCGAATGAAACAGTTCACATTCTAACAATTAGAATGAAATTGAAATGGAAAGTCGACATAAAGCAAAGAAGAGAATATTATAATAAAGAAAACAATATATTAAAAATTATAGGAGACAAAGAAGAAAGACGGTTTATGATTTTTTAAAAGGGAGAGCCATGAACATGAGCTTATAATACATATAAATTATATGGGTTACCTACGAAATCCTGTTATTTTAATCTTGTTTTTTTTAACTTATTTTTTTAAAATGTTGTTTTCTAAAATCGGGTTTTTTTACCTTGCTTTTCAAAATCTATTATAGCTCCTTAACATGGAATACGACAAAAAAAATTTTGTTAACTTACTTTTACTAATTTCTCAGGATCTAACTTCGCCTAAAATTTCAACACCCTAACTTGAAACGTTTAAAAGATATGTGGGGCTAAACATTTTGCAAAAATTGCGTTTTGCGTACTGGTAAATTTTAGTAACGTATGGCATACATTTTACATTTAACGATGCAGTTTTGTGAATCCTATAAAAGCAGCTCTCTTTTACCGTTTTTGGATTGAAAATACACCCACCAGAACTCTTGTAATATCAATTTAAATATAGGGCATGTAGCTTTGTCACCCTCCAAAATTAAGAAAAACCTTTGACACATGTTGAAATATTATTGTAGAGCTTTGAATTTTGTATATCACTAAAAAAAAATTTGCACAGGTTTTAGAGTTACAGGTATTTAAAAATAGCAAAATTTCTATTTTCGAGCCCTTATAGCTCCTAAACAGGGGACGCGACAAAAAAATTTTGTTAACCGATAACAATTTAAATATAGGGCTTTTTGCAACTTTGGGGGGCTGTAGCCCCGTAACAGGTGGGAAGAAAAAAAATTTTGTTTTTAATTTATAAAATTTAATACATAATATGTTTTATAGCAAAATTCTTCGCCTTTTAAAAATATAAAAGTTTTAAATAAAAACGGAAATAGGAAAGAACCCTCGTGTATAAATTTAAAGTTTCTATCATTATTAATTTCGAAGATAAAATTTTTAATTTTGGAATTTCTTGGAAACACCTGAACCAGCAAGAACATCTTTAGTTTCGAAATTATGCTCGTTTGGTCTCAATTTAAACAAAAGCTTCTAGAATCCGAACCCATTGTCAGAGATGAACATAATCCCCGCGTTACTTTCGTTACTAGTAACATAGAGATTAAATTTCATCAAAATAGCGTATTAGTTTTTGAGTTATCGTATTTATGTTCGTTAGCCCTTGAACCGATCAAAGATTCCAGAACCCGAACAGTGGTCCAATTTCGCTCATATGCAGTCCCCGACGTACTTTCAATACTAGTTAACCCTTGTACACAATTGGTAATTTAAGTTACTATTTTTATTAATTCCGATGATAAGCTTTTAAACCTTGGGAGGTTTTAGAGAGGTACTTGAACCACTACTCCAATTGATCTCCAATTGATCAGTAATTCGTTTACTACAGTACGGTGCGGATGTTTTTATTTTTTTCTTTATCGATTATAGTTATATTAATTAATAAAAGATAAAAAAAAAGCACTAATCAGCAATTAAGCAAAAAAACAAAAAAAAATTATATATATTTTAATTACGCGAAATGGCTTCGTGTCAATAGTGCAAACTAAAAATTAAAGGAGAAACGGGTATAGAATGTGCAGGTGTGTGCAAAAAATTCTATCATGAGGCATTAAAATGTTCAGGAATGGATCAATCTACGGTGAACTTACTATACACCAACAAGAATATTAAGTTTATTTGTGACGACTGTATTCAATATACACAAAATGTTGATTTGGTCTTACGGTGAACATGGACAGTGCAGTTTCCAAAAACAATGAGTACCTTAAGGAATATAAAGAAGAATTTGAACGTGTAGTTAAAAAATGAAAATGAAGTCGTTGAATTACTTAAGGTCATTGAAACTAATTACATGAAGAGATTGGAAGAAATTAAAGCCAGCCAACAAAAAGAAATAGAGAAAATGGAAAAATTTACTGAAGTCTTTAAAATTGAAACAGAAAAAGTAAAGGAATCATTTGTTAGTGCAATTAAAAAAAATGATGAGGTCCGAAAAAAAATTAATGTGACAAATAATATAAATTCGAATATTGGCCAAACAGTGTCATTTGCTGATGTATTTAAAAATACTAAAGCAAGTGTAAATTTAAAAATGAAGAAAGAGTTACCTTTAATAATAAAACCAAAAAATAAGCTGAAAACTGAAAAAACAAAAAGTGATTTAAATACAAAGGTGGATCCAAAAAATTTGAAAATAAAGAATATTGAAAACAAAAGTAATGGGATGATTTTAATAGAAATGGAAACCATCGAAGATCGTGAAAATATCAAAAAAGAATTAACAGAAAAAATTAATGAGAATTATGATATCAAAATACCTGTGGTCATTAAACCTAATATAGAAATTGTGCACATGAATAATAAATTTAGTGAAAATGATATTGTGGAAAAACTTAAAAACAAAATTCTTTTCTACAAATGAGTGAACTTAAAGTATTAAAGATATATCCAGTGAAAAAATACAACAAAGTAATGTTTAATGCAATCATTCCCAAAAATAATAGCTAACGAAAAATTATGTATTGGATGGGAAAGGTGCAAGGTCTTTGATTCCATAAAATTCTCTAGATGTTATAAATGTAAAGGATTTAACCATAGGGCGGCGGAATGTACGAATAAAGAAACAAGCTTGAAGTGCCACCAATAACACAAGACAAGTGAATGCCAAAAAGAGGAAATTAATAAATGCATTAATTGCTTAAAATCGAACGAAAAATTCAGTTTGGGGTCGGATGTTAATCATAAAACTTTTAGTAGATCATGTCCAGTGTATAAAAATAAATTAAGCATAAGAAAACAAAAAATCGGATACTAGCAATTAAGGAAACTAGAAGAGGAAAATAAATTAAATATAAATGTAAATGAAAATAAAAAAAGTAATTCTGTATGCAGAACTGATAATATTAAGGATAGTATCAATAAGAATAATACTAATGTTAAGCCAAGTATTAATAATATTAGAGACACTAACAGTGATATAACTCATATAAACAAGTGATGAAAAAAACCAAGGGTTTTTAAAAAAGCACATTTTCAAATTTATATTGTATTACATACTGAGTTTAACTTTGGAAATATTTACTTGGAAATAATTACTGCTTACTTATAAAATTTACTGCTAACAGTAAAGTTTTTAATTTAAAGTTGTTATAGCCCTTTCATTTGGAAGGTTGCCAAGTTTCTCAAGGATCTAACTTCATCTAACTCCCCCCTCCCCCCTCCGTCCCCCTCCATTTTTTTAGGTTCTAGCAAATAAATTGTGAATTCCACAAAAATTTGTAATTTTACTTAGAATTATACAATCTAAGAAAAAATGGGTAAAACTGAGAGACACTTACTTCAATTTATGGAACCGCTTTTAAATTTAAAAAAAACCGTTAACATATGTTAAAATATAAAGCTGGGCCTTTAAATTTTGTATATTAATAAAAAACAAATTGGACAGGTATTCAAGTTACAGGTGCTTAAAAATAGCAAAATTTAAATTTTCGAGCCCTTATAGCTCCTAAACAGGGGGCTTAGCAAAAAAAATTTAATAAACAGGCTCCTACTAATATTTGAGGATCTAACTTCTCCCAAAGTTTTAGGATCCTATCTTAAACCGTTTAGGAGATATATGGGACCAAAAATTTTGCAAAAATTGAGTTTTATATAATGGTAAATTTTAGTACCGTATGGCAACCCTATATAATTAAGCGACATATTTTTGTAAAACCTATAAAAGCAGCTCTCTTCTACCGTTTTTTATTGAAAATAAACCTAACAAAACTGTTGTTATATCAATTTAAATATAGGGATATTTTGGAATTTGCAGGGGCTGTAGCTTTGTCAGCCTTCGAAATTAAGAAAAACCTTTGACACATGTTGAAACATAATTATATAGCTTTGATTTTTGTATATCACTAAAAAAAAATTTGGACAGGTATTCAAGTTACAGGTGTTTAAAAATAGCAAAATTTCAATTTTCGAGCCCTTATAGCTCCTAAATAGGGGGCTTGACAAAAAAATTTTGTTAACCGACTCCTACTAGTTTCTTAGTATCTAACTTCTCCCAAAATTTCAAGACCCTAGCTTAAACCGTTCAGAAGATATGTGTGGCCAAAAATTTTGCAAAAATTGAGTTTTGTGTAATGTTAAATTTTAGTACCGTATGGCAACCCTAAATATTTTCCTTTTAAATATTTAAAAAGTTTATAAAACCAGCTATCGTTTGCCGTTTTCGGATTGAAAATATATCTAACAGAACTCTTGTTATAACAATTTAACTATAGGGCTTTTCCCAACTTTGGAGGGTTGTAGCCTCGTAACAGGTGGGGCTACAGAAAAAAATTCTTCTACGAAATTATTTTTTTTGCGAAAACTACCCATGGTTAAAATTTCTTTACTCTATTTCAAACGGTCTAAAAGTTTTTGTAAAAATACGGACAGACGGACAGACCGACGGACGGACAGACGGACAAACGGACAGACGGACGGGCAGAGTGAAGCTATATAGGCACAATTTTACAAAATTTTTTGAAAATATGCTAAAAACGAAAATAATAATAATGAAAATAATAATAATAATAATTTTTTTTTTTTTTTTTTTTTTTTATTTTTTATTTTTTACTTTATTTCATTTTTTTTCAATACAATTCTTTAATTATTTTTTTTTGGATTTTCTTATATCTTACTACGACATTTTCTTTTTTTATTTATTAACTGTGATATAAACAAAACATAAAGTTTTGGTATAAAACATAACAGAAAATTCCATATTTAATAAAACAAGTAAAAGTTACTTACAATCTAAAGGATACATATATATATGTATATTAATAAATATATACAATTATTCTATAACATAACATAATAAAAATTATGTTATGTGTAATTCACTCCTGCGTTATTCTGTCCACTTGTGAGGGATTGTTTCTCAATAAATACTTTAGTTTTTTTACAAAGAGATCTAAATTTGAACACTCCTTTAAATCCAATGGTAGATTGTTATAAATCCTTATAGCTGACGAAAGGCAGCTGTTGCGTGATAACTCAGTTCTTGATTTCGTATGGTTTAGGTTGTTTAACTTCCGGGTATTATAATTGTGGACACAACTTCTTTTAGTAATTTGAATTGCTTTTTTATAAATTCCTTTTTCCAGTTTGAAAATTAGTTTAGCTTTTTCCAAAACAATGATTTGAGATAACTTCAGGTAACCCGTACGCTTAAAAATTACATCTGTTGGGGTAAGCCAATTAAATTTATGCAAACATTTTATCGCCTTGTTTATTATGATTCCAATTTTATCTTTCAGCCAAGTGGAACAGCTAGACCAATTACATATATTATATCTAATGTGTGAAATAATATGAGAATGATATAGACTGTTAGCAGATTGCCTATTCAGTATAATTCCACTTCTTTTGATAGCACCCAACAAAGGCACAATTTTTTTTCTAGTTTAATAATATGATCTTCCCATTTCAACTTCTCATCAATTACAACACCTAGGTATTTATAATAAGTAACTCTTTCAATTTCAATCTTATTTACTAGCAGTTTTGGATTTATATCAACTTTATTTCTGATTTTATATACTATATATTTTGTTTTTTCAGCATTTATAGTTAATTTATTACCTTTAAGCCAATTATTGTATCTCCACAAATCTGCATTTATTACTCTTTCTAATTCATCACAATTTTTGGCACTGTAAATAAGTAAAGTGTCATCGGCGAAGATCTTATATTCAGCTAGTAAATTCGCATACTGGATATTATGAATATAGAGCAGATATAATGTAGGACCTAACACTGACCCTTGAGGAACACCAATATTTATTGTAATCTGATTACTCAGTACTCCATTTATTTTCGTAATAGTTTTTCTATTTTTAAGGTATGAGTTAAGTAGATCCTGAGCTGCTCCCCGTATTCCAATTTCATACAATCTATCAAGTAAGATACTATGATTCACCGTATCAAAGGCCTTCTTTAAATCAACAAATACAGAGCATACATAATTTCCTTCATCCAATTTGTTTATAATTGAGTTAGTAGATTCGAAAACTGCAGAGTCTGTTCCAATTCGTTTTTGAAAACCAAATTGATTCCTATCAAAGCCCACGACCTCTTGAATGAAATCTTGAATTCTGACATTTATAATTTTTTCAAACACTTTTCCTACGCAGCTTGTAAGAGTAATTGGTCTATAATTCGACACATCCAGTGGTGACCCTGATTTAAGTATAGGTATAACAATACTTGATTTTAAACACTCAGGATACATACCAGTAGATAGGCATTTATTTATCAAACAAACAATTTTAGGCGCTATTAATGTTACAACATGCTTTAGATCTGCGGCTGTTATATTATCAGCTCCTGGTGTACTATTTTTTAACTGCATAATGATTTTATATATTTCTTTTTCATCCGTTGGTTGTAGAAAAATTGTTTGACCGTTCAAAATGTTTTTTATTGTATAATTTTCAGAATCAATAATTTTGTCTGCTAATTTGTTTCCAATTTCACTGAAGTGAGTATTGAAGCAGTTTGCAATTTCAAAACTATCACATATTCTAATTCCACTAATATTTATTTCTTTTATTACTTTGTTACAATCATTTGACTTTTTTAAGATACAATTGTTAAGTACTTTCCAGATTTTTCTTTGGTCAGAGCCAGCCAATTGTATTTTATTATTGAAATAATTCTGTTTTGCTCTTGTTATTTCATAAGTTACCTTATTTTTAGCACTTTTAAATCTTGCTAGTATTTCAAGGTTATGGGGATTTTTTTTTAACTTTTTAAACAGTCTATTCCTCTTTTTTATTATGCTTAACAAATCATTTGTCATCCATAAGTTATCCTTTCTGACTCTCATTTGCTTTTTTATTGTAGAGTTTACCTTAGCTCTTTGTAATATATCAATGAGATCATCGACACAATCACTATTATTTGTCACAAGTAGATTTCTAACATTATCTTTAAAAATTTTATAATTTGTGGTATCAATTTCCTTTTTGAAAATAGGTTCCATTTTTTTTACAATTTTATTTATTTTGACAAATACGGCTTTATGATCTAAATTTACAATATCATGCAACTTGAAATCAAATTCATATTTTTCGAGATCTGAAAGAATGTGATCAATGATCGTAGAAGAATTTTCAGTTATTCGAGTAGCATATTCCTTACTTAATTTATTCTTAATACTAATTCCATTAGATTCTAACATTGATTTATAGGATCTAGTGAGCTCTGCATCAACTAATAAATCAATATTGCAGTCACCCATTATAATAATGTTTTTATATCTATCAAAGATTAAGTCTAAGTGTGCTATAAATTCATTATTATTATCACTTGGTCTTTTATAACATACACCAACTTTTAAATCTGGAGTAGTGTCGCTTAGTGAAATAATGATGGTATTGAATTGCTCAAACACTTCCACGACTTTATGTTCCAAATTCTGTTTGACATAAATCGCCGTACCACCTCCTCTAGATAAATTATTGGAATTAAAATAAGCTGAGTATCCTGGAATATTAAAAAACTTTTCCTCCTCCGAGTATAACCAAGTTTCACCAATCATAATGACATCAATACATTTCCTATTTTTTACAAATAATTCAATTTCGAGCATATTTTTTCTTAAACTTCTTGCATTAAAATGAACTATGTTTAGTTTATGAAGTTTGTTATGCATCATGGAGTTGGAATACTAATCATATAATTTTGCCAATTTTCTCTAAATTTTTGCAGCTGTTCTCTGTGTTTATTATCGATATGCCTCCTAAAATAAGCTAAATCATGAAGTACTTCCTTTTTAGATACTCCTGTAATTTCATGATAAGTAAAGTACAATTTGCTAAGTTCATTATAGTTATTCGGTAAGCCTTCTTGATGGATTAGTACTTTCAAACTAGTCTGAGTAATACCTTCATAACAAATATCATTTTGATTATGGAAGTATGACAAATACATTCTCACATTGTTGTAAATTCTGTGATCTCTTAGTCTGGATATAGCATATACATTTTCACCAGTCTCAACAGATTTATTTGTTAATTTTACAATTGGAGGAACGAAAGGGTCTATAAAACTTGCCTGCTTATCTTGTGAATTAGTTATCGTTTCATCACTTATTTTAACAGGTTTAGCCTTAATAAGCGGTTCAATGGTTTCAGCTCTAACCCAGTTTGAATAATTGTTACTAGGAGAATCCTTCTTTAATTTTTTGATTTCTTCCGTAATTACCGTATTTGAACCCTTTATACTATTTGTGCTTGTTTTTTCATTTTTAATATCATTATTATTAGGCTTAGTAGTTTTACTACTTTTATTTTTACTAAAAGACATAATTTTCAAAAATAGATTATTTTTTTCATTAATTCTATGTTTCTTATTTTGACCTTCCTTTGAATATTGGTTAATTTTGTCATTTTTGGGATCAGTGTTATGTTCCTTTACATCTTTTAGATTTAATTTATTAGTATCACTATCATTATTATTATTACTTTCATTATTATTATTATTTATCTTATTAATATTATCATTTACCTTATTATTATTATTATTATTGTCATTAGAAGTAATATTATTATTATTATTGTTATTGTTATTACAATTATTATTATTAATTTTATTTTCAGTAGTATCCATATCAATTTTATTTGCTTTTTCTAAACTATTACACATGCTTTCTGCAACAATCTCCTTACAATCATTCGATATTTTCTCAATACCTTCCGATATCTGTAATTGCTAGTAGCCAATTTTTTGTTTTCTTTCACTCAATTTTTTTAGAAACACTGGGCACAATTTGCTAAATGTTTTATGCTTTACATTAAGACCCAGCTGGAACTTTTCATTATTTTTTTTACAATTTATGCATTCCATAATTTCCTCCTGCTGATCACAATCACTAGTTTTGTGATTCTTATGACATTTGAGACACGTTTCTTGATTTTTACAATCAGCCGATTTGTGATTGAAACCTTTACATTTGTAGCATCGCAATAAATTAATAGCATCAAAGACTTTGCATCTTTCCCAACCTATACAGAGTTTTTCAGCAGCTAAGATTTTAGGAAAAGATTCCTTATCCACTTCAATAATCACGTTTTGCATTTCTTTGTTATATTTTTTTACTGTACTTAATTTTAATACCTTTAATTCACTCATTTCCAAAAAACTATTTTGTTTCTTAATCTTTTCTATTAATTCATCACCAGTAAATTTATTATTCATATGCACTATTTCAAATTTAGTTTTAATTTCAACCGGGATTTTTATATCATAGTTTTCTTTCATTTTATTTTCAAGTTCACTCTTAATTATGTCGCGATTTTCTTTTGTGTCCGTTTCAATTACAATAATTCCATTATTCCTAGATTCAAAGTTTTTAATTTTTAAGTTTTTTGGATCTACATTCGTATTTAAGTCTTTTTTTGTTTTATCAGTTTTTTGCTTATTTTTTGGTTTTATTAACAAGGGCAAATTTTTTTTCATTGCTGGAAATGCATTTACACTATCAATTTTTGTTTTTAAAATATCAGCATATAACACCGATTGACCTATATTTCCATTATTTTTACTTACAATATTTTTTAAATTATTGCACACTTCATCATTTTTTTTTACTGAATTTAGAATTGTATCAATCAGCTTTTCTGTTTGGTTATTTAAGGTTACATTCAGTTTTTCACTTTCCGTTTGAAATAATAATAAAGTGTCATTCATTTTTGTACACAGGTTTTCATTGTCTGTTTTAAATAATTCACTCAGTTTAAAAACTTTTTCCAATTCTTTTTGTTGAACACTTTTTATATTTTCTAACCGTTCAGTATACCTGTCTTCAATAGCTTTCAATAGCTGCATTGTTTCCAATTGATTTTTTTTTAGTGCACTCTCAAATTCTAATTTATATTGCCCAAAATAATCGGTATTTTTTGCAACCTCAAGACCAATATTTTCCAATATCGAATCAACATTATGAATGTATTGAATACAATCATCACAAATAAATTTAATGTTCAAATTTGAACTCAGCAAGTTACTTGCCGACTGTTCAAGACCCGAGCACTTTACAGCGCAATGAAATATTTTTCCACACACTCCGACGCATCTAATACCCGTTTCACCTCGTATTTTCGTCCGACATTTATTGCAATCAGCCATACCTATTAATTGTAGGAACAACTGTTAAGAGCATTGACATTAAATAATTTTGTTTGTTTTATTTTTTTATTGAAATTATTTTTCACCGTTAATTAAAAACACGACCGTACTCGTTAAAAGTATAATTAATACTAATGAATTTTTGAATTATTATTACTATTATTTATTTGATAATAATAGTAATAATAATAATATTAACCATAACAGTGAAAACACCAACAAAATTGATTATAATTAAGATAAAACAAGTAAAGAAACAGTCAGTCGGTGCAACCGACTTAGAAATATCCTACACCTATTTGGTTCAAATTTAAGGACATATCCATAAGTCATTTTAACACCATAGAAGCTGTTATTAATTTGATCGTAAGACATAGCTAACCAAATTAACTGTATAATACTAAAAACATTTTCTAATTACTCTATCTATTAAAAAATACTACAAATTCTTACTAATTTATCTATTTAAAAATATTAAATAGCAAACAAACTTGAAATAAATGAAAATATATTTATTCCAATTCAATTACAAAATGAAAAAATTCTAATTATTAAATTTTGTGATAAAAAGATAATCAAAGCATAATATATTTAATAATCCAAATTTTTAAAAATTGCAATTATTTTAAATGGTTAGTTTATATACCTAATAGAAAAGCTTATAAACGCAAAATATACAATAAATGTATTTCTAAAATACAATTAAAAATTTACACCTTTTCATATAATTCATTTAAATATAAAAATAAATTTTACATAAATGCAGCAAGTACCTTTGAACATAGCTGAACCACTACAATTAAGTCTAGATTTCGGAGACACATAGGACATAAGAAATATATTCTTTGGCTTCGAAATTAAACTCGACCACAACCAATTCCCATGGTACTTTCATTACTAGTAACCTACTGTTAAATTTCATCAAAA
This sequence comes from Dolichopus griseipennis, assembly GCA_963082915.1. NCBI lineage: Eukaryota > Metazoa > Arthropoda > Insecta > Diptera > Dolichopodidae > Dolichopus > Dolichopus griseipennis. Next base: position 110,007,438 of record OY720443.1, on the reverse strand, counting down.
TACCGGCATTATTTTTTGAGTTATGGTGTTTGTAAGATATATGTTTGTTAGTCCTTGAACTTTTCAAGGGTTCCAGGACCCGAAATTATGGTACGATTTCGCCCATATGCAGTCCCGTCATACTTTCAATACTAGTTAACCCTTGTACACAATTGGAACGCTCTATCTTAATTTTAAGTTACTAGTTTTATTAATTTCGATGATAAGCTTTTATACATTGGGGGATCTAAGAGAGCTTCTGAACCACCACTCCAATTGATCCCAAATTAGAGGGGCACGCAAGAAATAGTAAAGAACACCTTTGTGGCAAATTGGAAGCTTCTTCATTTGTTTCAAGTTACTATCTTTATTAATTTCGAAAATATGCTTCAAGGGCCTAAGAACTGAGTGGCTGGTCCCCGATCCACTACTCCAATGGGGCCCAAATTTCAATGACACTTTCGAAATAGGAAGGGACACCCTGATACCAAATTTGGAGGTTCTATCTTCATTGGTTTCGGAATTATGCTCGTTTGGCCTAAATTCGATCAAAAAGTTGTAAGTTCCGAACCCATTGTCCAATCGTCACCGTACGTTATCACCGCCGTAATTTCGCTGCCAATAACCTACAGCACAAATTTCATGAAGATAGCCTCATTAGTTGTTGAGTTATCGTGATTTTTTATATATGTTCCTTAGCCCTGACATCGATTAAAAGGTCCGGAATCCGAACCGATGGGCTGATTTCGCCTTTATATAGTCCGCGCTGTACTTATAGTACTAGTTAGCCCTTGTACACAATTTGAACGGTCTATCCTAATTTTAAGTAACTATTTTTAGTAATTTCGATTATAAGCCTTTAAAACTTGGGAGGTCTGAGAGGGGTACAGAACCACCACTCCAATTGATCCCAAATTAGGGGAACACGCAAGAGATAGTAAAGAACACCCTTGTGGCAAATTGGAAGCTTATACATTTTTTCAAGTTGTTATCTTTATTAATTTTAAAGATATGCTTTAAGGTCTTCGGAAATGTGTGGCTGCTCCCCGACCCACTACTCCAATGGGACCCAAATTCACAAGACACTTAGGAAATAGGAAGGGACACCCTGAAACTAAATTTGGAGGTTCTATCTTCATTGGATTCGGAATTATGCTCGTTTGGCCTAAATTCGATCAAAAAGTTCTAGGTTCCGAACCCATGGTCCAATCCCGACCTTACGCAAGTCCCGACGTAGTTTCATTACTAGTAACCTACAGCACAAATTTGATGAAGATAGCGTCATTAGTTGTTGAGTTATCGTGATTTTTTATATTTGTTCGTTAGCCCTGAAACCGATTAAAAGGTCCAGAATCCGAACCCATGGGCCGATTTCGCCCATATGCAATCCCCGCCGTACTTTCAGTCCTAGTAACCTACAGTTAAAATTTCATCAAGATAGCTCCATTATTTTTTGAGTTATCGTGCCTACGGACGGACGGACGGACGGACGGACATGGCTATATCGACTAAGGCGGTCACGCTGATTACAAATATATATTCTTTTCCATATCTAGCTCGCTTCCTTTAGGTGGTTACAAACACCAAACCAAAGTTAATATACCCCTTTACCTATTCTATAGGTGTAGGGTATAAAAAGCGTATCTACATTCTTTCATATTTTCCAAAATTATGGTCAAATAAAAACACTATCCTTAAAAGTAATATAAAAATAAATAAAACTATTAATAATAATTCAAAAAGTAGCATTAAAAATGATAAAATTAACCAAAAAAATTATAATAACAAGTAAAGAAACAGTCAGTCGGTGCAACCGACTTAGAAATACCCTACACCTATTTGGTTCAAATTTAAGGACATATCCATAAGTCATTTTAACACCATAGAAGCTGTTATTAATTTGATCGTAAGACATAGCTAACCAAATTAACTGTATAATACTAAAAACATTTTCTAATTACCCTATCTAATAAAAAATACTACAAATTCTTACTAATTTATCTATTTAAAAATATTAAAAAACAAACAAACTTGAAATAAATGAAAATATATTTATTCCAATTCAATTTTAAAATGAAAAAATTCTAATTATTAAATTTTGTGATAAAAAGATAATCAAAGCATAATATATTTAATAATCCAAATTTTTAAAAATTGCAATTATTTTAAATGGTTAGTTTATATACCTAATAGAAAAGCTTATAAACCCAAAATATGCAATAAATGTATTTCTAAAATACAATTAAAAGTTTACACCTTTTCATATAATTCATTTAAATATAAAAATAAATTTTACATAAATGCAGCAAGTACCATTGAACATAGCTGAAACACTACAATTAAGTCTAGATTTCGGAGACACATAGGACATAGGAAATATATTCTTTGGCTTCGAAATTAAACTCGACCACAACCAATTCCCATGGTACTTTCATTACTAGTAACCTACTGTTAAATTTCATCAAAATACCGGCATTATTTTTTGAGTTATGGTGTTTGTAAGATATAAGTTTGTTAGTCCTTGAACTTTTCAAGGGTTCCAGGACCCGAAATTATGGTACGATTTCGCCCATATGCAGTCCCGTCATACTTTCAATACTAGTTAACCCTTGTACACAATTGGAACGCTCTATCTTAATTTTAAGTTACTAGTTTTATTAATTTCGATGATAAGCTTTTACACATTGGGGGGTCTAAGAGAGGTTCTGAACCACCACTCCAATTGATCCCAAATTAGGGGGACACGCAAGAAATAGTAAAGAACACCCTTGTGGCAAATTGGAAGCTTCTACATTTGTTTCAAGTTACTATCTTTATTAATTTCGAAAATATGCTTTAAGGGCCAAAGAACTGAGTGGCTGGTCCCCGATCCACTACTCCAATGGGGCCCAAATTTCAAAGACACTTACGAAATAGGAAGGGACACCCTGATACCAAATTTGGAGGTTCTATCTTCATTGGTTTCGGAATTATGCTCGTTTGGCCTAAATTCGATCAAAAAGTTCTAAGTTCCGAACCCATTGTCCAATCCTCACCGTACGTAATCACCGCCGTAGTTTCGCTGCCAATAACCTACAGCACAAATTTCATGAAGATAGCCTCATTAGTTGTTGAGTTATCGTGAGTTTTTATATATGTTCCTTAGCCCTGACATCGATTAAAAGGTCCGGAATCCGAACCGTTGGGCTGATTTCGCCCTTATATAGTCCGCGCTGTACTTATAGTACTAGTTAACCCTTGTACACAATTTGAACGGTCTATCCTAATTTTAAGTAACTATTTTTAGTAATTTCGATTATAAGCCTTTAAAACTTGGGAGGTCTGAGAGGGGTACAGAACCACCAGTCCAATTGATCCCAAATTAGGGGAACACGCAAGAGATAGTAAAGAACACCCTTGTGGCAAATTGGAAGCTTCTACATTTTTTCAAGTTGTTATCTTTATTAATTTTAAAGATATGCTTTAAGGTCTTCGGAAATGTGTGGCTGGTCCCCGACCCACTACTCCAATGGGACCCAAATTCACAAGACACTTAGGAAATAGGAAGGGACACCCTGATACTAAATTTGGAGGTTCTAACTTCATTGGTTTCGGAATTATGCTCGTTTGGCCCAAATTCGATCAAAAAGTTCTAGGTTCCGAACCCATGGTCCAATCCCGACCTTACACAATTCCCGAAGTAGTTTCATTACTAGTAACCTACAGCACAAATTTGATGAAGATAGCGTCATTAGTTGTTGAGTTATCGTGATTTTTTATATTTGTTCGTTAACCCTGAAACCGATTAAAAGGTCCAGAATCCGAACCCATGGGCCGATTTCGCCCATATGCAATCCCCGCCGTACTTTCAGTCCTAGTAACCTACAGTTAAAATTTCATCAAGATAGCTCCATTATTTTTTGAGTTATCGTGCCTACGGACGGACGGACGGACGGACGGACATGGCTATATCGACTAAGGCGGTCACGCTGATCACAAATATATATACTTTTCCATATCTAGCTCGCTTCCTTTAGGTGGTTACAAACACCATACCAAAGTTAATATACCCCTTTACCTATTCTATAGGTGTAGGGTATAATAATACAGAAAAAGGAGAAAATGATAGTACAAGTATGATTAAAACGATAGAATTCACCAAACTAAAGATAAAATTAAAAACGATAAAATTAACCCAAGCTATGATAATAATACAGAAAAAAGAGAAAATGATAGTATTAGTAAGATGAAAAATTATACAATTAACTAAACCAATGATAATAGTAATAATAATGTAGAAATTAAAGACTCTAAATACCCAAACTGGAATAAAGACGAAACAATAAATCCACAGAACACAACTGAAAGAAAAATAGGTTACTCCAAATTCCAAGATGATAGGAAAAGTTTTGTTCAACCCATGTCACCCCCAATTGTAAGGCGTACAAAAAGAGCATTTGAAAATGGACATAGTGTATATGTTTTTTCCAGATTAAGGGATTCCAGAATATATAATAATGTGCGATTATATTTGGCATTTTTCCACTATCAACATTTCCACTATTACGGTTAGACATAACTGATAATAAATTGGCGGTTAGGATATCAGTTATGTTTAAATTTAAAATTAAAACAGTAATGAGCATAAGATATTGTGCTTACTGTTCTTAATTAAATTTAAATATGAAAAGTTTTTAAAGTTTGGTTTAAATACAAAGTTAATATTATCAAAGTTTAAGCTTGATTTAATATTTACGTGGAAAATTTAAAAAATTTAAAGCTGATAGAGTTCGTCCGTTATGTTTGAAAATTAAGCTTCCAACTGCCATTTTAAAGTTTAAAAGCTTAAAAAATCGATGGAAATTTTTTGTTTGATTATTAACTTAACTGCAAAAGTTTTGAAAAAAATGAAACAAATAAACGTTTGAAATTATATTGTTAATAATATAAAGGCGTGATCAAGTTCAAGTTAAAAAAAAAAAAATATATAAAACTTGATTTTAAAAAGTTGTTTTTAATATTAAATAACAGCATAGCATGTTTTACTAAAAGTTAATAAATTATTATTCATTAAATAATATCTTTTTTATTTGTACATGAATCATGGTTTTTATCAAAGCCAAGCCACCTAACCAAAACTTGATTTCCTTTTTTTCTTATTATTTTTTCTACAAGGTAAACATTAGGAAATTTAACAGATGTAAGTTCAGGTTCATAAAAACTGCCTTTTATTTGTTTTTGTGTGTAATCAAGTAAATTGTATGTTATTGGATCAGGTCTTTTTATTTTCGTTATTGTATAAATTTCTGTTGACCAATTAGGTTGATAACCTTTTGCAAATATACCTTTAAATTTACTTATACGAACAAAATCTCCAACTTTGTATTTTGCTTTTCGGAATACTCTTAATTTATTTAGACAGTTTTTAATAAAAATTTCTCATTTTTCTTTGTAACATTTTTAGGTGGAAGTTTAATTGTATGATGATATGTTGAGTTATATTTTACTATTAGCGATGGCAGAATATGTAACCATTTATATGTGCCTTGTAAACTGAATTGTTTCCACATCATGTTTTTTTGGGTGCGATTGAAACGTTCTACAATTGATGCTTTTAGTTCTGAATATGTATGATAATGGTTAATTTTATATTTCCTCATTAGATTTTGAAATTTTTTGTTGAAAAATTCCGTATCTTGATCAGATTGTAAATTTTTTGGTTTTTACCAGCACGCTTAAAAATATTTTTCATTGCGATTAAAACATTATCAGCGCTTTTGTTTTTAATCGGTTCAGCATACGCAAATTTTTAAAATGTATCAATAACGGTTAATAAATATTTATATGCCTTATTAAATTTTGCATATGGAATCATTTCAACCAAATCAATTTGCCAAGTATCCAAATCAATTTGCCAAGTAACTTTATTAACCGACTCCTACTAGTTTCTTAGTATCTAACTTCTCCCAAAATTTCAAGACCCTAACTTGAACCGTTCAGAAGATATGTGTGGCCAAAAATTTTGCAAAAATTGAGTTTTGTGTAATGTTAAATTTTAGTACCGTATGGCAACCCTAAATATTTTCCTTTTAAATATTTAAAAAGTTTATAAAACCAGCTATCGTTTGTCGTTTTCAGATTGAAAATTCTCTTGTTATAGCAATTTAAATATAGGGCTGTTCCCAAATTTTGGGAACTGTAGCCTCGTAACAGGTGGGGCTACAGAAAACAATTCTTCTACGAAATTATTTTTTTTGCGAAAACTACCCATAGTTAAAATTTCTTTACTCTATTTCAAACAGTGTAAAAGTTTTTGTAAAAATACGGACAGACGGACGGACGGACAGACGGACAGACGGACGGACAGAGTGAAGCTATATAGGCACATTTTTATAAATTTTTTTGAAAATGTGCTAAAAACGAAAATAATAATAATGAAAATAATAATAATAACAATAATAATAATAATAATAGTAATAATAATAATATTAACCATAACAGTGAAAACACTAACAAAATTGATTATAATTAAGATAAAACGAGGAAGATTATAGTTGCCCTTGTCAACTTTTAGATACCCGTGCATACCCACTATGGCGTATAAAATAAACCGTAATTTACTTCCCTTATACGTTTAACTCATTACCCCTTAATTTTGACGTAAAAAAAAAAAATAAATTAAAAAAAAAAAAAAATCACAAAACAAAAAACAAAATTTTCATTCATTGTCCCATAACTTTAGCTTAAAAAAAAAAAAAAAAATAAAAAAAAAAAAAACAAAAAAAAAAATTGGCCCCCCCCTAAAAGTCCGATGCTCCGAGTGATGTCCAACTTTGCCAAGTAACTTGCCCTATTAATTTACCTGCCCAATTTTAATTTTAACATTGTAGCTTCATTAGATTCACAGTTATTGAATCGAAAACTTTGTATGGCAGCCCCCCGAAAATGGGGACCTAACATTTTGAAACTTCATATAAGTGCTCGATTCATTATATAACTAACCGTGTGTAATTTTCAGCCTCGTAGTATAATTAGTTTTGAAGAAATTCATATTGGTGCAAAGAAGTTGTATGGCAGCCCCCCGAAAATGGGGCCCTAACATTTTGAAACTTCATATAAGTGCTCGATTCATTATATAACTAACCGTATGTAATTTTCAACCTCGTAGTATAATTAGTTTTGAAGAAATTCATATTGGTGCAAAGAAGTTGTATGGCAGCCCCCCGAAAATAAGGCCCTAACATTTTGAAACTTCATATAAGTGCCGGAGTCATTATAAAACTAACCGTGTGTAATTTTCATCCCCGTAGTATAAATAGTTTTGAAGAAATTCATATTGGTGCAAAGAAGTTGTATGGCAGCCCCCGAAAATGGGGCCCTAACATTTTGAAACTTCATAGAAGTGCTCGATTCATTATATAACTAACCGTATGTAATTTTCAGCCTCGTAGAATAATTAGTTTTGAAGAAATTCATATTGGTGCAAAGAAGTTGTATGGCAGCCCCCCGAAAATGGCGCCCTAACATTTTGAAACTTCATATAAGTGCTCGATTCATTATATAACTAACCGTATGTAATTTTCAGCCTCGTAGTATAATTAGTTTTGAAGAAATTCATATTGGTGCAAGGAAGTTGTATGGCAGCCCCCCGAAAATGGGGCCCTAACATTTTGAAACTTCATATAAGTGCCGGAGTCATTATAAAACTAACCGTGTGTAATTTGCATCCCCGTAGTATAAATAGTTTTGATGAAATTCATATTGGTGCAAAAAAGTTGTATGGCAGCTCCCCGAAGCCTTGGTCCGATTTTAACCAAAAACAATAGGGAACCTAGAAATTGTCTAAAAATTACTTTGTGAAAGTTTCAGAACTCTAGCTCTTATAGTTTTTGAGTTATCGTGCTGACGGACGGACGGACGGACGGACACACATAGCTAGATCGATTCACTTTTCGATGCTGATTCGATACGTACCCTTGACACTATATCTAGCTCTTATATTTCGATGCGTTACAAACGGAGGAGTAATTTTAATATACCCGATGTTCATATATGTATGCACGGGTATAAAAAGCGTATCTACATTCTTTCATATTTTCCAAAATTATGGTCAAATAAAAACACTATCCTTAAAAGTAATATAAAAATAAATAAAACTATTAATAATAATTCAAAAAGTAGCATTAAAAATGATAAAATTAACCAAAAACATTATAATAATAATACAGAAAAAGGAGAAAATGATAGTACAAGTATGATTAAAACGATAGAATTCACCAAACTAAAGATAAAATTAAAAACGATAAAATTAACCCAAGCTATGATAATAATACAGAAAAAAGAGAAAATGATAGTATTAGTAAGATAAAAAATTATACAATTAACTAAACCAATGATAATAGTAATAATAATGTAGAAATTAAAGATTCCAAATACCCAAACTGGAATAAAGGTGAAACAATAAATCCACAGAACACAACTGAAAGAAAAATAAGTTACTCCAAATTTCAAGATGATAGCAAAAGTTTTGTTCAACCCATGTCACCCCCAATTGTAAGGCGTACAAAAAGAGCAATTGAAAATGGACATAGTGTATATGTTTTTTCCAGATTAAGGGATTCCAGAATATATAACAATGTGCGATTATATTTGGCATTTTTCCACTAATCAAGAAGGACTACTAACTGACTATCCGGAACTTCGGAGAATATATGACAGGTACCACGAAAACATAGGAATCTGCAATAAAGATGTTTCGAATAATCTAGCTAAATATGTACGACATGTTTAAAACAAATATAGGGAAAATCTTCCAAAGTCAAGAGAACCTTGGCAAAATTACTTGATCGGCAGATGATAATGACAGAACAAGAAAATATAATGTAAATTAGAGATCTAAATATATTGTATTTAAATATATGTAGCATTAGAAATAAAATACTGGAACTTTATTTTATTTATTTTATTTATTTATTTAATAAAAAGAAATATAAGTTACAATTATTATTTATAAATACTAGACTTAGACAATAACTTAAAATTGGTATAAAAAGTCTTAGCAGTTATAAAGCTTATATAAACAATTATACAATATAAATACAAAAATAGCTATATATTCATACATATATATACACATATACATATATATACATATATATACATTTACACATATATTCATGTACACATACATACATATACATTTAATTTTTTATAAGCCAAATAAATCATTAACAATAGTAAGTAGTAACATTTTTATATTTTATTAACATTTCCATTTTATTAATTTTTATACCCGTGCATACATATATGACATCGGGTATATTAGATTTGCTCCTCCGTTTGTAACGCATCGATCTAGAAGAGCTAGATATAGTGTCAAGGGTACGTATCGGCTCAGAATCGAAAAATTAGTCGATCTAGCTATGTGTGTCTGTCCGTCCGTCCGTCCGTCCGTCCGTCCGTCCGTCCCTCCGTCCGTCCGTCCGTCCGTCCGTCTGTGTGTCAGCACGATAACTCAAAAACTAAAAGAGCTACAGTTTTGAAATTTTCACAAAATATTTTTCAATCAATTTCTAGGTTCCCTATTTTTTTTGGTTAAGATCGGACCAAAACTTCGGGTAGCTCTCGAATAGCTAACTTTTTTAACTCCAATATTTTCATACAAAAATTTTAACATGAAGTATTTAACATGAAATTATATGAATTTTGTTTGTTTTTGTTTTTTGTTTTTGTTACAAAAAGTAGATAAAGATTTCGAGTTAGAATTTCATACGATTTAAATGATGCGTAAAATTTTTAAAAAAATTTTAGATTTGGACTTTGTACTTTGAGATTTATGAATTAAAATGAAAAAAAATTATGAATATGATGATAATTTTTGATCATGATGATCTGATCATTATATGAGTATGATTATAATATGATGCTTATTTTGCTTGGTTTTAATATAAGTATTTGTGAATTAAAAATTAATTACTTATAAGAGATGGAATTGAAAAATTAGAGCAAGAGTTTTGAAATTCACACAAAACATTTTTGGGACATTTTTTAGGTTCCCTATTTTTTTTGGTTAAGACCAGATCAAGGTTTCGGGGAGCTGCCACACAACTTATTTAAATCAATATGAATTTCTTCAAAAGTAATTATACCAGGAAGATGAAAATTACACACGGTTAGTTTTATAATGAATCAAGAACTTATATGAAGTTTCAAAATGTTACGACTTCATTTTCGGGGGGCTGCCATACAACTTTTTTGCACCAATATGAATTTCTTGAAAACTGATTATACCTACTACGAGGATGAAAATTACACACTGTTAGTTATATAATGAATCGCGCACTTATATGAAGTTTCAAAATGTTACGGCCCCGTTTTCGGGCAACTGCCATACAAAGTAATCAATTCGATAACTGTGAATCTAATGAAGCTACGAGGTTAAAATCAAAACTGGGCAGATAAAGTAATAGGGCAAGTTAGTTGGCAAAGTTGGACATCACTCGGACCAACTTTTAGGGCGGGCTATTTTTTTTTTTTTTGTTTTTTTTTTTTTTTTTGTTTTTAAGCAAAAATTATGGTAGTATAATGGAATTAAAAATTTAATTTTTTTTTTAAGCTAAAATTATGGGATAAAAAGGTAAATTTTTTTTTAACTATTTTACTTTCTTATATTTTTTTTGTAATATTTATAATAGCATAGAGGAAATAAATAACGGTTAGTGGGTATGCACGGGTATCTAAAAGTTGACAAGGGCAACTATAATCTTCCTCGTTTGTTATAGTTCTAATAACCTTCCTAATAAAATTGAATCATTTTTTATCAAAAACTTTAATTTATTTGTGAATCTACCCATATCACTGCATTTTTTTAAATTCTGAGGAAGACTGTTATAGATTCTGATTGAGGAGCAAAAATTACTGTTATTAGCCAATTCAGTTCTAGCTTTTTCGTGACACAATTTATCCATATTTCTTGTATTATAGTTGTGTATATTCCTTCTCTTTTTATACCCGTGCATACATATATGACATCGGGTATATTAGATTTGCTCCTCCGTTTGTAACGCATCGATCTAGACGAGCTAGATATAGTGTCAAGGGTACGTATCGGCTCAGAATCGAAAAATTAGTCGATCTAGCTATGTGTGTCTGTCCGTCCGTCCGTCCGTCCGTCCGTCCGTCCGTCCGTCCGTCCGTCCGTCTGTGTGTCAGCACGATAACTCAAAAACTAAAAGAGCTACAGTTTTGAAATTTTCACAAAATATTTTTCAATCAATTTCTAGGTTCCCTATTTTTTTTGGTTAAGATCGGACCAAAACTTCGGGTAGCTCTCGAACAGCTAACTTTTTTAACTCCAATATTTTCATACAAAAATTTTAACATGAAGTATTTAACATGAAATTATATGAATTTTGTTTGTTTTTGTTTTTTTTTTGTTTTTTGTTTTTGTTACAAAAAGTAGATAAAGATTTCGAGTTAGAATTTCATATGATTTAAATGATGCGTAGTTTATTTAAGATAAGCAAAAAAGAAGACAAAGATTTTTTTAAGTAAATGGCTTATTGATATTGATAGATAATTATGAATATATATGATGAATCATATTATATGAATATGATGAGTATTATCTATCATGATGATTATTATATGAATGTGATCATATGAAGTTGATTTGGCTTAAGTTTAATATATTCGTGAATTAAAAATTAATTATAAGAGATGGAATTGAAAAATTAGAGCAAGAGTTTTGAAATTCACACAAAACATTTTTGGGACATTTTTTAGGTTCCCTATTTTTTTTGGTTAAGACCAGATCAAGGTTTCGGGGAGCTGCCACACAACTTATTTAAATCAATATGAATTTCTTCAAAAGTAATTATACCAGGAAGATGAAAATTACACACGGTTAGTTTTATAATGAATCAAGAACTTATATGAAGTTTCAAAATGTTACGACTTCATTTTCGGAGGGCTGCCATACAACTTTTTTGCACCAATATGAATTTCTTGAAAACTGATTATACTACGAGGATGAAAATTACACACTGTTAGTTATATAATGAATCGAGTACTTATATGAAGTTTCAAAATGTTACGGCCCCGTTTTCGGGCAACTGCCATACAAAGTAATCAATTCGATAACTGTGAATCTAATGAAGCTACGAGGTTAAAATCAAAACTGGGCAGATAAAGTAATAGGGCAAGTTAGTTGGCAAAGTTGGACATCACTCGGACCAACTTTTAGGGCGGGCTATTTTTTTTTTTTTTGTTTTTATTTTTTTTTTTTTTTTTTTAAGCAAAAATTATGGTAGTATAATGGAATTAAAAATTTAATTTTTTTTGTAAGCTAAAATTATGGGATAAAAAGGTAAATTTTTTTTTAACTATTTTACTTTCTTATATTTTTTTTGTAATATTTATAATAGCATAGAGGAAATAAATAACGGTTAGTGGGTATGCACGGGTATCTAAAAGTTGACAAGGGCAACTATAATCTTCCTCGTTTAATAAGGTTTTGCTTTTAGTTATGCCCTTTTCAATTTTGTGAATTATTTTAGCCTTTTCCAATATTATTAATTCATTTAGCTTAAGAAAACCTGTTCTACTATATAGTTCTTCAGTAGGTGTGCGCCAATTTAACCCATAGAGTATCTTGATGGCTTTATTAATCGCTGTGCTCACTTTCTTTCTTAGTGTGGTAGTACAACACGACCATGTCGCCACATTGTATCGGATATGGGACATGATGTGTGCGTGAAACAACAGTCTAGCTGATTTATCCTCTAATTTCAACCCACATCTCTTAATAGCACCTAGTAATGGCATAATTTTTTTCAAAATGCAATTAACATGATCGAACCATGATAGTTTAGAATCTATGGTAATGCCAAGATATTTATAACATTGCTCCCTTTTGATTTCTTTGTTCCCAATACAAATTTTTAGATTAATATCAGGTTTATTGCCCATTCTAAATATCATATACTTTGTTTTTTCCACATTCACTGTTAGTTTATTTCCATTTACCCATTTCCTATATCTATCTAGATCCTCATTTACAAGTCTTTCCAGAGACTCAGCATTTTTTCCTGTATATATAAGTAAAGTATCATCAGCGAATATTTTATAGTCCGCTTTTAGGTTAGCATATTGCATATTATGTACATATAGTAGATATAGTGTTGGTCCAAGTACAGATCCTTGCGGGACCCCCAAAGTTAATGCACTTTTACCACTATACACACCATTGACTTTGGTCACAATAAACCTGTTTTCAAGATATGATTTTAGAAGTTTATGAGGAAGCCCCCTTATTCCAATTTCATATACTCTATCCAATAGAATTTTATGATCCACAGTATCAAAAGCTTTTCTTAAATCAACAAAAATTGAGCAGACATAATTTCCTTTATCCAGATTGCCAATAATAGATCTGATAGAATCATTTATTGCTACATCTGTGCCATGAGATTTCTGGAAACCAAATTGATTAATATCAAATCCACCGGAACTTTTGATAAATTCACAAATTCTTTTATTGATTATTTTTTCAAAAATCTTACTCAAACAACTAGTAAGTGTAATAGGTCTATAGTTAGAAGTATCCAAAGGAGAACCATTTTTGTAAATAGGTATCACAGATGCGGATTTTAATGTTTGTGGATAGACACCTGAGCGAAAGCAATTATTAACAAGATTACTGATTATTGGCGATATAATATTAGCTATAGTTTTTAAATCCTTTGCTGCTATGTTATCCGAGCCAGGTGCATTATCTTTCAAATTCATAATAACAGAATAAACTTCATTATGATTTGTAGGAATTAGAAACATAGAGTTTTCATTTATTATATTTCTTATCGTATTTTCATCCCTAACTTGAATGTTATCAGCTAATTTTTTCCCAATATTACTAAAGTGATCATTAAAACTGTTAGCTAAGTCATTACTGCTATTTAAAAGTTTATCATTATAACTAATTTCCTTAATTATTTTCTTATCATCTGATTTTTGGTTTGCTACGTGAGAGTTCAAAACTGTCCATATCTTTTTAGTATTTGAACCTGCTGTTTGTAATTTTTTGTTAAAATGAGCTTGTTTAGCTTTTTTTATCTCAATATTGACCTTGTTTTTCATTTTGTTGTAATTAAATTTATGCTCTAAACAATTTGGGTACTTTTTGTGTCTCTTGTATAATTTGTTTCTATACTTAATCATTTTTAAGATTAGCTTAGACATCCAGTGATTGTGCTTTCTGGTTCTAATGTTTTAAACAATTGAACACCTTTCTTTAACAGTACTTATTAGTTTAACCAGTTCATCCACATTTTCGTAATCATAATTACGTAAATAATTTTCCATTAGATGTGAGTATTTTGCATAATTTGTAATATTTATTTGTTTATTCTCCATAGCTTCAAGTTTTCTAAGAACTGTTTTAATTTCTACACAAATAGCTTTATGATCTAAGTTTGGGATATCATGCATTGTGATATCAAACCCAAATCGATTCGTTTTAAGATCCGAAAGTACATGATCAATAAGTGTCGCTGAATTTGCCGTTACTCTAGTAGCATTATCAAAATCAATATTATTTTTTATATGAACTGAATTGACATCTAGCATATCTTGATACCGTCTGCTTACATCCGTTTCAGAGAGTAGATCAATGTTTGTATCACCAATTAATATTATATTTTTATACTTATCAAACAATTGGTCTAAGTACTCTATAAATGCATCATTGTTCTCATTCGGGCTTTTGTAGCATACCGCAATGTTAATAACAGGCTTAGTATCTTCTAAGGAAATTACTTTAGTATTGAATGAATTCGATGTTTCCAGAATTTTATAGCTAATACTTTGTTTTACATATATGGCAGCCCCACCTCCCCTGCTCAAGTTATTTGAGATAAATGATGCTGTATACCCAGGAATATTGAAGTATTTTTCCTCAACAGAATATAACCATGTTTCACCAACCATGATAATGTCAACCCCTGTTTTAATTTTTATAAAAGCTTCTACTTCAATTAGATTTTTTCTTAGACTTCTAGAATTAAAGTGCACAATTTTGATATTAAATAGCTTATCCAACATCATGGTATTCCTATCATATAGTTTTGCCAAGATTCTCTTATTTTCTGCAGATGTTCTCTATATTTATTATCTATATGTCTCCTGAAAATAGTTAGATCTTGTAGTACTTCTTTTCTAGATAATCCTGTAGATTCATGATAATTGTAATATAGTTTAGAGAGTTCTTGGTAGTTGTTTGGTAATCCTTCTTGATGTATAAGTACTTTCAGACTAGTCTGTGTCATACCCTCATAACAAATGTCATCATGATCATAAAAATAAGATAAGAACAATCTTACATTATTATATATTCTATGATCTCTAAATCTAGAAGTGGCATAAATATTATCACCAGATTCAATGGCATTTCTTGTTAATCTGACTATCGGTGGTGCTAAAGGATCTATAAAACTTTTACCTTTAGATTTTTCAACATCGGTACAGCTATCATTTAGAGTTTCTCCCTTAATCCAGTTAACATATTTATCTGTTGTCACTTCTTTAAATTTCTTTATTTTTACAGCTTTGATATCAATTTCTTTGTTTAATTTATCAGATTTATTATCGGAAATTATACTAATATTATTATTGTTATTATTATTAATAGTAGTATTATTATTTTTATTATCATCAATAATATTATTATTGCTATTATTACAAGATACATTTTTACTACTACTGATTTCATCACTAATATTTTCAATATTATTATCCTTATTGGCACATTTATCATGAATGATTTTGTTTTTATTGTCTTTATCATTCATTAGAATTTTATTTTTTCTTGGCCAAAATTTAGGAACATAAGTGAGTATGCTAAAATGTCTTTTCACATGATTTGTCTTAGAGCTTTTATTTTTAATCGTAATTCTAGTTTTATTATAACTATTATTATTGTTATTGGAAACATGAACACTAGTTTTCTTGTAAATATTATTATCATCATTATTATTATTATTATTATTATTATTATTAATATTATTATTATTATTATTATTATTATTATTAATGTTATTATTATTATTATTATTAATGTTATTATTATTATTATAATTTTTATTTTTATTATTATTATTGTTATTATTATTATTATTATTATTATTATTATTATTATTATTAGTATTATTATTATTATTATTATTATTATTATTATTATTATTAGTATTGACATTAATATTATTAGTATTAGTATGTTCACTACTAATATCCAAAGCAATTGAGATTTTGTTTTCTTTCTCAACTATAATTGATTGCTAATATCCAATTTTTTGTTTTAGATTGCTTAACTTTCTCTGGTAAACTGGACACGTTACACTGAAAGTTTTGTGATCAAAGTTTAAACCAAGCTTAAGTGTTTCATTAACTTTTAAACAATTAATACATTTGTTAACTTCTTCTTTATTACAATCTTTACTTTTGTGATTTTGATGGCATTTGCTACATGTTTCCTCTTTGGTACAATTTACAGCTTTGTGATTAAACCCCTTGCATTTGTAGCATCGTAGAACTCTCAAAGCATCGAAAACTTTACAACGCTCCCATCCTATTGAAACCTTTTCATTTTCAATCGCTTTTCGGAAAGATTCTTTATCAATTTCTATTATAGCATTATATTTAGCATTTGTAAAATTTTTTGCTTGATATATTTTCACCACTTTCATAGAACTGTGCTCTAAATTAGCGTTCTGTGCCTTAAGTTTGTTAATTAAGTCCTCTTCAGTATATTTAACACCCATATGTACAACTTCAATTTTTGTTTTTATTTCAGCTGGCACCTTAATTTCATAATCTTCCATCTTATTTTCAAGTTTATTTATTATTTTATCCCGTTCTTCTTTTGTTTCAGTTTCAATAAGCACCATTCCATTTTTCCTATTTACCACATTTTTTATCTTGAGATTTATTGGATCCACTTGTTTACTTAAATCCATTTTAGTTAATTGACATTTTTGTTTTGGTTTCGGTTTAATAACCAGTGGTACACCTGTTTTTATTGGTGGCAAATTTTTTTTGCTTACACTAGCACTTTTTAAAATATCAGCAAATGAAATATTTTGACCTATATTTATATTTTTTTTATTTTCATTGTTTAAAATTTTTAATTCACTACACAGTTCATTGTTCTTAGATATTGTATTTTTAAGATTGGCATTCATATTTTCACTCTCCAATTTGAAAGTTTCCGTAAGTTGATACATTTTTTCAATTTCGCTTTTTTGTTCTTTTTTTATTTGCTCTAATCTCTCTAAGTATCTTCCTTCGATGGCTTTTAGTAATTGAATGACCTCTTGTTCATTTTTCTTCAAAGCACATTCAAATTCAGCCTTATATTCTTTTAAATAATCACTATTTTTTCTGACTGAGCAATCTATGTTTTGAACCACCATATCAACATTTTGGATGTATAAAACACATTCATCACATATAAATTTGATATTGGGATTCACATTTAGTACCCCAATTGAAGACTGATCAAGTCCCGAGCATTTAATTTGACTGTGGTATATCTTGTTACATACCCCAGCACACCTTACACCTGTTTCACCTCTAATTTTCAGCTTACATTTAGTACAATCCATTGCTATCACAAGCTTATGGTTGTAAGAACAACTGCTCGATCACTTTAAATAATGAAGTGATCAAATTTCAATTTCAAGCGGTAATAAAAAAAAATTACGCAATTTAAGTTTAATAAAAAAAAATAAAAATTATTAATTTCAGTTTTTCCGTTAATTTTTAGCACGTCTACATTCGATAACGATTAATTAATGAATTTTGAATTACCTTTTGAAACTTGAATTATTAATTAATGAATATAAAGAAATAGACATAGTAATAATTACAGAGGTTTGGATTTATGATTATGAAAAAGATATCTACAACATCCTCAATTATCAAGCAGTTTACAAACGTAGAAATAAAAAAAGAGGAGGTGGGTTTGCCATTTTTATTAAAAGTAATATTAGTTTCAATGATATATGTAAAGATGAAAAATATAACTTTACTGTAATTGAAATCCTGAACTCAAAACCAAAATTAAAAATCGGTACATTTTATAAAGCTCCAGTGGAAAACAGCAACCTATTTATGGAGTTTCTTGAACTTAAAGGGGTAGATAAGGCAAATCATATATTTTTTACAGATACCAATCAAAATCTATTTGGGAACTGCAATATAATTATTAAGTATAAGGATATTATAGCAACTTCTGGATAAAGCATAGTTTACTTAATTGATTACATAATAACAAACATAGAAGGCAATTATGATGTTAATTATATAATAGAAAACAAGTAAAGAAACAGTCAGTCGGTGCAACCGACTTAGAAATACCCTACACCTATTTGGTTCAAATTTAAGGACATATCCATAAGTCGCTTTAACACCATAAAAGCTGTTTTTAAATTGATCGTAAGACATAGCTAACCAAATTAAATTTATAATACTAAAAACATTTTCTAATTACACTATCTATTAAAAAATATTAGAAATTCTTATTTGAAAATATTTAGAAATATTAAAAACAAAAAAACTTGAAATAAATGAAAATATATTTATTCCAATTCAATTACAAAATGAAAAAATTCTAATTATTAAATTTTGTGATAAAATGATAATCAAAGCATAATATATTTAGTAATTCAAATTTTTCAAAATTTCAATTATTTTAAATGGTTATTTATATTCCTAATAGAAAAGCTTATAAACGAAAATTATGCAATAAATGTATTTCTAAAATAGTAGTATGTATATGCCGTTTCAGCGGCAGGAGGAGCTTTCTTCGGCAGTCTCCTAAAGTTATGCAATAAAATTGTGATAAGTAAAAAGTTTTTTGCTTTTGAGTATTTTAAATTAAGCTTTGCGGTTAGAATATCAGTTATGTTTAAATTTCAAATTAAAACAATAATAAACTTAAACTAGTTTAAGTCTTTGAGTATTTTAAATTAAGCTTACTTGTTAGGATATCAGTTATGTTAAATTTCAAATTAAAACAGTAATAAGCTTAAGATATTGTGCTTTTTGTTCTTAATTAAATATGAAAAGTTTTTAAAGTTTGGTTCAAGTACAAAGTTAATATTATCAAAGTTTAAGCTTGATTTAATATTTCGGCGAAAATTAAAAAAAGTTTTATAAATTAAAAAAAAAAAAGATTAAGCTATTAAGCTAAATATTTTTCATTAGATATGAAAAGTTTTTTAAATATCAGTTATGTTTAAATTTCAAATTAAAACAGTAACAAACTTAAGATATTGTGCTTACTGTTCTTAATTAAATATGAAAAGTTTTTAAAGTTTGGTTTAAGTACAAAGTTAATATTATCAAAGTTTAAGCTTGATTTAATATTTCCGCGAAAGTTAAAAAAAAAGTTTTATAAATTAAAAAAAAATAAGCTTAAGCTATTGAGCTGAATATTTTAAATTAGGTATGAAAAGTTTTTGAAATTTGGTTTATACTTAATATTATCAAAGTTTAAGCTTGATTTAATATTTCCGTGAAAATTAAAAAAAAGTTTTATAAATTAGAAAAAATAAGCTTATGCTATTGAGCTAAATATTCTTAATTAGATATGAAAAGTTTTTTAAATATCAGTTATGTTTAAATTTCTAATTAAAACAATAATAAGCTTAAGCTAGTTTGAATCTTTGAGTATTATAAATTAAGCGGTTAATTGGCGGTTAGACATAACTGATAATAAATTGGCGGTTAGGATATCAGTTATGTTTAAATTTAAAATTAAAACAGTAATGAGCATAAGATATTGTGCTTACTGTTCTTAATTAAATTTAAATATGAAAAGTTTTTAAAGTTTGGTTTAAATACAAAGTTAATATTATCAAAGTTTAAGCTTGATTTAATATTTACGTGAAAAATTTAAAAAATTCAAAGTTGATAAAGTTCATCCGTTATGTTTGAAAATTAAGCTTGCAACTTCCATTTTAAAGTTGAAAAGCGATGGAAATTTTTTGTTTGATTATTAACTTAACTGCAAAAGTTTTGAAAAAAATGAAACAAATAAACGTTTGAAATTATATTGTTAATAATATAAAGGCGTGATCATGAATACAAATTGAAAACGTGATCAAGTTCAAGTTAAAAAAAAAAAAAAAATATATAAAACTTGGTTTTAAAAAGTTGTTTTTAATATTAAATAACAGCATAGCATGTTTTACTAAAAGTTAATAAATTATTATTCATTAAATAATATCTTTTTTATTTGTCCATGAATCATGGTTTTTATCAAAGCCAAGCCACCTAACCAAAACTTGATTTCCTTTTTTTCTTATTATTTTTTCTACAAGGTAAACATTAGGAAATTTAACAGATGTAAGTTCAGGTTCATAAAAACTGCCTTTTATTTGTTTTTGTGTGTAATCAAGTAAGTTGTATGTTATTGGATCAGGTCTTTTTATTTTCGCTATTGTATAAATTTCTGTTGACCAATTAGGTTGATAACCTTTTGCAAATATACCTTTAAATTTACTTATACGAACAAAATCTCCAACTTTGTATTTTGCTTTTCGGAATACTTTTAATTTATTTAGACAGTTTTTAATAAAAATTTCTCATTTTTCTTTGTAACATTTTTAAGTGGAAGTTTAATTGTATGATGATATGTTGAGTTATATTTTTCTATTAGCGATGGCAGAATATGTAACCATTTATATGTGCCTTGTAAACTGAATTGTTTCCACATCAGTTTTTTTTGGGTGCGATTGAAACGTTCTACAATTGATGCTTTTAGTTCTGAACATGTATTATAATGGTTAATTTTATTTTTCCTCATTAGATTTTGAAATTTTTTGTTGAAAAATTCCGTACCTTGATCAGATTGTAGATTTTTTGGTTTTTACCAGCACGCTTAAAAATATTTTTCATTGCGATTAAAACATTATCAGCGCTTTTGTTTTTAATCGGTTCAGCATACGCAAATTTTTAAAATGTATCAATAACGGTTAATAAATATTTATATGCCTTATTAAATTTTGCATATGGAATCATTTCAACCAAATCAATTTGCCAAGTATCATTTAAATCCTTTTGAATATATTTCCTTCGTGTAAAATTTGTTCTAGCGCCTCTATGAATTTCTGACACAACTTGTAGCCTCGACATTATTCTCGTACCATTTCATTAAATTTTCTAAAGTGATTCTATAATTTTCTATTGTGTGACATTCACATGTGTCCGGTCCAGAAGTAGAATTATCATATGCCCACGTACAAAGGGTAAAATGAGTACCATAAATTGAAGTGAATTTTTTTACTCCAGAAAAGTTTTTAATGTGTTTATATAGATGTAATATTAGTTTCTTATGATCATCTAATAAGACGGAGGAATAAATATTTAAGAACTCCTCCACTTCCATAATTAAAAATGACAGTACTAAGAATATGTTCGCTGCTTTTATATGATCTCTAAATTGTATTTTAAATTCAGTTTCTTATCAGACACAGATCAAAAATGATTAATTTTATTCATCCATTTACAATGATGATAGCGGGACCATCTGGATGTGGGAAAACAACATTTGTGTGTAATTTAATTGAAAATATTGATAGATTGATTTCTCCGAAAATTGAAACAATAAAATGGTGTAACCCAGAAATTTCTGCTATTCCAAAAAATCTAACTTTTACTTATATAGACTTTTATACCAGTATCCCAAAAGAATTTAGTGGTAATGAAAATAAACCTACGTTAATTGTTCTAGATGACTTTATGTTAGATTCTTCAAATAAAGAGGAATGTGAGCTATTTACTAAAGGTTCACACTATCGTAATTTATCTATTATATTGTTAACACAAAACGTTTTTCATCAGGGAAAATTTTCAAGAGATATTTCATTAAATTGTAAATATTTAGTGCTTTTCAAAAATCCTCGAGACAAATCACAGATTTTACCTCTTGCTAAGCAACTATATCCAGAAAATATAAAGGGTTTCTTGAGAGTATATAATGAGTCAACATCAAAACCTCATGGTTATATTGTGTTGGACTTAACACAAGACATTAACGATTTATTTCGTATTAGATCTAATATTTTTTCCAAAGAATATTGTATATGTTTCTGTAATACGGGTGATTTGAATAAAAACTGTCAAAAGTATGAAACGATTGAAGAAAAACCAACATATATTACATGTACTAGGAAAGTGCAACAACAAGAAATTTCGTAAAAATATTCTTAAATATTGTGATGACGATATTATAAAAACTATTGCTGAAATTGCAATCAATATATTAAATGGTAATAATAAAATATCATCGGCACAAAAAGCAAAATTAAAAAAACATAAAAAACAATTAAGATTTCTAGCATGTGCTAAGAAAAGTATAAAAGCCAAAACAAAAATATTAGTTCAACATGGTGGGTTTTTACCAACTTTAGTCGGAACTATATTATCTGGTGTAACAGGGAAATTACTCAGTAAGACATAATGAAGCGAAACCAAGTTTTCAAATAATTTTTTAATGAATAATTTTAATGTTTTGACATATATCTCTAATACTAAAAATTATGATAATGTAACTTTTCAAAAAGTAGCGGATCAAAACAAAAAAGGTTTAATTCGAATATCACAGACTTTTGATGAAGACAATTTCTTTATAAAA
Organism: Dolichopus griseipennis; assembly: GCA_963082915.1. Lineage (NCBI taxonomy): Eukaryota > Metazoa > Arthropoda > Insecta > Diptera > Dolichopodidae > Dolichopus > Dolichopus griseipennis. Next base: position 109,984,787 of record OY720443.1, on the reverse strand, counting down.
GTTAATCATAGTTATAATATAACAACATTGCTAAATAAATTATTTCGACAGAAACAAAATATAAAAAATTTCAAAACAAAATTACCTGAACTATTTAAATTAGCTTTTGCTAATAATAAAGACGAAATGAATGGAATGATGATGATATATTCAGATATAGTTCAATCATCTGTTTTTGGAAGTAGCAAAGTACGTGCATTAAGAGCTATCAACGTAGAAAATTGCAGAATACCTATAAATATAGAATTTGAAAATGTCCAATACATACCTATAGAAAAAAATTGTTTTGAAACGATAGCAATTAAAATTTGCAACCAATACGGCGATGGAATAAATTTTGTTTCCAGTTACTATCCAACAAAAACTGTACAGCACTTTCAAAAGCAATGATTGCTTAAAAACAATATAAATACTTCTATTCAAATATGATATCATGTCAAACATGGAAAGAGCTTACGTGAGATATTATTCCTCTCAAGTAGATGGAGGAATCAACGATATTGGAACTCTATTACAATTTTATCCAGATATTCAAAGAGGTCGTGGTTTTGGAAATATATTCGGAAGTTTAATTCGTTACTTAAAGCCAGTTTTTACATCAGGTTGGAACTTAATTAAAACAGAGGCTATGAACACAAGTAAAAATATTTTGAATGATATAGCATCTGGTGCAAACATAAAAGAAACTGTAATTGTTCAAAGTAAAGGTGGCACGAAAAATCTAAGAAAATCAGTAGTTAATCAACTGCATTCGATGCATGGTGGAAGGCGAAAAGCCATAAAAAGACGAAGCAGTATAAAACGACGAGCAGTTTCTCAAAAGACACATTTAAAGTCGAAGCGACGAAAAAATCAAAACCTCTGATATATTCAATTAAATATGGAGTGTATGAATCTGAACTTGATCTTTTTGCATCATTACCAGTACAAACAAGTATATTGCATTCAGAAGAGGTAGCATACAATCCTTTAGCTTCTTTAGAGGCGTCACCATCAACTATTGAATTAGTTTTGCTTGGAAATGGAGATACATATCGAAATTTATCATCAACCTACATCAAATTTAAAATTCAAATATTAAAAAAAAATGGATTAGTTTGGAAAGCAAATGATAAAGTAGTAACCGGAGCTGATGCAAAAGCAGCCCCGCAGCCCAGTGTTGTAAATAATTTATTACATTCTTTAATTAAACAATGTAATGTAACTCTAAATGGAAAAAACATCACTTCGTCAGACTCATCATACCAATTACCATTATAAAGCATACTTATCTACTTTATTAAATTATGGTACAGATTCCAGTCAAACACATCTGGAAGCATCTGGTTGGGAATTGGATAAACCAAATGTAAATGATTTTAACAATTCTGGTTCTAAATCAAGGCAGAAATTATACAATAATTCTACAATAGTAGAATTAATGGGAAAATTACATGTAGATTTTTTCAACACTTCCAAATTACTTTTAAATAACGTTGGCATTCGAATTGCTTTGACATTAGAAAACAAGATTTTTTTCTATTTTCAATGATTCAGACGAAAGCTATTTAAAAATTCTTGAAGCTACATTATACATGAAACATTTAACAATTAACCCTAGCATATTAATAGCACATAATACTGTTTTGGAAAGGGCTAACGCAAAATATTTATTTAGCGGAACAGGTATACATCATTCTGATAAAGGCCATCAAATTTCAAAAGAACTATTTTCAAAAGGTTATACAATACTAGCTTTTGATTTATCACCAGATGATTATGGAACTGATACATGTCAAAGTTTATTAAACCAGGGAGTAGTAAAGATTGAAGCAAGACTCAGTTCTCCATTAACTTCAACATTAATATGTATTGTGTTTGCGGAATTCGATGCCAGTATCGAAATTGATAAAAATCGCAACGTCTACGTAAACATATAAAAGGAAGCTTAGTGGAGCATCTCTATTCATTGGAAAAATGCATACGCTCTAGTAGATTTATCATTCTGTACGGACGATAACAATACAATATTTGTTAAAAACCTTGCTGTGGCTGGAATAAAAGAAAAATGTAAAACTATTGTAAAGGAATTAAAGTATAAATTCCCAACCAAAGATTTAAAAAGAACGGACATCAAGAATTACTGTTTTGGACATATGGACTATGAAAAAACAACTAATAATTTAATAAATTTGCTTGAAAAATTCGATATAGTGTTCACAAATGGTAAACTTAAAGTTGAATTTTTAATGGCATACATAAGTGGAAATACTCAGCTAATTGATATTTCTCGTTTACAAAAAAATGAATACACTTCAAATAACGAAAGCGCTGAAATGTAATAGTGTCACAAGTAAATTGTTTAAAGGTGTTTTTGCTCTTGATCAAATACCGAAAAATATTTTAAAACCTGGTATTTTAGTAATTAACACCGACACTTCTACCGAAAAAGGAACACATTGGTTAGCAATTTTCGTGCCAGTTCAAGGCTGTATAGAATATTTTGATTCATTTGGAAATTCACCATTCCACAATGAGATTGTGAAATTTCTACAAAATCAATCAAAGTGGACAGTCTGTGGACAATATTGTTGTGTATATTTATGGATGCGATGTAAATGCAAGAGCATGAAAAATTTTATTAATTTATTCAACACAATGTCATCCCCACCCAAAAACGATAAAAAAATACAAATAATGTTTCGGAAAATTTTCAAAAAATGTATACGATAAAAACTATAAACACAAAACTTTCGAGTTATAAAACTTTAACAGTTTAAAAAAAACGTGGAGCCAATATCAAATGCTGAAGTATTTATCGAAAAACAAATAAACAACGATAACGACGAAGCACAACAAAAAAATCTTTATTAAGCTATATTTACTATTTGAATAAAAAACCAACAATAAAAATACAAATTTGTTGAAAATACAAATGTTGAAAATTTAGCTGCAACAATAAATTTCCAACGTCATCACAAAGTCATTAGCGAGATGAATTATTTGCAGTGGCATGCTTTTTATGTAGATTTTACAAACATTCAACCTAAATTAAATTCAAATAAATTTCCACCAAAATTCAATCATATAGTACAAACTAAAAAACTAACATTGGAACTACATGAGTACACCCGCTTTGGCCTTATGTTGGACTTTATACAAGCATGGATGTCATATAACAATGGAGCTCAATTAAATGTGCGGGAATATGTATTCAAGTATTTCGACAGATGTATTGAAAGGAATAAACTGAAATTGGAACAAGAAGATTTTTATATTCCTATGAGCTACATATAGCTCAGTGTAATTATTCTAGACTATTTTATGAAATACCATTGTTTATGTCTGAAAAAATATATTGTGCAACAATAAATAAAACAAATATTTTTTAAAGCCAATTATTATTATCTTTTATTAAATACATGTACAAGTTTATACAATTTTTTACAGCACATCTTTGCAACAAATTTTCTGTATTATGATGGTGAGGGCAAATGGTAATGTAATTTCTTAGTTTCTGTAGAGATGGAATTTTGTTATCTAAATTGATAACTTTTACTGAATTTGAAATAAAAGTGTCTGAAAATTGTTTTTTTTTAAGACCTTTTACATAAACAACATCAAATATAGTTGTTAAATGTGCCTCAAAGACATTTTTAACTTTTAAATACTCTATAAAGCCATCATTCCAATCCATGTTATTAATGTTCTTTTTGTTGTACTCATTTTGTCTTTTAACATTACTATTTAACTCTTCAAATGAGTACGGTACTTTAAATATAAAAAACACTGGTATTAGAGAACCATCAGCTATCAAAGAAAATTCTTTCAAAAAATATTGTTTGTTATTTCCAATAACAAATTGTAAATCAACTATAGCTTTTCTGCTACCACTATTGTTGTTGTTGCTATTCATTTTGTTCTTTATTATAATAAAAAAAAACTAATAACCTAGCCTTTTATTTATAAGTCTGATTTCATAAACAAAAGTGGGGATACCTAGATATACTTTGGAGCAGTAAATTTTTAAAACTATTAACGGACCTGCACAGACCGTTTCGGACCTTCACAGACCGTTTCGTACCTTCACAGACCGTTTCGGACTTTCACAGACCGTTTCGGACCTTCACAGACCGTTTCGGATCTTCACAGACCGTTTTCGGACCTTCACAGACCGTTTCGGACTTTCACAGACCGTTTCGGACTTTCACAGACCGTTTGCGGACCTTCACAGACCGAAATTAGTCTTGAATACAGGCCCCTCGCGCCAAGGGGCCCCTTAGCACCGTCATAAGTATCTGAAAAAAAATAAATTTCCTTTTCTTTCAAAATAAATAAAAAAAAAAAACAAATTAAATTTTTTAATATTAAACTTTATTTATTTCAAAAATTTTTCCTGCGATTCTATATCAATTCTATATCAAGGTGGAATTAATTGAAATAATGCCATATTTCGTTTGTCTTTATCCCGTCCTAAAAATTCGAAATTAAACTGCGCTCTATTGAATTCCTCTAATTCCGGTTCGTTTGTTACTTTTTTTGAAAACCTATCCGGCATGAAAAATATAATTTTTTCATTGGTTATCGGATCTTCTACCTCACAAAGCACCACCGTTTGATTTCTTCTTTTCGTCTCTAGAAAGCGCCAGGAAAGCACCTCGTTTATTTTATTTTGGTGTAAAATATCAATATTATTTATTCCAATTCCATTAAATTTTTTAAAAAACCAGCCTAATTAAAAATAGAAAATTAAAAATATAAAACAAAAAAAAAAACAAATATCTTACCATATTGTTGGTTTTATTTTGTAATATTATGTACTCTTAATAAAGTAAATAATTTTTAATAAAAGTTAAGAAAAATTGTTGTTCTTATATATGAAAAACTTTATATATGACTTCCTTACTCATATAAAAAATAAAATAAAAACCAACTAACTAATTCATTATGCAATTATGCAATTTTTTTTTTTCTCTTGTTTTTTAAAGTTAAAATTCTAATACACATTCTTGCAGTATTTGAAAAATATCATATAAATTAAAAAGTTGTAAAGGCTGCTGAAGCTGCGCGGTGCCAAAAAATAAGTTGATTTTTAAAAGTATATCATATTATGATCTTATGTAATAAGATATTATTATCTTATGTTATAATCCATTTTAGTTACCAAATAATTTTTACTTAAATTAAAACAAACAAAAAAAAAAAAAACTAAAAATGAGTTCAGCAAATAAAAAAATTAAATTGGAATGCAATAAGTGCAGACAAGTTTTCACAAGGCCGGCTAATCTAAAAAGACATAAATGTAGAACAGAATTAAAACATAAATGTGATTTATGTCAAAAAGCATTTGGTAGAAAAAAAATTTATTAGAACATATAAAAAACCACAGAGAAAGTTATGAAAATACCAAATTTTGTAAGAAGTGTAAAACAGCCATCTCAAATAATTTATGAACTTACCACATTCGGACAAATGAACATAAGAAAAATGCAGCAGTAGTCATTAAAACTAATGCTAGGTGTATTAATGAATGTTTTCAAAATAGACTAGAAACATTTATTAGAGATAATGATGATGAAGGCATATTAAACCCATCACACTTTTTAAAAAAGGCTCAAACCGATATCATTGAATTGTTGAGACAATCACTAAAAAGGCACAATGTCATTAAGGCAAATCTTGAACTTTTCGGTGAATATATAAAATCAACAGAAGAAGAGTTGGAAAATATATCAATTAAATCTTTTCACACTCGAATGTTAAGCATTACACAGGCAGACGATCTTAATGATTTTTTTGAAAATGCTAAAGACGTTATTCAACAACAAGAGGATAGTGGCTGGGCGTTAATTAGAATTTTACACGTGGAAATAAACATTAATAAATATGAACCTATCCACGTTTCTAGTTATATTAAGTTACCAAAAAACATAGAAGATAAAAAAGCCTGCATTAATATCCACAATAATGATAACTTCTGTTTTAAGTGGAGTTTAGTATCAGATTTACAAACTTGCGCAGAAAGTGCAAAACGAACATCTTCATACAAAATTAGTGACATTTCTCAACCCATAGTCAAGCTTGAGTTTGGCGATGTTTTACAACTTAATTTTGGCAATATGCAATTTCCAACTAAATTGTCTGAACTAAATTTATTCGAAGAACTTAATAATGACATAAGCATAAATTTGTTTGGATTGGAAGTCATTAATAAAAAATATAAGGTTGTAGGTCCATTTTATTTGACACAATGTGAAAAAAAGTTTCATGTCAATTTATTGCTTTTGGAAAGGGATGAAAAATTTCATTTTGTTTACATAAAACATTTATCAAGATTGATAAGTCGATCTGTAACAAGGAATACTCATCAAATTTATATTTGTAATATGTGCTTGCAACATTTTCATACATTACAACAACGTGACTTACACAAACCCGAATGCAATAAAGTAGTTACAAAGCTTCCGTCTGTTGAAAAAAATACACTGGAGTTTAAGAATTATCAACAACAATTTAAAACACCTTTTGTTATTTATGCCGATGCTGAGAGTATTTTACAACCTATTGCAACATCCAATTCTGATTCCACGATGTCTTCAACAACAAACATTCATCAACATGTTTCAGTAGATTTCTCTTACTACATTAAATGTTCTTTTGATGATGGTCTAAGCTGTTTCAAAGAATTTGTTGGAGCTAACTGTGCTAAGGAATTTATCCAATCATTGGCAGAAACATGCAGTGAATTATATTCAACCTTCTTTATGAGTTCAAAACCGATGTATCCGCTAACACTGGATGAGCAGCTACAACAATTGGTACAAAAAACGTGTCACATATGTGGTAAGCATTTAGATTTTAATAATAGAATTAGAGACCATTGCCACTTTACTGGCAATTACAGAGGTCCTGCTCATTCTTATTGCAACTTATTGTATAGACGATCAAATTTTTTCCCAATATTTTTTCACAATTTTTCCGGCTATAATTGTCATCTTTTATTTAAAGAACTAAACGAAATGAATGGACATATTGGTGGCATTCCTTTGAATAAAGAACGTTATATTTCATTATCTAAAAAAATTACAATAGATAATTATCATTCATTTTATTTACGATTTCTCGATAGCTTCAGATTTATGACTTCTAGTCTTGATTCATTGTGTAAAAATTTAAATGAAAACGATTTGTTTCATATAAAAAAAGAATTCAATAATAATGAAAAATTCAAACTTATGACTCGAAAGGGAGTTTTTCCCTATGAGTATTTAAATTCCATTGAACGACTTGATGAAACATGTTTACCGTCACAAGACAATTTTACCAATCAAATGACAAACATACCATGTTTCGATGAAGACTACATTCATGCAGTTAATGTATGGAATACGTTTAAATGTCAAAATTTATGGGACTATCTTAAACTTTACCTTAAAACAGATGTACTTATTTTGACTGTTTTTGAAAATTTTCGAAAAATATGCTCCAAAATCTATTCTTTAAATCCTGCTAATTTTTACACTACACCAGGTTTGTCATGGACGGATATGTTAAAATACAGTTATATCAAATTAGAGTTATTAACTGGTGTTGATATGTATAATTTTTTTAAAAAAGGGATACGTGGTGGAATTAGTCAGTGCTCGCTTAGACATTCAGTGGCAAATAATAAATTTATGGGGAATCTTATAAAAAAAACGAACCTTCCAAATATATAGTATATGAAGATGCCAACAATTTATATGGATGGGTAATGATCCAATATTTACCTCATAAAGATTTTCAGTGGGTTGATAATCCTGAAAATATTGATGTGCTTTCAGTTGCCGATGATTCGCAAACTGGTTACGTTTTAGAAGTGGATTTAGATTTCCCTCAACATTTACATGATTTGCACAATGATTTTCCTTTTTGTGCTGAAAACAAAGTTCCACAAACAAACGCAAATAAATTATTTATTATCGAAAGTTAAAACAGTGTTTCGAAACGGCTTGATTCTCAAAAAAATTTATAGAGTACTAAAATTCACACAAAGCAATTGGTTAAAAAAATATATTGATTTAAATAACGCACACAGGTCAATGGCTAAAATTGCTTTTGAAAAAGATTATTTGAAATTAATGAATAATGCTGTTTTTGGTAAAACAAAGGAAAATGTAGATAAAAGAAAAATTGTCAAAATAGCTACCTCTTCGGAAAGTCAAGGAAGACATTTAGGTGCTCGAGCTTTAATAGCAAAACCAAATTATCATAGTCACTCTAGATTTACTAAAACTTTCATTCATTCAGCTTAATCATACAAATATATGTTATGTCAAACCTATATATTTGGGATTTACGGTACTCGAACAATCTAAAATTCTTATGTATGATTTTCATTATGATTATATTAAACCTGAATATGGTAGTAAGGTTTTTTTAAATTATACAGACACTGACAGTTTCATTTATACTATACAGACAGATGATTTTTACGCTGACATATTTAATGAAATACCAAAACTTTTTGATACATCAGATTATCCATCTTACAATTTATTTAATTTTTCTCTAATGAATATAAAAGTTCTAGGTTTTTTTAACGATGAATTTAATGGAAAAATTGTTTCTGAATTTATTGGATTAAAATCTAAAATGTATTTCCTTCAAACATATGAAAATAAAACTATTAAAAAAGCTAAAGGAATAAAAAAATATGTTGTCAATTCTTTAACATTAGATAATTATAAAAATTGTTTGTTAAAAAATGAAACTTGTTTAAAAGAAATGAAAATATTTAGATCATATTTACATACAATTTATACACAAAATTTAAATAAAGTAGCTATAAGTTCATTACATAATAAAAGATATGTAACTGAAGATAATATAGAAACATATTCTATGCCATTGAGCAATAGTTGTAAAAAAAAAAAAAATCAAATTGTTGTTAGCTTAATAAAAAATCGCAATTTAAAGATGTTTAAATAAAATAAAAATTATTATACACACATTAAAAGTGTCTTTCAATTTTAATTTTAACATTGATATTAGTTTTGTATATTAACTTTGTATTTAAACCAAACTTTTCATATCTAATCAAGAATATTCAACTCAAAACCTATAAAATTTTTTTATTTTTTATTTTCACAGAAATATTAAATCAAGCTTAAACTTATTGAAACGGTGATCAAGTTCAAGTTAAAAAAAAAAAAAAAAAATTAACAATATAATTTAAAACGTTTATTTGTTTCATTTTTTTCAAAACTTTTGCATTTAATAATCAAACAAAAAATTTCCATCGATTTTTTAAGCTTTTCAACTTTAAAATGGACTTTGGAAGCTTAATTTTCAAACATAACGGACGAGCTTTATCAGCTTTGAATTTTTTAAATTTTTCACGTAAACATTAAATCAAGCTTCAACTTTGATTATATTAAGTATAAACTAAATTTAAAAAACTTTTCATATCTAATTAAAAATATTTAGCTCAATAGCTTAAGCTTATTTTTTTTTTAATTTATAAAACCTTTTTCAATTTTCTCGGAAATATTAAATCAAGCTTAAACTTTGATAATATTAATTTTGTATTTAAACCAAACTTTAAAAAACTTTTCATATTTAATTAAGAACAGTAAGCACAATATCTTAAGCTTATTATTGTTTTAATTTGAAATTTAAACATAACTGATATTTAAAAAACTTTTCATATCTAATTAAAAATATTTGGCTTAATAGCTTAAGCTTTTTTTTTTTTTTTAATTTTCGCGGAAATATTAAATCAAGCTTAAACTTTGATAATATTAACGTTGTACTTAAACCAAACTTTAAAAAATTTTCATATTTAATTAAGAACAATAAGCACAATATCTCAGCTTATTACTGTTTTAATTTGAAATTTAAACATAACTGATATCTTAACAACCAAGCTTAATTTAAAATACTCAAAGACTCAAACTAGTTTTAGCTTATTATTGTTTAAATTTGAAATTTAAACATAACTGATATTCTAACGGCTAAACTTAATTTAAAATACTCAAAAGCACAAAACTTTTTACTTATCACAATTTTATTGCATAACTTTAGGAGAATTGCCGAAAAAAGCTCCTCCTGCCGCTGAAATGGCATATACATTCTACTTAAAATACAATTACAAATTTAGACCTTTTCATATAATTCATTTAAATATAAAAATAAATTCTATATAAATGCAGCAAGTACCTTTGAACATAGCTGAACCACTACAATTAAGTCTAAATTTCGGGGACACATAGGAAATAGGACATTTATTCTTTGGCTTCGAAATTAAACTCGACCAGAACCAATTCCAATGGTACTTTCTTTAGGTACTAGTAACCTAGAGTTTAAATTTCATCAAAATAGCGGCATTATTTTTTGAGTTTTTTTGGTGTTTTTAAGACATATGTTTGTTAAAAAGTTCAAGGGCTTCAGAACCCGGAACCATGGTACGATCTCGCCCATATGCAGTTCCCGTCATACTTTCAATACTAGTTAACCCTCGTACACAATTGGAACGTTCTATCTTAATTTCAAGTTACTATAGTTTTATTAATTTCGATGATAAGCTTTTACACATTGGGGGTCTAAGAGATGTACTGAACCACCACTCCAATTGATCCAAAATAAGAGGAACACGCAGGAAATAGTAAAGAGCTACCATGTGCCAAATTTGAAGTTTCTACATTTGTTTCAAGTTACTATATTTATTAATTTCGAAAATATGCTTTAAGGTCCTCGGAACTGAGTGGCTGGTCCCCACCCACTACTTCAATTGGGCTCAAATTTAAAGCAGACTAAGGAAATCGAAAGCGACACCCTGATACCAAATTTGGAGTTTCTATCTTCATTGTTTACGGAATTATGCTAGTTTGGCCTAAATTCGATCACAAAGTTCTAAGTTCCAAACCCATTGTCCAATCCTCACCGTACGCAATCGCCACCGTAGTTTCATTACCAATAACCTAAAGCACAAATTTCATGAAGATAGCGTTATTAGTTGTTGAGTTATTGTGATTTTTTTATATATATTCGTTAGCCCTGAAACCGATTAAAAGGTCCAGAATCCGAACTCTTGGGCTGATTTTGCCTATATACAGTCCGCGCTATACTTTAAGTACTAGTTAACCCCTGTACACAATTTGAACGTTGTATCTTAATTTTAAGTTACTATTTTTAGTAATTTCGATTATAAGCTTTTAAAACTTGGGAGGTCTAAGAGGGGTACTGAACCACCACTCCAATTGATCCCAAATTAGGGGGACACGCAAGAGATAGTAAAGAACACACTTGTGCCAAATTTGAAGCTTCTACATTTTTTCAAGTTGCTATCTTTATTAATTTTAAAGATATGCTTTAAGGTCTTTGGAAATATGTGGCTGGTCCCCAACCCACCACTCCAATGGGGCCCAAATTTCAAACACACTTAGGAAATAGGAAGGGACACCCTGATACCAAATTTGGAGGTTCTATCTTAATTGGTTTCGGAATTATGCTCGTTTGGCCTAAATTTGATCAAAAAGTTCTAGGTTCCGAACCCTTGGTTCGAACTTACGCAATGCCCGAAGTAGTTTCATTACTAGTAACCTACACCACAAATTTGATGAAGATAGCGTCATTAGTTGTTGAGTTGTCGTGATTTCTTATGTATGTTCGTTAGTCCTTCGATCGATTAAAAGGTCCACAATCCGAACCTAAGGGCCGATTTCGCCCATATGCAATGCCCGCAGTACTTTCAGTCCTAGTAACCTACAGTTAAAATTTCATCAAGATAGCTCCATTATTTTTTGAGTTATCGTGCCTACGGACGGACGGACATGGCTATATCGACTCAGGAGGTCACGCTGATCACAAATATATACACCTTTTCATATCTAGATCGCTTAATTTAGGTGGTTACAAACACCATACCAAAGTTAATATACCCTTTTACCTATTCTATAGGTGTAGGGTATAATAACTGCCTATCGGACCATCAATTGCCAATAGTAACTATTAAAGCAATTATTATTGAGAAGTTACCAAGGAAAAAGTACAACATAAACAAAATCGATTATAATCAAATGCGTTCCATTGTAAAATACAAAATAGAAAATAATAATATACCAGATATCGAAACCTTAGTTTATAATGATTTGTTAAAATTTAAATAAACTAAAAGCATATTTAGTTCCTGATCACAAAAGTTTTCTAAATGGACTTACCTAAAAATAATATTAAGTCAAAATACAACATTTATGCGGATGACACTAACCTTATAGCAAAAGCGAAAACATTAGAAAAGCTTCAAAATGTACTAAATGATGACTTAAAGATATATTGCAGTTGGTTGGACCAAAATGAATTATGTATAAATGCGAAAAAAACTAATTATATGATATTCAAAATGCAAAAGAAAACAAATGATAATATTACGCTTAAGGTAAAGGATACTATAATAGAACAAGTTGAGAATGTTAAGTACTTGGGAATGATACTTGATGAAAACTTAAGATGGGATAAACATATAAAAAGCATTAAAAAAAAAATTATTCCTAAAACAATGGCTGTCAGAAGAATGGGGAGTATTCCGAATTATGCTGCTAAACTTACATATAGTGGCCATATATTATCAAGAATTAGGTATAATATATGCAGTTGGAGTCATTGTTCATTTTTTCATATCAAATGAGTGCAGTAATGAATAGAGCCCTCAAAACTTTATTTAATTTGAATATAAGAACCAGAACTAGTAATTTAGATAAAATAATTGATACACTGGATATTAACTAACTAATTTACTTTGAAAAATGTAAATACATGTATAACATTAAGTCAAAACTAAAACTTCAAAATAGGGAGAACATTCATAATTATCTAACCGAAAACAGGAAAAATATCGAAATTCCTAAAATCAAAACAACGTTGAAGCTAAAAGGTCTAAAATGCAGCGCAATAAAACTTTTCAACTCGCTACCGGTAGAAATTAAGAACAGTCAAAATTTAAACATATTTCAAAGTAAACTTAGAAAATTTGTAAAAAATCTTAGAAATTAATATTTAAAATTTGAAAATTACCAAAAAAAAAAAAATCTAAAAATTAAAAAAATTGTAAAAAATCATAAGTTATTAAACGTTAATTATAAGCTGTAGTTTTAGAATTACTTAATTTCTTATACATAATCTTATATATTATTGTAAAATTATCTGAAATTAAATAAAAATTGAATAAAAAAAAAAAAATAATACTTTAATTTGAAGCTTCTACATTTGTTTCAAGTTACTACCTTTATTAATTTCGAAGATATGCTTTAAGGTCTTCGGAACTGTGTGGATGGTCCACAACTCACTTCTCCAATTATACCCAAATTTCAAGATCACTATGAAACTAGGAAGAGACACCCTGATGACAAAAAGCTGCTTGGAATAACACAAAAATAATTGAGTATAGGTCAGCAGCAAATAATTATCCTAGAGATATAACTGGTTCAATAAAACGAAAAAGAAGTGCTAGACGTAGATGGCAATACTCACGTTACCCTGATGATAAGAAGATTTTAAACAGATTATCACAATCTCTAAAAAGAAAAATTCAGATCCTAAAATCAGTATCATATGAAAATTATATAAAAAGTTAATGGCAACAAAAGAATCAAATTACTCGTTGTGGAAAGCAACGAAGAATATAAAAAAGCCTATAAAACATGCCATTAATGATATCAGACGGCACTTGGGCAAAGGAAAATAAAAATAAAGAAAAATTAGTCAAACCAAACGATATAAGTTCAGATCTTTGTTTAGTGGAGGATGTTAAAATAGAAAAGAACAATATTAAACCATTTACACAAAAAGAAATTAGTAAAGAAATAAAAACTTTAAAGTTAAGAAAAGCCCCAGGTTTTGATCTTATTACAGCTCAGATTATAAAAGAGCTTCCAAAAAAGGCTCTAAAATTTTTAAGAAAAATCAAAAATGCAGCCGTAAAACTAAAGTAAGTTCCAACCGCTTAGAAAGTAGCCGAGGTGAGTATGATAGCAAAGCCAAGGAAGCTAAAGCCAATTGTAGAAAACAAAATTTAATTCCAAAACTATCAGTTTGGAATTAGATCCAAGCATGCAACAATTGACCAAGTTCATAGAATAACAAATATTATAGAAAAAGCGTTTGAAGAAAACACAATTTGCTTTACAAATATTTCTTGACGTAGCACAAGCGTTTGACAAAGTTTGGCATGAGGGATTAATATTTAAATTAAGGAGATTGATACCTTTGCAATATGTAGAGATACTCGAATCGTACTTATCAGATAGATTATTTAGAATTAAACAAAATGAAGAGTACTTACTCTACATTAAGAAAAATAAAAGCAGGTGTACCTCAAGGCAGCAGGTCCCATTTTGTACTTGCTTTATAAAAGTGATCTACAGAAAATGTAACTGTAGCTACATTTGTTGACGATACTGCTATATTGGCAGTAGGATCGAATACTGACGAAGCTACAGGAAAATTACAGAAAGCAAGTGAAAAAATATGTTTTGGACTAACAAATGGAAAATAAAATTAAATGAAAGTAAATCTGTTCATATTAATTTTAGTAATACAAATATAAGAAACCCACCAAAAATAAATTTAAATTGTGTATTTGTATCAATCGAAGATTCAGCAAAATACCTAGAATTGACACTGAATTTCAGGCTAACATGTTAAAAAAAAAAACTAGATCTTGAAAATAAATATAGAGAAAATTACAGGCTCCTAGGGCGTAAACCTAAATTAACAATATATAATAAAGTGTTAATTTACAACCAAGTAATTAAACCAATATGGTTATATGGCACTCAACTTTGGGATTGTGACAAGCAAACGCATATTAAAAAAATACAAACCTTTCAGAATAAAGTCCTACGTAAGATAGTAAGTGCTCCCTGGTATGTACGTAATACTGACATTCATAGATATTTACAAATTCCAAAGTTGATAGGAATCCGGAATACACTTCTGTTACGGGGCAGTTTGTATCTTTCGAAGATTCTCGCCAATCCACATAAAATAAAAAAAATAAAAAATTTACTTTTATATTAAAACACTTTTAAATGCAAAAGATCTACCATAAATTTTTGTTCAATATATTAAGCTTAAAAATTTTCAAACATTAAAAGAACCAATTTGTACCATAATTTTGTTATTTTCTACTTTTTAGGGGGCTAGTTTTACTTTAATAAAAGTATATATTGAAAAATATATTTTTTTTAATTTTATTTTTATTTATTTTTATACCTGGAATTATACTTTTATTATAAGTTCTATATTTTTATTACTCTTTCTCATAAACAACTGTTGTTTAGTTCTGAATTTTATTGTTTTCTAAAAGGTTTTATTATAAGTTTGTTTGTTTGGTTTATTATAAGAAAAATGTATTTTGTAGATTAAGTTGTAAGCTTTAATTTTTACGTTCTAACGAACCCAGTATGGTGCCGTGAGATAACGCCATACGAAATAAAGCCATATCGCCAATTTTTTTGCGTATGGCTTTATTTCGTATGGCTTTTTTAGAAAATTTTACAGAATATGTTTAAATATGAATATGTGATATTCTTAACTAAAAGTTAATTTAGGGTTGAATTCAAAGGCAGGACTATACGGTTTTTTCAGAACATTTATATATATGGATGTGTGAGATTCTAAGTTATGAGGGAATTAAGAGTTGTATTCAAAATCGGGGTTAAAAACGCGAGATTTTGAAACGCAATATTTTAAAACACGAGATTTTGTATCCAACACTAAAATATCTCGTTCAACAGTTTCAAACGCGCGCCTTAAGTTTAAAAAAACTTCCACTATTACTTTGTTGTCATGTACTGAAATTTTCCAATTTATGATAACTAAATTCAATAATGTCTCACAGCTATGCCCTCTTCTGAAGCCCTATTAATATGCCCTCTTCTGAAGCCCTACTTTCTCTAAAAGTTTAGCTTCTGTTAAGATGGTATTTATTGGTCGGAATTCATTAGGATTTTTGGTTTTTTTAACTATTTTTACTGGAACAACAATCGCATCTTTTCAGACATCAGGTTAAATTCCTGATGTTATAGACTGGGTAATTATATATAACAAGTTTTGGTCAATAAGCTGAAAAGCATCTAATAATACACTTACACTGACAAAATTTATATCACGTTTGCTATTTAGAGATTTTAAAATTAACTTTAAGTAATCCATACTTATACTTTTAAATTTGAATATCCATGGCTTTCTTTGAATATAATTTACATTAGCTTGATATCTAATGCTTTTATTAATTTCTTTAAAACTTTCAGTAAAAAAATTATTAAATTTATTGACTACATTCTTTACTTCATTATCAAACATTATTTCACTTATTTCACTTATTGCAAACAAAACTTCCATAAAGTGTGTGTGGATACTGATTCTGCGTCCAAATTATCTTTTACTTGCAGTAAATGCACTACAAGAAAATCTTCCTTGAGCGTAGTTAGCCAGCTGTTGCCTAAATTTGCCGATAAAAATACGGCCAAAGGAAGCAACAGTGCGAGTAATTCAAAACATGATGAGGGTAAAGTTTCGATTAAAATATTCAAAAATTATTCTGGTAACGGAGAAAAACAAGGAAATAAACAATAAATTTTATTATGATAGTAAGAAGCTTTTCATCTATCATAGCTTAACTTATAAGAACAGAAAAATGAACAGAATATAAATTTATTTGGATAAGTAGTGGTAAGATATTCCTTATAAAAAATGAAGAAGGAGATCCTATATTAATTAAAAATTTAGAAACTTTAAATAGCCTGTAAATTTTTACTCTATTTTAATACCCGTATGACTATTAGTCAAAAGGATATAAATACTAAATTTGTATAACGTTTGTGATGCAGAGAAGGGAGGAGGAGGGGGGGAGGGGATATAGACTTAAGTGTATGTAATGGGATCAGAATCGAAAAATAAATCGATTTAGCAATGTGCGTGAACTAATTATAACATAGATGGCTATAGTCTTTACTGTAAGTGTAACAATACTTATGCATCGGTGGTGTTGGGGTTTATATAAAAAACGGTTTTCCAACTCTTTGTGCTTTAATTTCCTTAAGTACTGCTGATATAATTAAAATAAATTACTCAATTTAATTTTTAATTTTTTTGTGTATATAGATTCAACAATGTGACTGTCCATTATTCAATAATTCTTAACGATTTTGATGATATTATACTAAAAAGTGTAAAAATATTGTTGTAATTGGAGATATGAACATAGTAGATATTATGAAAGAATCTTTATTTATTAATGATTTCGTTTCTTGTTTTAAATTCTCTTATAAAATCTTGTATTTCTGATTACAGTAAGACATGTATCGATAACTTTTTTTAGGGTTACATGATAAGAACTTTAAAATGGATCCAGTTACCCAAAATTTTAACTTCACAATATGATCTCTTTTAAGTTTCGGAATGCAACACTTTCTGACAACAATGATAGATTATTTACAAACAAAAGTAATTTCCAAAAGTTGTCAGAATTTCTTCTTTCAGAAATTTGGGGAAGAGTATTTCAAGAAACAAATATATCTATTGCTTATGATATATTTTCAGACATCTTTGTAAACCATATAAATCAAATGTTTATGCAAAATTGAAAAACACTTTTATATATAAAACTACTTTATTTAAATTTTAATTTATTTATAAAATTTATTTGTTTTAATTTTAATTTATATATAAAATTAATTTATGTTAGTTTATTTTAAGTTAAATTAAACTTTTATTAATTACTTTATTTGTTGATTGTTCAAATAATACAAGGCACCATTACATTTTCTGTTAGGGTATTTAAAGGAAAAATATGCTTAGAATGGAAAATTGGTTTACGTTACAATAAATTAATTAACAGATAAAGATGCTTATGAATCATAATAATTTTGTAGGGAAACAAAATTTGTTTATTGATAGTAATTTTGATGGGAAACAATTTTTTTTTATTAAATAATTTTGATTTTAAATTAGTTTTTTTTTCTTTTTAAAATTTTTTTTTCGTGAGAACGATAAAAAATTAAATTTAAGTATCTTTATTTAATTGCAATGTTTAACCTTGAAATTTTAATTAATTTATATATTTGGTTTGAGAGAATATATGATTTCCTCATCGTTAAGTTGGAAACCCTCCTGAGTCCCATTGTTTATACTTTTTTTCAAATTATTTTTTACTTTGCTTTTATTAAATTTTATGTAGCATTTTATAATGAAGACTACTAAAATAACTATTATAAGAACTTAAAAATATAAAGATGTTATAGTTTTTAATTAAAGTTTTAAAATATTCCATTTCATTATAGTTTTCAATTTGTTTTAAATTAATTCTTACAAAGTTAAAATTCTTAATTTCTAAATATTTTGGTATTGGTTAATGGTTTACAATTTTTCTTTCAAAATTCTTAAACGTTACATCATCTATTTTTATTGTACATTTATTAAATGTTATTATGTTAGTATTTTTTAATTTGTATTCAATATCATTACAATTGCTTTTTACTTTTACATTGTTTGTATTTTTTATTAGAATTATATTTTGAGAAATATAAATATAGGGTGTTCAATATAGAGGTATCATTTTAATTTTAATAAAAACAGACTTTTTTTTTTAAATATTAAATATATTTTTATTTTAATTTATTACTAATAGGTTCCGGTTAATAATGAAAAATTATGTCGGCCAAGTGGCCCCCTATTATCTCGGCAGGCTTCCGCACAAAAACATTTCCAGTTCCTAGAAATTTATCAACAATCAGCTTGTTCGAAATTTCCTAATTACATCTTAAAAACTTTTACCATTTTCAAAAAATGTTGTAATAACAAAAACACGTTGTTCCTTCGTGTAACGTTGCACATTAACTAACCGGAATGTATTTAGAATATACCTAAAGAAATCTCGTATAAAAATTACAGGTAGAAAAAAAATGGCGGCAAAATCAAAATGATACCTCAATTTTGAGCACCCGTTATTATCAAATTTTCAATAATCAGTATTTTTTAATTTTGTACAATTCTTAACACTATTATTCATTAAATTTTTTATACAACCATTTACTTTTTTTAATTTTTGTTCACAATTTTCTTTAGTACCTTTAAATTTTATGACATTAATAGATTTAATATTTATTTCTTCAAAATTTTAATTCGGAACTGACAAAATTTTGTGCCTGGTTGCGGTTTCATTAGAAACAATGGGAATAAAAATATCAAAAATAATGTCAGAATCTAAACTGAGAAGTAAGCTTT
This sequence comes from Dolichopus griseipennis, assembly GCA_963082915.1. Taxonomy (NCBI): domain Eukaryota; kingdom Metazoa; phylum Arthropoda; class Insecta; order Diptera; family Dolichopodidae; genus Dolichopus; species Dolichopus griseipennis. The sequence goes on along the minus strand of OY720443.1, from coordinate 109,965,542 downwards.
TTATTTCTCTGTATTTAAAAACGTCAATTTCAAATTCATCGAATTCATCGATTGATAGAATTGAATGAGTCATAATTCCATGTTTGGCAAATAATATGTTTTGTTGTATTTTATCTATTTCTAAATTAAGTGAGTTAATATTGGTTCAAATAATGAGAAATTGAAGTGCTTTTATGCTTTTTACAAACGTATTGTTATATTCCATAAATTATGTTTTCAATATTGCCTGATTGTCGTTAATATGTTCTCATGTTCTCATTTTCCTGAATTTAAATCTTAATTTTATTGGTTTATTAAATGTTTTAACTGAGTTTTAACCTTTTTCTTCTAAAAGTTTTATGTCATTCATTATTTCGATTTTATCGTCGTCGTCTAAATATGCAAATAACCATTTAAGTATTTTCCACCAAAATTTACAAGTCCTCGTTTATGTCGATGTGGTATCAAAGTTTTTATGTTATGTCGAGTCTTTTTTATTTGGTTTTTAGCACATTTTCAAAAAATTTTGTAAAAATGTGCCTATATAGTCTCACTCTGTCGGTCCGTCCGTCCGTCCAAACCTTTTTACCTACGACTGTCTAAAAAATATCAGCAACGGGTAGGTATTGCAATAAAAATAATTAATGTTAAAACTTTTTTCTGTTAGAAATGTTAGATCATCGGAAATATGTAAGAGTCAGTTAAGAATTTTTTTTTATCACTCCGCTTTTTTAGGAGCTGTAAGGGGTCCAAAAATTAAAATTTGCCTAAAAATTTTGCTTTTAAATGCCTATAATTTGAATACCTGTCAAAATTTTTTTTTATTTATATAAAAATAATAAAATTGAAAGCGCCGAAGCGAAAGTTTCAACAAGTGTCACAGGTTTTCCTTAATTTTGGCTTTGTACGTCCGTCCCTTTGTCTATATGTTTACACAAACTTTTACACCGTTTGAAATAGAGAGAAAAAATTTTAACTACGGGAAGGTATTGCAAAAACAGTAATTTCATGGAAGAACTTTTTTCTGTAGTTCCACCCGTTACGGAGCTACAGCCCCTCAAATTTGCAAGAAATCCTATATTTAAAACAGTTCTATGTTTTTTTTTTTTTAATATGAAAACGTCGAAATACGAAGATGTTAGATCGTCAGAAATTAGTAGAAGTCGTTTAAGAAAATTTTGTTGTTGCGCCACCCGTTTATGAGCTGTCAGGGGTACAAAATAGTAAAATTCTAAGTAAAATTCCAAATTTTGGTTTAATTCTAAAGAAACTAAAAAATGTAGCGGGGGGCAACCTTCGTTGGGACTTAAAAATTAACCTTATTGGGACTTAAAAATTAAAAATTTTTGTTTTTAAAATGTTTTTACAAGTAAGCAGTGACTTAGTCGCCAGTGTAAATATTTCCAAAATTAAACTTAGTATAACAATTTAGTTTTGAAAATGTGCTTTTTTAAAAATCCTTGGTTTTTTTCATCACTTGTTTAATTGTTCTATCATAACAATATATTGCACTGATTTAAACCTATTGAAAATGTATTTTACTATTTGGTTCAATGCATTTTTTAGTTCAGTTATATTTATAAAATGAAGAATTTTAGAATAATTTTCTATCATAGCACTTTCTTCTTGATTTAATATTTGAAAACCACCTTAGCTTTCTTTTTTATACCCTACACCTATAGAATAGTTAAAAGGGTAAAGGGTAACCACCTAAAGGAAGCGAGCTAGATAATATGGAAAAGTGCATATATTTGTGATCAGCGTGATCTCCTGAGTCGATATAGCCATGTCCTTCCGTCCGTCCGTAGGCACGATAACTCAAAAAAATAATGGAGCTATCTTGTTGAAATTTTAGCTGTAGGTTACTAGGACTGAAAGTACGGTGGGAATTCCATGTGGGCGAAATTGGCCAATGGGTTCGGATTCTGGACCTTTTAATCGATCAAAGGGCTAACGAACATATATAAAAAATTACGATAACTCAACTACTAATTGCGCTATCTTCAGGAAATTTGTGCTTTAGGTTATTGGTAATGAAACTACGGCGGCGATTGAGTACGGTGAGGATTGGACAATGGGTTCGGAACTTATAACTTTTTGATCGAATTTAGGCCTAGCATAATTTCGAAACCAATATAGATAGAGCCTCTAAATTTGGCATCAAGGTGTCAATTTCGATTTCTTTAGTGTCCTTGAAATTTGGGCCCAATTGGAGTAGTGGGTCGGGGACCAGTCCCTGAGTTCCGAAGACCTTAAAGCATATTTTCGAAATTAATAGAGATTGTAACTTGAAACAAATGTAGCAATTTCAAATTTGCCACATGAGTGTTCTTTACTGTTTCCTGCTTGTCCCCCTTATTTTGCATCAATTGGAGTTGTGGTTTAGTACCTCTCTTAGACCCCCCAAGGTTTAAAAGCTTATCATCGAAATTAATAAAAATAGTAACTAAAAATTATTTTGAACGTTCCAATTGTGTACAAGGGTTAACTAGTTCTGAAAGTATGACGGGGACTGCATATGGACGAAATCGTATCATGGATTCGGGTTCTGGAACCTATGAAAATTTCGAGGGCTAACAAACGTATATCTTAAAAACACCATAACTCAAAAAATAATACCGCTATTTTGATGAAATTAAAGCTCTAGGTTACTAGCAATGAAAGTACCATGGGAATTGGTTTTTGTTTTTTATTCAATTTTTATTTAATTTCAGATAAGTTTACAATAATATATAAAATTATGTATAAGATATTCAGTAATTCTAAAACTACAGCTTATAACTAACATTTAATAACATATGATTTCTTACAATTTTTCGAATTTTTTTTTTTTGTAAATATTCAAATTTTAAAGATTATTACAAATTTTCAATGTAAAAAACTATTTATTTATTTATTTATTTATTTGAACCAAAACAAGGTTTTTACAAAAAAAATTCTTATAACTAAAATTTATAATTAATATGAAATTTGATTACATAGCAAAAAAATTTTAAATACATTAAGAATCAAAAGTTTATTTATTTGTTTATTTGTAGAAAATGCATACAAAGCAAAAACACAGTTGAAATTAAATTTATAAATTCTAACTGTATTAACTAACTGTATAAAGTAACTAAATTAAAAAATAATATGAACTTGAAGTGTAATATGATATAATGAAGGTTGAAATTATTGTCTTCGGTCATGAATGAACTTTAAGTTTAATTTACGTTTTAAAGTGTATCGAGAAATTTGTGTAGAATAAAGATGACTGTGTTTATTGAATGTAATGCAACATCTGTTTATTGGATCATTTTTTCCATATTCAGTTCTATGAGTATTTTCAACTAAGTATTTAGTACTTCTCGTATTTCTCGCACCATTGTTTATTTTAAAGTTATCCAATAAATACCGAACGTCAATGTTTTTTCTTAAGACGTCAAAAGTAAAGCAGGAAGAAAGAATTTGCCTACGTGAGGATAACGTTAACATATTCAATGAGTTAAGTCTTACGAGATAGCTAGGCAGAATTGAATAATCTCTAGAATTTCTAAAAGAAATTCCTTTTGTACGAATTCTATTCTATCAGAATGTATTTGAATTGCGGAATCCCACAGAACGTTACAATATTGAAGAATAGATCGTACTAAGGAACAATTAAGAGCTTTAGTTACAGCAATGTTGCTGAATTCTTAAACTCTCCTTTTTATGAACCCGAGCATTTTGTTTGCCCTAGAAATTTTATACTCATAGTGAAGATGGAAGTTCAATCGGTAATATATTTAACCTTTTCAAGGTTTACATTATTTATATTATAACCGAAAGTAATGGTAGATCTCTTACGTGTTAAACTTATAACCTTCCATTTTTCAATGTTTAGTTCTAACTTATTAGAGAAGCACCATTCTTGCAGACTATTTAGATTTGTCTGAAGCAATGCAACATCGGAACTCTTTATAATTACATGATAAATCTTGAGATCATACTGAGAAATCTTGAGATCAAATGCTATATGTGACAAACCGAAAAGTTTACTAGAAAGATCGGAAATGAATATATTAAACAAGAGTGGACCTAAGTGGCTACCTTGCGGTACTCCTGATGTAACATTGATTGAGTCCGAGAAAATTCCTTGAAATTTGATATTTTGCGATCTATTTGTAATATAGGTGAATATCCAGTAAAGAAAAGAACCCGAAATAACTAAAGTTGCAAGTTTGTTTAGTAGAATTTTGTTATCAACACGATCGAATGCGTTGCTAAAGTCCGTGTAAATAGCATCAACTTGTTGCCCATTTTCCATTTCATTAAGGATTTCAGAAGTATAAACTAAAAGGTTTGTTGTTGTGGAACGACCTTTTCTAAATCCATGTTGTTGTTCGTTTAGTTTTGTATTTATGATGGGCGTAATTTTGTTTACAACAATTTTTTCGAACAACTTTGGAATAGTCGATAAAATAGCAATGCCACGGTAATTTTCAACGAATGATTTATCTCCCTTTTTATGAATATGGGTAAGATAAGAAGATTACCAAACAAGAGGGAAAATACCTGAAGAAAGAGATTTATTAAAAATATAATGAAGTGGATAAGTTATATAACTAACACAGTTGTATAAAAAAGTCGGTGGGATTAGGTCAGGTCCTATACCTTTTTTAGTATCAAGTTTAGTGATTGCTTCAAATATTTCAATTTCGGTAAGATATAAGTCCGTAATAATAGGATTTGAATTATTTATTATGTAAGAGAAATCAAAATCAAATGGAGAATCGTGTGGACGATAAACTTTTTGAAAAGAATTAGCAAAAAAATTGCAGATAGTTTTAGGACAAGTAGAAACCGTATTGTCTTTTGACATTGAGCTTGGATAGCCGTAAGTTTTGCATTTTGTATTAACGAAGTCAAAAAAATTTTTAGGATCGGTAATTAATTTGTTGCCTATGTTAGTAATATAATTATCATAAGCTAGGTTAGATTTTTGTTTAAATTCAAAAGCAAGATACTTATACTTGTCCAATAAGTCATTATTAGGCTCTTTTGAATTTTTAATTAGTTTGTATAGTTTGTTTCGTTGGTTACGCAATGTCCTAAGTTCACCGTTGAGCCAAGGTTTGGTTGTTTTGTCTCTTTTGCGAATTTTAGGAACAAAAGAGTTGATTATCTCAAATTACTTTGTATAGAAGTGAGTAATCATTAAGTCAATATCCTGTTCGATTAACAGGTCGTCCCAACTAGTAACTGATAAAGCAAAATTTATGCTTTGATAATCAGCATTAAAGAAGTCATATACAAAAATATTATTGCAAGATTTAGTAAAAAGTGGTATAGAAGTGGAAAATTCAAAGATGATTGCGTTATGATGAGGAGAGTTAGTAAAAAGCTTTTCTGCATCATCAGCGAGTTTTACCCCCACTTTATCATATGCATTCGAGAATGCAAGATCCAACCATTTGTTATGGTTATTCGGAAAGCAGATAATTTGTTGTAAATCATTACCATAAAATGCATTAATAAGATCGAAATCCATTTCGTCCTGAAAGTTGATTGGTAGTAACAAATTATCAGATTCGTCAACAATAAAAGATAAGGAAGGACGATTAAAGTCCCCAAAAATTAAAATTGAATCATCCTCATTCATATTCGATATAACAAGTTGATATATCTCGAAAAATTCAGAAGATGAGGAATTGTCAGAATTTGGAGGAAAGTAAACAATACCAAGGTATAAAAAATTGGTACCTAAGTTTACCTTAATAAATTGTTGATCAAAAGAATAGCATGTCCTAGTGATTAATGCCACACTAGGTAAATTATTGTTTACAGCAAGTAGAACACCACCACCACGGGAACAATTAGTAACAAGATACTCCCGATCTTTTCTATATATCGACCACGTACTGTCCAAAATTTCTTCATTTACGAAGGAATCGTTTAGCCATGTTTCAGTGATAGCCATTATATTAAATTCACATGACTTAGCGTCAATAAATAATTTCTTAATCTTACCTCTCATACCACTACAATTGTGGTAGAAAAATTTCAGATTGTTAGAGTAATTAATGCTCTTTTTATTATTGATACTATGGTTAGACAGTGTTACTAAGTTAGTGTGGGAATCAATAAAAAGGTTTGAATTTAAGTTGTTACTTGCTGATTGGCCGAAAAAAATTATTATAATTTCACGAGATTGATTCAAGTGATTGTAATAATTGCTATTGCAATGACTTCGGAAAGCACTCAGATCATCTTCTACTTGTTTAGAAGTTAATCCAATATTTTTGTGATACTTAAAATAGAGGCTATATAATTCTTTATAAGTTGATGGTAAGCCTTCATTATGTATCAAAACAAGCTAGTTTGTTCTAGTTTTACCCTCAATTACTCGATTATTATTGTCTTCGTGCAAAAATGCAAGAAATAGTCTCACATAATTCAGAATTTTTTTATTTCTAAATCTGGAAAGTGCGTAGGCACAGTCCTCAGTTAGAGATTTTTGTGTCATTCTTCCAATTGGAGGTAATAACGGGTTTAACGAGAAATTATTATTATTATTATTATTATTACTATTACTATTATTATTGGCATTAGCATTTATATTATTGTCATTATTAATATTAACTTTGTTTATATTATCATTATTAATATTAAAATTAATACTATTACAATTATTAGTATTCCTATTGTTCATATTATTATTATTATACCCTACACCTATAGAATAGGTAAAGGGGTATATTAACTTTGGTATGGTGTTTGTAACCACCTAAAGGAAGCGAGCTAGATATGAAAAAGTATATATATTTGAGATCAGCGTGATCTCCTAAGTCGATATAGCCATGTCCGTCCGTCCGTCCGTCCGTCCGTCCGTCCGTCCGTCCGTAGGCGCGATAACTCAAAAAATAATGGAGCTATCTTGATGAAATTTTAACTGTAGGTTACTAGGACTGAAAGTACGGCGGGGATTGCATATGGGCGAAATCAGGCCATGGGTTCGGATTCTGGACCTTTTAATCGATCGAAGGGCTAACGAACATATATAAAAAATCACGATAACTCAACAACTAATGACGCTATCTTCATCAAATTTGTGCTGTAGGTTACTAGTAATGAAACTACTTTGGGGATTGCGTAAGGTCGAGATTGGACCATGCGTTCGGAACCTAGAACTTTTTGATCGAATTTGGGCCAAACGAGCATAATTCCGAAACCAATGAAGATAG
>OY720443.1:109909066-109958161 GCA_963082915.1 Dolichopus griseipennis | reverse complement strand
AAATGATATGGCTTTATTTCGTATGGCTTTATTTCGCGCCACCATGTGTATATGTGGGATTCTCAATTAGGAGGGATTTTAGAGTTGGATTCAAAAGCAGGATTGCCGCTTTTTCAAGAATATTTATATATGTGTATATGTGGGATTTTTAGTTGGATTCAAAAGCAGGGCTTTACGCTTTTTCCAGAATATTTATATATATGTGTATATGTGGGATTCTCAATAAGGAGGGATTTTGGAGTTGGATTCAAAAGCAGGATTGCCCCCTTTTCCAGAATATTTATATTTATTAATTCGGGTTGATTATTTTTTGTATGAAATAGCTATGCCGAATTCTCATACCATTCTTTTCATTATAGTGTTGGATTCAAAATCTAGTTTCAATAATTGAGTTAGCGGGGGTTCGGGGGCGGCAGCTAATATAATATTATTTAACATGTTTTATTACAGTGTATTAAAAAAATTAAAAACTTATTAATTTTTTTAATGAATTAGGTATCCGAATTCTTATACCATTCTTTTCATTTTAGTGTTGGATATAAAATCTAGTTTCAATAATAGAGTTAGCGGGGGTTCGGGGGCGGCAGCCCCCGTAATGAAAATATAATATTATTTAACATGTTTTATTACAGTGTATTAAAAAAATTAGAAACTTATTAATTTTTTTAATGAATTAGGTATCCGAATTCTTATACCATTCTTTTCATTTTAGTGTTGGATTCAAAATCTAGCTTCAATAATTGAGTTAGCGGGGGTTCGGGGGCAGCAGCCCCCGTAATGAAAATATAATATTATTTAACATGTTTTATTACAGTGTATTACAAAAAATTAGGAACTTATTAATTTTTTGAATGAATTAGGTATCCGAATTCTTATACCATTCTTTTCATTTTAGTGTTGGATTCAAAATCTAGCTTCAATAATTGAGTTAGCGGGGGTTTGTAATGAAAATATTATATTATTTAACATGTTTTATTACAGTGTATTAAAAAAAATTAGGAACTTATTAATTTTTATTTTTTTTTTACTTTGTTTACTATTAAACTAGAATTTGTATCAATTTTACTATATGGCTTTATTTCGTAAAATTTTAGAAAATGATATGGCTTTATTTCGCATTCAAATGCGAAATAAAGCCATACGCAAAAAAATTCTCGATATGGCTTTATTTCGCATTTGAATGCGAAATAAAGCCATAATGTCATTTTATGGCTTTATTTCGTATGGCTTTATTTCGCGCCACCATGTGTATATGTGGGATTCTCAATTAGGAGGGATTTTAGAGTTGGATTCAAAAGCAGGATTGCCGCTTTTTCAAGAATATTTATATATGTGTATATGTGGGATTTTTAGTTGGATTCAAAAGCAGGGCTTTACGCTTTTTCCAGAATATTTATATATATGTGTATATGTGGGATTCTCAATAAGGAGGGATTTTGGAGTTGGATTCAAAAGCAGGATTGCCCCCTTTTCCAGAATATTTATATTTATTAATTCGGGTTGATTATTTTTTGTATGAAATAGCTATGCCGAATTCTCATACCATTCTTTTCATTATAGTGTTGGATTCAAAATCTAGTTTCAATAATTGAGTTAGCGGGGGTTCGGGGGCGGCAGCTAATATAATATTATTTAACATGTTTTATTACAGTGTATTAAAAAAATTAAAAACTTATTAATTTTTTTAATGAATTAGGTATCCGAATTCTTATACCATTCTTTTCATTTTAGTGTTGGATATAAAATCTAGTTTCAATAATAGAGTTAGCGGGGGTTCGGGGGCGGCAGCCCCCGTAATGAAAATATAATATTATTTAACATGTTTTATTACAGTGTATTAAAAAAATTAGAAACTTATTAATTTTTTTAATGAATTAGGTATCCGAATTCTTATACCATTCTTTTCATTTTAGTGTTGGATTCAAAATCTAGCTTCAATAATTGAGTTAGCGGGGGTTCGGGGGCAGCAGCCCCCGTTATGAAAATATAATATTATTTAACATGTTTTATTACAGTGTATTACAAAAAATTAGGAACTTATTAATTTTTTGAATGAATTAGGTATCCGAATTCTTATACCATTCTTTTCATTTTAGTGTTGGATTCAAAATCTAGCTTCAATAATTGAGTTAGCGGGGGTTCGTAATGAAAATATAATATTATTTAACATGTTTTATTACAGTGTATTAAAAAAATTAGAAACTTATTAATTTTTTTAATGAATTAGGTATCCGAATTCTTATACCATTCTTTTCATTTTAGTGTTGGATTCAAAATCTAGCTTCAATAATTGAGTTAGCGGGGGTTTGTAATGAAAATATAATATTATTTAACATGTTTTATTACAGTGTATTAAAAAAAATTAGGAACTTATTAATTTTTATTTTTTTTTTACTTTGTTTACTATTAAACTAGAATTTGTATCAATTTTACTATATGGCTTTATTTCGTAAAATTTTAGAAAATGATATGGCTTTATTTCGCATTCAAATGCGGGATACGCAAAAAAATTCTCGATATGGCTTTATTTCGCATTTGAATGCGAAATAAAGCCATAATGTCATTTTATGGCTTTATTTCGTATGGCTTTATTTCGCGCCACCATATTTAGAACCGTTAGTTGTTGAACTTTGAGTTGGAAATGTTTTTTTTGTGTAATTGTTAAAAGGAACGGCAAACGGATTTAAGAGAATGGTTTTATGTGGAGTGGTATTATGTGTAGTGTTTAAAAATGAATTGGAAGTGTTTGTATTGTCTATGAAATTTTTTATTATAGTACCTTTTTTCCATCTTTTGTAATATATTATTTCACAAATTTTAGATTTGGATACCATAACTTTAAAAGATTTATAATTAGGTTTGAATCTAAGATTCTTAGGAGTAATATTAGTAATTTGTATTTCGATATTGCTTAACTTAAATGTATTTTTTAGAAACTTACTGAGGTAACTTGGAGTTGTTGATGCTGCAAATTTTGTGAAGTACAACGACTGAAAAACTTTAACGCTCTCGTTTGTGACCTTAGTTGCTTTCTGTTTTTGTTTTGTATTCATTTCCATATTAAGAGGTATTGTAAAGCGCACTTTTTTGGTTACTAACTTTGTAGAAGAAGGAGTAGGTAAAGATAATGATGATGATGTTGGTGATGTTGATGACGATGATAAAGGTGTTGATGATGTTGATGATGATGACGTCGAAGTTGAGTTAGAAGATTCCGCTCTTGCTGATTCACTATGTAATGATATGTCATTCACAGCATTGGCGGATGAACTCGACGTTGTTTTTACAGCTGATACAGTTGTTGTCGGTTTGAAGTACTCAGGCCCCAGAGTAATACTATCGAGAGAAGTAATAAAGCTGACAAACTGGTCCGTTTGCGACCAAGCTTCTTTAACGGTCTTTTTTTTATTTGTTTGAAAGGATTTTGTCTTTTTATTTGTTTGTTAACATTACTGCAGGTTTCGACTTTTTCAGAAAGCCTTTTAGTTTGTCAAGTTTTATTTATATTTTCCAATTTATCGATCATTGATTTAATTACTGCCAGGTTATTGGCAACTTCGTACTTTGTATCTGCAACCGCCTCGTTAGTTGAAGTTGATAGAACTAGTGAATTTGTATCGGCAAAACGTTGACACAAATCCAAGAAAACATTGTGATAGAACTAGTGGATTTGTATCGGCAAAACGTAGATGACACAAATCCAACAAGACATTGTTAGTGTTGTCTTTTACCTTGATCGCTTTGTTTAACGCTTGCATTTGATCATCCTTGATATCTAGCAAGCTTGTTAAGTTTTTATTATTCATGTTAGCTAACAGATCATGAATATTAAGGCATTCATCACATACGAAATTGTTGCAAAGTCTAGAAGAATGCCAATCCAACAACAAGTTCCATGTAATTTTTTACCGCAGAAGCCTTTACATTTCAGCAAATCCAATTTAGCGTCATGATTACCGCACGTGACATGAGCACATTTAATTGCGGAAGAATTGTTAATAATTTTGTTTGACATTGTATATATTTAATTAAAAAAAAAGATTTAGAGGTTAAAAATTCAAAATTTTGCAAAATTATTATTGTTATTGTTTATATTTAATTTTTTTATTTTATCTAATTCATTTTTTTTTGTTTTTTTTTGTTTTTTTTATGTTATTGTTTAAAAGGTTAAGAAACAAAAAAAAAAAAAATATGTATTTAACGCAAGAGTCAACGAAATTGTAATATTGTAATATTATTGCACTTTAAAGTTTAAATGTTATTATGTTAAATGTTATATGTTTTTTGCAAATATGTTTAAATTTTGGCTGTTTTTAATTTCTACCGTCATGATTACCGCACGTGACATGAGCACATTTAATTGCGGAAGAATTGTTAATAATTTTGTTTGACATTGTATATATTTAATTAAAAAAAAAGATTTAGAGGTTAAAAATTCAAAATTTTGCAAAATTATTATTGTTATTGTTTATATTTAATTTTTTTATTTTATCTAATTTATTTTTTTTTGTTTTTTTTTGTTTTTTTTTATGTTATTGTTTAAAAGGTTAAGAAACAAAAAAAAAAAAAATATGTATTTAACGCAAGAGTCAACGAAATTGTAATATTGTAATATTATTGCACTTTAAAGTTTAAATGTTATTATGTTAAATGTTATATGTTTTTTGCAAATATGTTTAAATTTTGGCTGTTTTTAATTTCTACCGGTAGCGAGTTGAAAAGTTTTATTGTGCTGGATTTTAGACTTTTTAGCTTCAACGTTGTTTTGGTTTTAGGAATTTCGATATTTTTCCTGTTTTTGGTTAGATAATTATGAATATTCTCCCTATTTTGAAGTTTTAGTTTTGACTTAATGTTATACATGTATTTACATTTTTCAAAGTAAATTAGTTAGTTAATATTCAGTGTATCAATTATTTTATCTAAATTACTAGTTCTGGTTCTTATATTCAAATTAAATAAAGTTTTGAGGGCTCTATTCATTACTGCACTCATTTGATTTTTATGAAAATATGAACAATGACTTCAATTGCATATATTATACCTAATTCTTGATAATATATGGCCATTATATATAAGTTTAGCAGCATAATTCGGAATACTCCCCATTCTTCTGACAGCCATTGTTTTAGGAATAATTTTTTTTTTAATGCTTTTTATATGTTTATCCCATCTTAAGTTTTCATAAATTATCATTTCCAAGTACTTAACATTATCAACTTGTTCTATTATAGTATCCTTTACCTTAAGCGTAATATTATCATTTGTTCTCTTTTGCATTTTAAATATCATATAATTAGTTTTTTCGGATTTATACATAATTCATTTTGGTCCAACCAACAGCAGTATATCTTTAAGTCATCATTTAGTATATTTTGAAGCTCTTCTAATGTTTTCGCTTTTGCTATAAGGTTAGTGTAATCCGCATAAATGTTGTATTTTGACTTAATATTGTTTTTAGGTAAGTCCATTATATACAGCAGATATAATAACGGCCCCAGTAAGGAACCTTGTGGTACGCCTGTTTTTATTACTAGTTAAGTACTAAGTGATGAGTACTTCATTAACTTTAACACATTGGGTTCTATTTGTCAAATAACTTTTTAGTAAGAGATTACTGTTACCTCTAATTCTTAAGTTGTCTAGCAATCTGATAAGTCTACAATGACTTACCATTGCAAATGCTTTTGTTAAGTCAATAAAACTGCGCCAACATAGTAGCCGTCTTCCATCGTAAATATGTTTCAAGGTTGCTTCGATAGCTGATTCTGTACCACTATTTTCTAAGAAACCATATATATTTTTTTTGTTAATGAAAATTCTTATTCTTGAATTAATAACTTTTTCTATATTTTTGAAATTGGACTTAGAATCGATTATGGTTCATAGTTACCACAGTCTACTTTTGACTCACTTTTGTGAATAGGAACTAAATATGCTTTTTTTAACGAATCAGGAAATATACCATTAGAGAAACTTTCATTTATCAGTTTTACTAAAGATGGGGTTATAATATTGACCAACTGTTATAGATCTCTCACTGTTATCCAATCCTGGAATTGCATTTTTATTTAATTCATAATAATTTGATGGATTTCTGGTTCTATAACTGGAATAAGAAACTACGAGTTGCTATTATATAGATTTTGTGAGCAGTTAGTAAAATCGTTGGTATTTAGAATGTTTTTTTTAATACGTTCTCCTATTTCAGTACAAAAAATATTGAGAGTATTTGCAGTTTCATCATCATTTTGAGTTTTTTCACCATTGGTTTTAATAACATGACAAACATTTTTTAATATATCTTCATTGGTATTTTTTATAGAATTATTCAATATTTTCCATAATATCCTAGAATCGCTCCCGGCTTTTTCAATATTTCTATTAATATATTATTTTTTTTCTTCTTTTATTAATTGTTCTGCCTTTTTCTTCAATTTTATATATTTTGCCTTTTTCTCACTATTGGTCGGATCATTTTTATGTCGATTATATATTGCTTTTCTTATTTTAAGCTTGTCATGAATAAAAGGTGTTATCCAGCAATTTTTTCTCGTTCTCATTGGTATTGTCTTAGTACATAATCTTTTTGCTTCTTGTATAATTTTTACTAAGGTTTCGATATCTGGTATATTATTGTTTTCTATTTTGTATTTTACTATGGAAAGCATTTGATTATAATCGATTTTATTTATGTTGTACTTTTTCATTGGTAAATTCTCAATAATAATTGCTTTAATAGTTACTATTGCCAATTGATGGTCCGATAGGCAGTTATTTTCTTTTATATAATTAACATCATAATTATTAACTATGCTATATCCAGAAGTTGCTATAATATCCTTATACTTAATAATTATATTGGAGTTCTCAAATAGATTTAGATTGGTATCTGTAAAAAATATATGATTTGCCTTATCTACCACGTTAAGTTTAAGAAACTCCATAAATAGGTTTCTGTTTTCCACTGGGGCCTTATAAAATGTACCGATTTTTATACCCTATACCTATAGAATAGGTAAAGGGGTATATTAACTTTGGTATGGTGTTTGTAACCACCTAAAGGAAGCGAGCTAGATATGGAAAAGTATATATATTTGTGATCAGCGTGACCGCCTGACTCGATATAGCCATGTCCGTCCGTCCGTCCGTCCGTCCTTCCGTCCGTCCGTAGGCACGATAACTCAAAAAATAATGGAGCTATCTTGATGAAATTTTAACTGTAGGTTACTAGGACTGAAAGTACGGCGGGGATTGCATATGGGCGAGATCGGCCCATGGGTTCGGATTCTGGACCTTTTAATCGATCGAAGGGCTAACAAACATTATATAAAAAATCACGATAACTCAACAACTAATGACGCTTTCTTCATCAAATTTGTGCTGTAGGTTACTAGTAATGAAACTACTTCGGGGATTCCGTAAGGTCGGGATTGGACCATGTGTTCGGAACCTAGAACTTTTTGATCGAATTTAGGCCAAACGAGCATAATTCCGAAACCAATGAAGATAGAACCTCCAAATTTGGTATCAGGGTATCCCCTCCTATCTTCTAAGTGTCTTGGGAATTTGGGCCCCATTGGACTAGTGGGTCGGGGATCAGGCACTCAGTTCCGAGGACCTTAAAGCATATTTTCGAAATTAATAAAAATAGTAACTTGAAACAAATATTGCTTCAAATTTGGCCCAGGGTGTTCTTTACTATTTCTTCCGTGCCCCCCTAATTTGGGATCATTTAGAGTGGTGGTTCAGGACCTCTCTTAGACCTCCAAATGTGTAAAAGCTTATCATCGAAATTAATAAAACTAGTAACTTAAAATTAAGATAGAACGTTCCAATTGTATACAAGGGTTAACTAGTATTGAAAGTATGACGGGACTGTATATGGGCGAAATCGTACCATGGTTTGGGGTTCTGGAACCCTTGACAAGTTCAAGGACTAACAAACATATATTTTAAAAACACCATAACTCAAAAAATAATGCCGGTATTTTGATGAAATTTAAACTCTAGGTTACTAGTAATGAAAGTACCATGGGAATTGGTTCTGGTTGAGTTTAATTTCAAAGCCAAAGAATATATTTCCTATGTCCTATGTGTCTCCGAAATCTAGACTTAATTGTAGTGGTTCAGCTATATTCAAAGGTACTTGCTGCATTTATGTAAAATTTATTTGAATATTTAAATGAATTATATAAAAAGGTCTAAATTTGTAATTGTATTTTAGAAATACATTTATTGCATATTTTGCGTTTGTAAGCTTTTCTATTAGGAATATAAACTAACCATTTAAAATAATTGCAATTTTTAAAAATTTGGATTATTAAATATATTATGCTTTGATTATCTTTTTATCACAAAATTTAATAATTAGAATTTTTTCATTTTGTAATTGAATTGGAATAAATATATTTTCATTTATTTCAAGTTTGTTTGTTTTTTAATATTTTTAAATAGATAAATTAGTAAGAATTTGTAATATTTTTTAATAGATAGCGTAATAAGAAAATGTTTTTAGTACTATAAAGTTAATTTGGTTAGCTATGTCTTACGATCAAATTAATAACAGCTTTTATGGTGTTAAAATGACTTATGGATATGTCCTTAAATTTGAACCAAATAGGTGTAGGGTATTTCTAAGTCGGTTGCTCCGACTGACTGTTTCTTAACTTGTTAATTTTGGTTTTGAGTTCAGGATTTCAATTACAGTAAAGTTATATTTTTCATCTTTACATATTTCATTGAAACTAATATTATTTTTAATAAAAATGGCAAACCCACCTCCTCTTTTTTTATTTGTATGTTTGTAAACTGCTTGATAATTGGGGATGTTGTAGGTATCGTTTTCATAATCATAAATCCAAACCTCTGTAATTATTACTATTACTATTTCTTTATATTCATTAATTAATGTTTCCAGTTTCAGTATATTATTTCTAATGCTACATATATTTAAATACAATATCTTTAGATCTCCAATTTGCATTATTTTTACTTGTTCTGCCATTGTCATCTGCCGATCAGGTAATTTTTCCAAGATTCTCTTGTCTTTTGAAGATTTTCCCTATATTTGTTATAAACATTTCGTCTATATGTAGCTAGATCATTCGAAACCTCTTTATTGCACAATCCTATGTTTTCGTGGTACCTGCCTTATATCCTCCGAAGTTCCGGATAGTCAGTTGGTAGTCCTTTTTGATTAATTAAAACCTTCATATTAGTTTGTGTTATACCATCAAAGCACATATCATTCTGATAGTGGAAAAATGCCAATATTATCGCACATTGTTATATATTCTGTAATCCCTTAATGTGGAAAGAACATAATACACTATCTGCATTTTCAATTGCTCTTTTTGTAAGCCTTACAATTGGGTGTGGCATGGAATCAAAAAAAATTTTGCTATCATTTTGGAATTTGGAGTAACCTATTTTTCTTTCAGTTGTGTTCTGTGGATTTATTGTTTCGCCTTTATTCCAGTTTGGGTATTTGGAATCTTTTATTTCTACATTATTATTACTATTATCATTGGTTTGGTTAATTGTATCATTTTTAAAAATTAAAAACAAAATATTTTTTTAGTAAACGATTAAATTCCTTTTTTTTAATTTTTATTATATCAGTTATTTTATTGAATTATTACTATAGGTTATATATAATTAAGACATTGCTTACGATACTTAGGCTATGTTCAAAGGTACTTGCTGCATTTATATTTAAATGAATTTTATGAAAAGTTCTAAATTTGTAATTGTATTTAGAAATACATTTATTGCATGTTTTGTGTTTATATTATATTACAATTTTGAAAAATTGAACAATTTTGAATTATTAAATATATTATGCTTCGATTATCTTTTTATCACAAAATTTAATAATTCAAATTTTTTCAATTTTGTAATTGAATTGAAAAAAATATATTTTCATTTATTTCAAGTTTTTTAATATTTTTAAATAGATAAATTAGTAAGAATTTGTAATATTTTTTAATAGAAATATTAAATGTAATATTTGAAAACAGAAATTCTCTCTTCAACCTTCAACAGGTTATCACGGTTTTAATAAAAAGAAAAAAAATTTAGCACAAAATATTTATTTTTTAATTTCACTTCTTTTTTTATTTATAATTTTTTGTGTTTAAAAAAAAAAATAAATTAAGTTTTTTATTTTGTTTTAAAATTAAATATAACTTTAGAAGAAAATAAATAAGTGTTGTGAATTTGGTAATATGGCCGCATCTCCAATGGCGGCAAGTTAAGTATATTTTTTCTTTACTTATATATATAATTTCTATTTTTTTTATTTTTATTTTTGTTTTATACAATTTAAAAATTTTTTACTTAACTCATTATTTCACAGCACTAATTTTAATTTAATTTGATATAAATCTATTTTATTATTTTTGTGTTAAAAATAAAATTTTTTCTAATATTATTCTAATTTTCAAATTTTGTTTTTAATTTTCAATTTTAATTTACAAATTTTACATTTAATTTTATACCGGCACGTGATTTGGTTTTGTTTACATTAAATTTAATACTGTTTTTTTTTTTATTGAAGATTACTCTTCATCTATCATCTACTAGTTGTAAACAAATCAATTAAAATATATCCATTTCATTCCCTCTCCCTCGGATGATAATATTCTAAATTCGCTCACTAATTAATACCATCAATAGTATGTCACCGTATTGTTTTTATTTTTAAATTGTATTGTTTTAATTTTTGATGGTATACGTCAATTTACTCATTTTTAATCATTTTTTTTTTTTTATTTTTAATCATAAAAGAAAGGGAAGTACTGAAATTTCAGTTCATTTCTTTTCAACTAACTTAAATTATTTAATTTAAATTTAATTATTTACATATACGTGCGTATTTTTACTTGCACGTAGATTTTGCTGTGTGTGAGTTTTTTGGTTGTAACTAAGTTCAATAAGGTCTAGTTAAAAACTGTTGAATGGTGTTATAAACCGATTGCTCACTCATAGCAGAATAAAATAGGGGTATTGTTGATGGTATTTTGTAAATATTGTTAGCAATACTTTTGTTTTTATAAACGGTGATAACTTGTTCGGGTTGTATGAATCGTACATATACAATATTTAACCTAAATAATAATATAATTAAATTTTAAATTTTATACGTTTTATTTATATTGATTTTTGTTTTTTTTGTTTTTTTTTTTTTTTTTTTATTGTTATTAAAAATTGCCAATTTTCGAGTTCATTTTTGTAATATTCGTGGCCTACAAGCTAATTTTCATGCCGTAGAATGTCATCTTAACTCCACAAAACCAGCAATTTTAGCCCTTGGTGAAACACAAGTCAGTGGACAAAACGATAATTTTAATATTATAGGCTACTCACTTGTTTCACACTTCGTACCCAAAAGAGGAATCGCGATTTACATTAAAAATGACATTGCTTTCAACACCCTAGATAAATACAAACCTTCTAGCCCAACCTTCCATTATATTTGGGTTAAAATTATCGTTGAGAAGCATGTAATACATTTCTGTTTTTTATACAGATCACCCAATTCAAATGAACAAGAAACTGCTGTGGAAATTGACAATCTTTCAAACCAGATCAATGAAATTTTGGAATCATGTTCACAAACCGAAATTGTTCTGGCAGGGGATTTCAATGTACACAACAAAGACTGGCTTCATTTTTCAAGTAACTCTTCTTTGAGTCAAAACTCAATTGGGAAACAAGTTGAATTATTTTCCACACTGTTCCATCTTTCTCAACTTGTCCAAAATCCCACTAGGGTCCCCGACCGAGCTGATCAAGAGGGTCACCTCTTGGATCTGTTTTTAACCACTCACCCTGAAAAATATGTAGTTTCAGTTGGTTGTCCCCTGGGGGGCTCCGACCACTGCCTGGTAACCACAAGCTTCCCGGTAAGCACATTAGCCAGCCGAAGGATTCCTCCCAAAAAATTAGTATGGCAATATAGTCGTGCTAACTGGGAGGGATTAAACAATTTTTTCAAAGCATTCGACTGGTCATTGTGCTTCCGCGCTAAAAATGTCAACTTCGCTGCAAATGCGATTAGTGAAACAATTTTACTTGGAATGAGGTTGTATATTCCTCACTCCATGAAAAGTATTAAACGAGAATCCAAATCATGGTTTAATCGCACTTGCAAAGAAGCCATTCGTAAAAAAGAGGAGGCTTTTAAGCAATACCGGAACAGCGGGTTGGAGTCCGACAGGGCCGACTATATCATGGTTCGAAACAGATGCAAGAGAGTTATCAATAAGCAAAAATTCTTATTCAACCGAGGGTTGAAACGAAAATTCCTACATATGCCTAAGAATAGCAAATCGTTTTGGACGTTTGCAAAAAATCTAAAGGAGGACACTAGTGGGTCCTCCTTCCCTCCGCTTATTGGTAAAAACAACTCAATTGTGTCAGATTCAAAAGAAAAGGCAAACTTGTTTGGCAAACAATTTTCCTTTAACTCAACACTGCCACAGTCAACTCAAAGACCACCAAATATTCCAGAAGTTGGCTGCTCCTTTGGTAGAATTTACTTTAGGACGCGAGCAGTGATGAAAATCTTGAAGAATCTAGATACGAACAAATCAGCCGGTCCCGATGGAATCACAACGATGGTTCTTAAAAAAACCTACTCTACCATTTCAAAACCTCTACGCAACCTCTTCTATTTATCCTTTACTTCGGGTATTCATCCTGCCCAATGGAAGATTGCGCACGTTTTTCCAATTCCAAAAAAAGGTAACAAAAGCGATCCCTCTAACTACCGCCCTATAGCTATAACTTCGGTCCTTTCCAAAGTAATGGAAAAAATTATAAACCAAAAGCTTTTGAAATATCTGGATCATAAAGGTTTGCTTCATGATCGACAATACGGGTTCAGAGCCCGTCGTTCAACTGGTGATCTCATGACTTATCTTTGTGAAAAGCTCAATATCAGTCTTCACCACTCTGGTGAATCTGATGTGGTAGCACTGGATATTTCTAAAGCTTTCGACCGTGTATGGCATGCTGCTTTGTTAGCAAAATGCAGAGCTATAGGGTTAGGTAGAGTCTTTCTCAAATGGATTGGAGATTTCCTTTCGAATCGTACGATTCGAGTTCTGGTCGATGGTTCATCATCTGACAAATTTGAACTGAACGCTGGTGTCCCTCAAGGTTCTGTTCTTTCTCCCACCCTCTTCTTAATATTCATTAATGATCTTCTATCTTTAACTTCCAATCCAATTCACAGTTTCGCAGATGACAGCACCCTTGTAGCTTCCTATGAATTTCATAGCCGCTGTAACATTAATCATCAGGTTAATACAACAGCAAAAAATTTCACTGTCAGTGAGCTAAATAACGATTTAGCAAAAATTCACAAATGGGGTGAAAATAATCGTGTTCAATTCAACACGAAGAAAACCCAATGCTGTCTCATCTCGCGAAAAATAGCAACTTCCATTCCCAACTTGATTTTTCAGGGAGAAGCTTTGCAGCACTCAACAGATTTAAATATTTTGGGCATCGAGTTAAACCAGAAATTGACTTGGTCAAATCACATTTTTGGTATAGCTAAAGATGCAGCTAAGTGTTTGGGTTTTTTGTATCGCTGTAAAACTTACTTCTCTCCATTAGATCTCCTCAATATCTATAAAACATATATTAGACCAAAAATGGAGTATAATGCACATATCTGGGCTGGTGCTCCCCAATCAGCGCTGGGATATCTTGATAAAGTGCAAAACAGAGCTATTCGTCTTATAAATGATCCCAGTGTTACCTCAACGCTCACTCCACTTAGCCATCGGCGTACAGTCTGGTCACTTACCCTGTTTTATAGATACCTAGTGGGGACGAACACCTGTTCTAAGGAAATAAAACAATTAATGCCTCCACTCAAAGTTTTCCAACGTGAAACAAGGAGTGCAACAGATGCTCATCCCTACTGCGTCGAATTGTTAAGATGGCGAAACACGGCCTATGGAAATTCGTTTGTTATGCGCATGTCGAGATTATGGAATCACATTCCGTCCAATGTGTTTCCTAAAGTTGGTAATTCGTATATGTACGACTTAAATAAATTTAAGAAGAATATTAACATCTTTCTCCTAAATATCCCTCCAAATTTTCCCCATCCACCATAATCCCAAATTCCCAAATATCCTCCGACAATCCCAAAATCCTTTCATATCCCATCCCTGTAACCAAACTGTACATTTGTATCACAGGTTCCTTCCTAAAGTTTGGTTCAAAAAGGGTGTGGTTTTGGTGAGTTAAAATCGCACACTACCCAACGAAATACCGCAAAATTTCAATGGGTGGCTTTCGAGCGTTCCATTCCCTCGTAAAAAAAAAAAAAAAAAAAAAAAAAAAGATAGTGTAATTAGAAAATGTTTTTAGTATTATAAAGTTAATTTGGTTAGCTCAAACATAAAAGCTGTTAATAAGATCAAATTAATAACAGCTTTTATGGTGTTAAAATGACTTATGGATATCTCATTAAATTTGAATGAAATAGGTGTAGGGTATTTCTAAGTCGGTTGCACCGACTGACTGGTTCTTTACTTGTTTTGAATATTAATTGTTGCAAAAGAAGTGTTTAAAATAAAAAAATAATTAAAAAATATTAATCTAATTTGCTTGGTGTGATGTTTTTGTGGAACTGGCCTCTGGATTGTTATTACTTGAGAAAAATTTGAAAGATCTTTTAATTCTACTAGGATGCATATTCTTATTTCTATTATCTTTATATTTTAGATTCAAATTAAATCGTACGTATTGTTTAGACGTGCTTTTATCATCGCTCGTTATTTATTATTTAAATTAATATTGAATCATTTTAACGAATTTTTTATAAACATTAAATTTTTTCTTTTTTTAACAAAAAAAACTGATTGATAAGCAATTTTATTATTAAATATTTTTTTAACGTTAATATTGGTAAAAACCTATACATAAATTATAATTAAGTGTGCCAGTGTCAAATTGTTTTAATATTTTTTTTGGTTTGTTTTTTTTTTTTGTTTTGATCTGCTTAACTAATTAATGTTCTAAGTGGATTAAGTACATTCAAAGTAACATTACCGTATAACAAAAATACCATATAATTTAAACAATATAATTGTATAAAAAAACTGTTTCACAAATAACTAAATTAGTTTTATTTTAAAGTAAAATGAGAAGAACATATACGTGAATTGATCAGAATTTAAAAAAATAATTAAAAATTGAATTAAGGACTGAATTTTATAAATTTTGTGAAGTGAAATTCGATAATAATTTAATTTTAATTTAATCATAACATAAAATACATAAAAGGACTTAATCGCAAATTATAAATTAAATTCGTGTGTTTTATAATTTCATAATTTTATTCTATTGTAATTTGGCGCGTTGCTCAAATATATATATACATAATAGAGAACTTATAATGTATGCATATAGTCATATATAGTTAAATTAATAATACTTAAATTAATATTAACAAGATTGTGTACATAAATATACTCTTAGACAATTAAGCAAATATTAAAATTATTTAATACAGTGATACATACAAATATTATAATATGAGTGAATGCAATAAATGCAAAACGCTGATACGGGGAGGATCTGGGATACGAAGTAAAGGTATTTGTGGCAAAGTTTATCATGTTGTTGTAAAGTGTTTGAGTGTTGATTCAACAAGTTATAATGCACTAATAACTAATAGTACGATAAAGTATATGTGTGATACAGACAAGCCACATGGGTAGTATCAACTGTTGCATCGAGGTATTTTGACGTAATGTTGACGTAATCGGTGAAAATTCTGTGTACACCAAAACCGGTTTCGTAATTCTTGTATTCACAAAAAACCGGTTTCGTTGCCATCAAATTTTACTAGTCATACTCGATGCACTCACCAATACAAACAAAAAAATGTTTTTGTTTTTCTATTATTTTTTTGTTGTTTTTCTTTTTTTTTCATTATTTAAAAATTTTTGAACTGTCCGCATCTTAAATGAAAAAAATTTGAGACCGGACAAAATATAAAATATTTCTGGTTTTGGAAATTGATAAAAATCAATATAAGATTACCAAATTAGGTTTAATTTCGATTTGCTATTTTTTTATCTTTCAAACTTAATAATAAAAAAAAAAAAAAAATTAACAAATTAATTTGTATTATATTAAATATATAACTAAATTTTGATTGATAAAATATAAAATTTAGTTAATATAAATAATAACAAAAAATAATTAATGAAATAAAAGACAATTAGTGTAAGGAACAGATGTAGAACCTAATTTTAAAATTGTATAATTATGAATGTTTGCTCAGTGCCACAGATGTTAATTAAAATAATAATCCATTTTTAAATGACCTAGATATGATATAAGTAAAATAAAATTACCTACTTACTCAATGTAAATAAAAAATTAAATCTCTTATATTATCTACAAATCCCTTTTTTTTTTTTGGGTAGCTAAAAACCTTTTTTTTTTATATGAATAAAAAATTATAAAAACTTTCCGCTTTTAAAAAATCAGTTGACTAAACATTCTCCGACGATACATTCATAAGGTAATAAATTGGTGACAACACTTAAAACTACACTCGTGTGGGACTGAGTAATATTCACTTAATATCGGCCAAGGGATGATTGCATTACATTAATACATGATATTGATTTAATAATGATCGAAAAAAAAAAGTGAGTAAAAAAAACCGTAATTTGCTCAGAGATTATAAAAGTGATTTTGAACATTAAATTATTCATCCTGATTCGTAATTACTCATAAAAAAAGTGCGAATGAGTTAAAATTACTTCTTGAATCTATTGAAGCAAGATATGAAGTAAGACTCAAAAATATGAAAATAGCTCAAACCTTTATGAGAATACTCTATTAGAGATGAAAAATATGAGTAAGTTATCAGAAATAATTATTGAAAACCAAAAAAAAAAAAAAAATTAACAAGAAGAAAACAAATGAAAAAAACCAAGGGTTTTTAAAAAGCACATTTTCAAAATTATATAGGGTTTATTACTGAGTATTTTATTATTTATTTTTATAAAAATATATATAAAAATTAATGATAACATTATAATTTAGTTATTTTATTAATTTATTAATTATGAATAATAGTGAAAGCAATACTTAGAATGTACTCAGGAAAGCCTGTTAACAAGTGCGAAACATAATGTTGGAGCTTAAATGTTAACGTTTAATTTTGGAAAACATACACTGGTGAATAAGTTACTGTTTTACAAAAACATAAAAGTTTTAATTTTTAAAACCTAGTAGCCCTTCAATGGGGGAGGTTTCCAAATTTTTGCTTAGCAAACTTATGATGGATCTGTTCTCTCCTGTCCCCACTCTTTAATTTTTTTAGGTTCTAGGAAATCAATTGTGAACTTCACCAAAATTTGTAATTTCACCTCTAATTTTATTATCTAAGCAAAAATGGTTAAAACTAAGAGGCAATTTCTTCAATTTAAAGAAAAATCTTAAAGCGAACAAATCAGCCGGTCCGGATGGAACCACTTATGGTTCTCAAAAAAACTTATTCCACTATTTCAAAACCTCTCCACAACCTTTTTTTCCTGTCCTTTACTTCGGGTACTCATCCTGTCCAATGGAAGGTTGCGAATGTTTTTCCAGTTCCAAAAAAAGGCAACAAAAGCGATCCCTCTAGCTACCGCCCTATTGCTATAACCTCGGTCCTTTCCAAAGTAATGGAAAAAATTGTAAACATAAAGCTTCTGAAATACCTTGATCGCAAAGGTTTGCTCCATGATCGACAATACGGGATCAGAGACCGTCGTTCAACCGGTGATCTCATGACTTACCTTTGCGAGAAGCAAAATGTCAGTTTTCACCACTTTGGTGAATCTGATGTTGTAGCCTTGGATATATCTAAAGCTTTTGACCGAGTATGGCATGATGCTTTAATAGCAAAATGCGAGGCTTTAGGTTTAGGTAGGGTTTTCCTAAAATGGATTGGAGATTTTCTCTCAAATCGCACAATTCGTGTACTTGTGGATGGTTATACATCCAACCAATTTCAAATAAATGCTGGTGTACCCCAAGGATCTGTTCTACCCCCAACTCTTTTCTTAATATTTATCAATGACTTACTTTCAATAACATCCAATCCAATTCACAGTTTTGCAGATGACAGCACCCTTGTGGCTTCCTATGAATGTCATAGTTGATCTAACATTAGTCAACAGATTAACACAACAGCAAAAAATTTCATGACTAGTTAGCTAAACAATGATTTAGCAGAAATCCAAAAATGGGGAGAATGTAACCGTGTTGATTTCAACACAAAAAAGACCCAATGCTGTTTAATCTCGCAGAAAATTGCAATATCTACCCCCAGCTTGTCATTTCGGGGTATACCTTTGGGGCACACAACAGACCTAATCATTCTGGGTAGGGGTTAAACCAAAAATTGACCTGGTCAAACCACATTTTAGGTATAGCTAAAGATGCAGCTAAATGTTTAGGTTTCTTGTTCCGCTGTAAAACTTACTTTACTGCACCTGATCTTCTAAAAATCTATAAAACTTACATTAGACCAAAAATGGAGTATAATGCATATATTTGGGCTGGAGCCCCCCAAACCCCACTGGGCTATCTCGATAAAGTGCAAAATAGAGCTATCCGTCTTGTAAATGATCCCAGTGTTCTTCATCGCTCACTCCACTTAACCATCGGCGAACCGTTTGGTCACTAACTATATTTTATAGATACCTCGTAGGGATGAACACCTGTTCCAATGAAATCAAACAATTAATGCCTCCCCTAAAAGTTTTTTAACGTGAAACAAGGAGTGCGACAGATGCTCATTTCTACACTGTTGAATTAGTAAGATGGCGAAACACGGCTCATGGAAATTCGTTTGTTGTTCGCACATCGCGATTATGGAATCAGTTACCATGTAATGTGTTTCCCAAAGTTGGTAGTTTTTATATGTACGATCCAATAAAGTTTAAGAAGAGCATTAACATCCATCTTCATGACTTTCCTTTAAATTAATTTCTTTGTCCATCATAATTCAAATTCCTTAATCGTAATCCTAATCCTAATTTCCTTCTCATTCCCGATCCTAAAAACCAAACAATACATTTGTATTTAAGGTCCACACCAAGTTTGGTTTTAAAAAAAGGTGGATGGTTTTAATTGGTTAAAGTCCAACACTCCCCAGATGAACCCCGTTCAGTGATTCTGGGCGGCTTTCGATGCTTTCCATCAACCCTCGCCAAAAAAAAAAAAAAAAAACCCCCTTCAAATTTAAGAAAAGCATTTGACACATGTTGAAATAAAATTAAAGAGCTTTCAATTTCGTATAAAACTAAAAAAACTTTTGTACTGGTATTCAAGTTACTGGGATTCGAGTCCCTGTAGCTCCGTACCGGGTGGGGCTACAGAAAAAAGTTCTTCTACGAAATAATTTTTTTTTCAAATACCAATTCGTTCGTAAAATTTCCTAACTCTATTTCAAACGGTGTAAAAGTTTGGTAAACATACGGACGGATGGACAGAGTGAAGCTCTGAAGGCACATTTTAAAAAAATTTTTTGAAAATGTGCCTAAAATAGAGTGAATTCTGAAAAAAGGTTGTTAAAGATAAAATAAAAGAGTAGGTTATCAGAAATTATTATTGAAAACCAAAATAAAAAAAAAATATACAAAATGAACAAAATGAAAATATCAAAAAGAAAACGATGTTAGTAAAGTTGTTGTTAAGGCAGGTTTTCATGAGAAAATTTTGCCCAGTATTCTTAACTTTAGAAAGAGAGGTATATAGTATACCCTCAATAGGACAGAAAGAGCAAAATGATTAAATTTATATTAAAATTTTTTTATTTGTTTTGACAAAAAAAAAATTACATAACCTTATTTTTTAATTTTTAAATTTATATTTCGCCAATTTTTCAATTCAAAGTTAAAATTTTATTAATTTAAAATAAATGATAAAATTTTAATCAATTGCAAATAATTTTAAATAAAAATTCTTTCATCAAACAATAATATAAAATTTTTGTTTTGTTAGTTTACAAAATTCAAATGTCATGTATCCATAAAAATATTTATTAGTACATATGCAAAAATTTTTGTGTAGAATACACTTTTTTTTTGTATGTTATAGCAACTTTATAGGAAAAAGACTTTATAGAACATCTTTTTGCCAAAGATTATGGTAACTCTGTCAATACTTGTCTAAGGATTATGGATGACTCTCCTAGGATTATGAATGACTCTCCCAGTAATATATCGTTTTTTCTTTATCACACGAATAGTATTATTGTATCATCTGCCTATGCTCTAACTTTTGCCCAGTAAATTGTTGTAATGAAAATTAGACTTTAAACCGAAAAAAAGTAATCAGGATAAAAACAAAAAAAATCAGATATTAGGGATAATATTGATGTTTGTAATATGCAAATAAATATTAATAATATGTATGAGACAAAAAATGGTTCTATTTCAATATGTTGTGAAAATAGAAATTTTGCAGAAATATTGAAAAAAGAATCGCAAACAAAATGAGTAATGATTATCAGATTGTTATGCCTGTTATACAAAATCCAAAAATTTTACTCTGTGGAATGGGTGAACAAATAAGTGAAGAAAAAATTATTAATGCCATTAAAATTCAAAATAAAATTATTTGCGAAAAAATTGAATGTATAAAAGTTTATGCGTCATCTAAAAATAAATCTATTTACAATGCAATAATAGAAGTTGATGGAACAGCTTTCAGACAAATAATGAACTTAACAAGTAAAGAAACAGTCAGTCTAAGCAACCCACTTAGAAATACCCTACACCTATTTGGTTCAAATTTAAGGACATATCCATAAGTCGTTTTAACACCATAAAAGCTGTTATTAATTTGATCTTATTAACAGCTTTTATGTTTGAGCTAACCAAATTAACTTTATAATACTAAAAACATTTTCTAATTACACTATCTATTAAAAAATATTACAAATTCTTACTAATTTATATATTTAAAAATATTAAAAAACAAAAAAACTTGAAATAAATGAAAATATATTTATTCCAATTCAATTACAAAATGAAAAAATTTGAATTATTAAATTTTGTGATAAAAAGTTAATATATTTAATAATTAAAATTTTTCATAATTGCAATTATTTTAAATGGCTATGGCTAATTTAAATGGCAATAAATGTATTTCTAAAATACAATTACAAATTTAGACCTTTTCATATAATTCATTTAAATATAAAAATAAAATTTACATAAATGCAGCAAGTACCTTTGAACATAGCTGAACCACTACAATTAAGTCAAAATTTCAGGGACACATAGGAAATAGGAAATATCGACCAGAACCAATTCCCATGGTACTTTCATTACTAGTAACCTAGAGTTTAAATTTCATCAAAATAGCGGCATTATTTTTTGAGTTATGGTGTTTTAAGATATATGTTTGTTAGCCCTCGAACTTTTCAAGGGTTCCAGAACCTGAATCCATGATACAATTTCGCCCATATGCAATCACCGTCATTCTTTCAATATTAGTTAACCCTTGTACACAATTGGAACGTTCAAAATAATTTTAACTTACTATTTTTATTAATTTCGATGATAAGCTTTTAAACCTTGGGGGGTCTAAGAGAGGTACTGAACCACAACTCCAATTGATGCAAAATAAGGGGGACAAGCAGGAAACAGTAAAGAACCCCCATGTGGCAAATTTGAAGCTGCTACATTTGTTTCAAGTTACTATCTTTATTAATTTCGAAAATATGCTTTAAGGTCCTCGGAACTGAGTGGCTGGTCTCCACCCACTACTCCAATTGGGCTCAAATTTCAAGGAGACTAAGGAGATCGAAAGCGACACTCTGATACCAAATTTGGAGGTTCTATCTTCATTGGTTACGGAATTATGCTAGTTTGGCCTAAATTCGATCAAAAAGTTCTAAGTTCCGAACCCTTTGTCCAATCCTCACCGTGCGCAATTGCCGCCGTAGTTTCATTACCAATAACCTACAGCACAAATTTCATGAATACAGCATCATTATTTGTTGATTTATCGTGATTTTTTACATATGTTCGTTAGCCCTGAAACCGATTAAAAGGTCCAGAATCCGAACCCTTGGGCTGATTTCACCTTTATACAGTCCGCCCTGTACTTTAAGTACTAGTTAACCCTTGTACAAAATTTGAACGTTCTATCTTGATTTTAAGTTACTATTTTTAGTAATTTCGAGTATAAGCTTTTAAAACTTGGGAGGTCTAAGAGGGGTACTGAACCACCACTCCAATTGATCCCAAATTAGGGGGACACAGAAGAGATAGTAAAGAACACCATTGTGCCAAATTTGAAGCTTCTACATTTTTTCAAGTTGCTTCTTTATTAATTTTAAAGATATGCTTTAAGGTTTTCGGAAATGTGTGGCTGGTCCCCGACCCACAACTCCAATGGGGTCCAAATTTCAAAGACGTTTAGGAAATAGGAAGGGACACCCTGATACCATATTTGGAGATTCTATCTTCATTAGTTTCGGAATTATGCTCGTTTGGCCTAAATTCGATCAAAAAGTTCAAGGTTCCGAACCCATGGTCCAATCCCAAATTTACGCAATACCCAAAAAAGTTTCATTACTAGTAACATACAGCACAAATTTGATGAAGATAGCGTCATTAGTTGTTGAGTTATCGTGATTTTTTATATATGTTCGTTAGCCCTTCGATCGATTAGAAGGTCCAGAATCCGAACCCATGGTCCGATTTCCCCATATGCAATCCCCCCCGTACATTCAGTCCTAGTAACCTACAGTTAAAATTTCATCAAGATAGCTCCATTATTTTTTGAGTTATCGTGCCTACGGACGGACATGGCTATATCGACTCAGGAGTTCACGCTGATCACAAATATATATACTTTTCCATATCTAGCTCGCTTCCTTTAGGTGGTTACACCATACCAAAGTTAATATACCCTTTTACCTATTCTATAGGTGTAGGGTATAAAAAGGTTAATGATTGGTTGGAGTTCATGTATAGCATATAAAAAATTGGGTGTTCTTAGGTGTTTCAAATGCTTAGGCTTTAACCATAAAGTAAGTGTTTGCAAGGATAAAGCATACTGTCATAAATATGGAAGTGATGAACATTAAAGAGAAAATTGTGACGAAGAGACTCATAAATGTATAAATTATATTAGAGTGAAAGAAAGTTTAAAACTGTCTGATGATGAATGTGATATATACAATAATCCGTTTAGTTCAAGCTGCAGAGTATATTTAAAGGAACTTAAAATGGAGGAGGTAAAGATTGAGTACTAGCAGCTAAAGCCAATCCAGTGCCTATATTTAAATATTCAAGGTTTAATAAATAATTTTGTAGAACTACAAACTATCGTATCAGTTGAAATTGATTTTTTGTGCATTTCAGAAACTCATTTAGTAAGTGATGATGATGATCCATTAATAAAATTAAATAGTTATCATCACATAAGAAATGATAGTCATTCAAGACATACGGGAGGCGTTTCATTTTACATAAAAAATACTTGGAGTTATAATGTAATTAAAAGTGATTGTTGGGAAAATGACTGTTGCTATACTATGTTAAAAGTATATAATGGTAAAAACATTTTTTTCTTAATTGGTTTATATAGATCACCCAAACATTTTTTTTTTTTTTTTTTTTTTTAAGCGCTAACTGTTCAACTGTTAGGCTAATAAGCCTGTCTATACCATAGGTACATGTTGGAACATATGTATGTATTCGTGTTATTAGAATTTGTTTTTTTGAATTCCACATACAATTTAAACATGAGATAGTACTAGGCCTTATAACATGTAGAAACGTCTTAGATTTTCAATATTTACAATTCTAGTTTTTGTTTATATTGTAATATTTTATATTTTACTTATATGGTATTCTATATCTGCGAGTTATATTATTTAATTAAATTATTTGGTTATATTTTGCATTTGTTTATATTTTTATATTAAAGTATTTTTTATTAAAGATTTATAATTATTAATTATTGATTATGCCATTAATTTGAACCCAATGGCGAATGGTAGCTGAGTCGTGCCGAAAACCAGAAAAGTTTTTTCGCTTTCACTAGAATTCGAACCCGGGCCCTTCCGCATGAAAGGTCGATACTTAACCACTATGCCACCCAGCTGTTATATGAATTATTAATTCAAGTTTTTTGAATAATTTTAAGATTATTATGGAAGAATTGAGTGAGTTAAATGAGACTGTTATTATCATTGGCGATTTTAATATAAACTGGCTAATTAATAATAATATAAAAAAATTTTGTTTGCAAATAATAATTAATAATGCTTATAGACAGTTAGTTAATGAATATACTAGAGTTATAAATACAGTAAATACAGTGATATAAAAGCATATATAGATATAAATTCAAAGATAAGTGATCATGAAACTATTAGAATGGACATAAAAATAAAAAATAAAATAAAAAACAATAATAAAACAATCAAAGTATTAAAATATAATAAGCAAAATTTTCTAAACAATATAACAAGAAATGATATAATGACTGTGTACTATAATAATGTTATTGTTAATATTAGTGCTAATAGATCTAGTTATAACTTAACAGAATTATTAAAAAATATATTGTAGAATATAACATTAAATTTCATAAATTAGAATGGTTTAAAAATGAACATAAAATATTAAAAAATAAAAAAATTTATCAATATGAACTTGCGAAAAGGACAAATAACATAAATGTGTGGAATAAATACAAAAAACTGAGAAATACATATAAAAAAAAAATTAATAAAGTTAATAATTAATACATGACAACAAAGTAATAATGGCAGTTTTTTTAGACTTAAGGCGTGCGTTTGAAACTGTTGATCGTGATATTTTGTTATGTAAACTTGAGGAGTACGGTATATGTGGAACAGAATTATACAGAGTTTTATTGTTTTTGATATTTATTAATGATATGGAGAAGCTAATGAAATATGGTAAATTAATAAAATTTGCAGATGATGCTTTGTTATATGGTATTGGTAAATATGTAAGTGAATGTTTTCTAAGTAAAATCAGAAAGAAAATATCTTTAAAGTGTGCAATTAATTTATATAATACAATGATCAAACCTCAATTTGAATATTTTTCTTCAATTATCTTTATGTGTAATGCTGAAATGCTGGGTAGACTGCAAAGACTCCAAAACAAATCTATGAAAATTGTTCTGATATTAAATCGCTATGCATCTACACATTCAATGTTGGCTACTTTAAAATGGTTAAATATTGAACATCAAATTAATATGAATATTTTGATTATTGTATTTAAAATAAAAAATGGGCTTTACTTAAATTATTTATGTAATAGTTTTGTATATAATAAATACATATATGAATATAATTTGAGAAATAAAGATAACTTTAAATTAAATATGTATAGAAATGAAAGAACTAAAAATATGATGGTGTTAAGGTTTAAAACTATATAATGACCTTGTTAACTTTATTTCAATTAACAATTGTAGACATAAGATAATACAAACAATTTTTTGATTTACTTTCAAATAATTTTATTTTATTGGTTTTAAGTTTTAACTTTAATTTTATTAGTTTTGATATACAATTTGTTCAAAATATAAATTTGTGTTAATTCAATTACATCTCATTCTTAAGACGTCCAAAAGTAGAGGAAAGATCAAACCGATAAAAAAAATGTGATGTACTCAAAAAAGTACGTTCTGACATGTTACATATACTTGCAACATTCAACAAATATCAAAACAATAATATGATGTATTGGTGAATAACAATTAATGAGATGTAATTGAAACACATGCATACAAGTGTATTAAATAGTGAGCGATACAATTATATAATGTAAATCATTGAGATAATTACATTAAAAAATAAACAAATTTATTTTAATGTAATAGAAAACAAAATTTGATTTATCAAATGCAATACAATGAGCTCAATTAATATGCGTACAAAAAATTAATGATATATTTTTTCAAAATGTAAATATTCAGAAAGAAAGATTGATTCAATTTCTTTCAAAACATATAAAAAGAAACAAATTTAAATTATTGTAATTAATTCCGAACATTCTGGCCCGCGCTGGAGCATCCAGGTAATTTAACTAGTTTGACAATTGGACGAACAAATTCTCCATGTTGGGTTTTAACTGTCACGACTCTGGTGAGACCATCCTTCCCAGCATGTTGTTTAATTATTCTACCTAGTAACCATTTGGATGGAGGCATATTCATGTCCTTTCATACGACAACATCATTTTCTTTCATTGCCGGCTGCACACTATGCCATTTCGGTCGTTGCTGGAGGGTTGTGAGATAATTTGATTGCCAGGTTTTCCAAAAACCTCTAAGAAGGTTTTGCAGCAATTGCCAATTTGATAAGCGTGATGGTGGCTCATTACTAAGATCAATGTCAGGTATAGTTGAATACGAGTGTCCAGTTAGTAAACGAAATGGTGCTAAGGCTTCATTATCGTTTTCTGGAAGACTGCAAAGTGGTCTCGAATTCAAAACAGCTTCGATTTGTGTTAATATTGTGTTAAGCTCTTCAAATGTTAGGTTATGATTGCCGATTACTCTTTTCAGATGAGTTTTTACTGATTTAACCCCAGCTTCCTACAGTCCACCAAAATGGGGAGCAGCTGGAGGGTTAAATGTCCAAATAATATTGTCTTCTGCCAGGAAACGTTGAATGGTTGTATTGAATTCTTTTGATAGTATGAGTTTTTGCATTTTATCAAGCATTGACTGGCACGCTGTCATCTGAAGAACTGCTAAAAGCTCAATGGATTTTTGTAAAAAATGTCCGACTCCGATAATACACTTGTATGCATGTGTTTCAATTACATCTCATTAATTGTTATTCACCAATACATCATATTATTGTTTTGATATTTGTTGAATGTTGCAAGTATATGTAACATGTCAGATTTAAATTCTAGTTGTTGAACATTTTTTACAAAAATCCATTGAGCTTTTAGCAGTTCTTCAGATGACAGCGTGCCAGTCAAATTTTTATTACGTTTACCTTGACGGATATTAAGTAAATTAAATAGTACAAAATCTATTGCAAAATGCTACCGTTCTAAAGAGTTTAGTCCAGGTTGAGAACCTTCTTCCTAGATCATATAAAATGGTGTTATCCATTTCCGCTGTCAAAACTTGAGTGAATAATTTTTTTTCTTCAAGCGTAGATGGGTCAAAGGTTGCAGATGTTTGTTGTGAACTTGGCCAATGTGATGAGTCGGTTTGTAACTAACTTGGGCCATGAAACCAGAGTGAGTGGTTGATAATTTTTGATGGTAATGTTCCCCTTGATGCAATATCAGCTGGGTTGTCCTTGGAAGTACCATGTTGCCAACATGTCCTAGGTTCAAATTCCAAAATTTTAGATGTTCTATTTGCAACAAAACAACCCCATCGTCTTGGCACTGATGATAACCAATGAAGCACAATTTCTGAGTCAGCGTACATGAATACTTTTGGTGAAATTAACGCGAAGGTATCAACGATATTTTTCATTAGATGGCTGAGTAACAGAGCTCCACGAAGTTCCAAGCGAGGTAGAGATATTTGTTTTAATGGGGCTACCTTGCTTTTCGATGCAATTAAATGTGTTATGTATAAATTGTCGGATTGCCTCACTCTAGCATAAACTACAGCAAAAAAGACCTTTTCCGACGCATCTGCAAATCCATGAAGTTCAAAGTCATTGACAGAGCTATGCAACCACCGTGGAACCCGAACTTAAGAAAGAGATGGTAATTCATTTTTAATTGTTGTCCAATGCTGTGCGACATCTGTTGGTGTTGGATCATTCCAAGACAATCCGTGTAACCATAAACTTTGAAATAAAATCGTGATAGTAACGGTAATCGGTGTTAGAAAGCCTAACCGATCAAAAATACGAGCTGCTTCTGATAAAAAACTTCGTTTTGTAGCTGGTATTTCCTTTGGAAGTGTAATTTTTAAGGAAAATTCATCCGCGTATGGATACCATACCATTCCCAGAGTTTTGATACATTGTGTTTCATCGTCAAAATCGACTGCTGAGAGTTCACATTCATGTTCTGGACATGTTTGTAATAATGGCCAACAGTTGCTGCTCCATTTTCGTAACTTAAATCCAGCACCTTTTAACATTGCATTCAATGCTAACTTTAAAGATAATAACTCATCTGCAGTTTGAGCGCCACTTATGACGTCATCAACGTAACAATCGTTTAGTAGAATTTTTGACACTACCGGAAATTGATTTACTGAATCTAAAGCTAGTTGCTTCAATGTGCGAATTGCCAGAAATAGTGCTGATGACGTTCCGTATGTAACGGTTAATAGCCGGTAATGCTCAACTGAGTCTGTTGAAAATTTACGCCATAAAATACGTTGATAATCAGTGTGATTAGATGATACTCGAATTTGGCGGTACATTTTTTCAATGTCCGCAATGAAAACATAACGATGGCGCCTAAATCGTAAACAAACAGTAAATTGCTCTTTCTGAATCGGTGGTCCAGTCAAAAGTGCATCATTCAATGTGTACCCGGATGTTGATTTGGCGGACCCATCGAATACCACACGTAACTTGTGTGGTAGTACTCTCCGGTTTGAATACTGCGTGATGTGGCAGGTAATAGGAACTGTAATTTTGCATTTCAGCTTCTGGAATCCTTTCCATGTATCCTAACTGTATATATTCTTCCATGAATTTTTGATAGCTTGTCCGGATTTTTAGTGAATCTTCTTTCCATAGAACGTAAACGATTAAACGCTGAATGATATGTATCACTTAATGGAATTGAAGGCATTTTAAATGGAAGACTAACGACATATCGTCCATTGTCATCACGGTATGTGTTCTTAATATAATTATCCTCAGCGTGTGCTTCTTCGTCAGTTAGAATTGACGTTGTCTGAATTGAGTCAAGTTCCCAGAATTTTTTTAAAGTTTGATCGACATCGAAGTTCGCATATTCGTTGTTATTAGTTCGTTATTAGTTCACGTCGAAGTTCGTTGACGAATTTTCGACGTGAACTAATATCTAATGAGTGAAAATGTGGACAATGAAACAAGTAATGAGTAGAATTACATTTTGGACATTGAATCGTCGGTGACGTATTTTTTAGTATGTGATTACATCTAATTGGTTTTATAGAACCTGCGTTATGACTCTTTGCAGAGCCTTGACTGTCTTCAAGTGCTTGACAGCGCCTTTCGAGAAATTCAAGTAATTGATCGAATGTTGGAAAGTCATTTTCTGTTGATTCCTCAGCCCAATCTTGTCGAGTGACAGGGTCTAGCTTTTGCAAAAGTAGGTGATTTAACAAAAGATCTCGGCCCTCTGCACAGTTGCCTAGTGCTTTGAGTCCTCTGATTACTTCATATGCTCCATCTACTATGCGTCTTAGGTTGATAGCGTTCACATTAGAGATGGATGGTAGGGCTAGGAATATTTTTATAAATACTTTAGTGATTTGGTCTCTTTTGTTGTATCATTTATCCAAACGATCCCACGCTTGTGTGTAATTTTCCTCAGATATGGGAATGTGTCGTAAAAGTGCAGCTGCATCATCTTCCAAGCAACCTTTCAAATAGAGAAATTTTTGAGTGTTTGTCAAGTTCTTCTGTTTGTGAATTGTTGGTGTGAATAAGTCTCTAAAGGACACGCATTCAGCGTAATTGCCGGAAAATATTGGAGTATTGATTTTGGGCAACCATGTTTCACTCGGTTTTCCCTGAACACAAGTACTTGAAAGCCTTTCCAGGAAACTAGCTTGCTGATCTGCCAACCGGTCAACAGCTTCTTGTTGATCATGAGAAGAGGTGTGGCGATCCTCAACTGCTTTGAGAGTTTTTCCTTGATGGAAAAATATTTTGTTTCGAAAGATTCGGTTTCTTCTTCAGCATCAGTATAATCTGGTTCACCTGAGAATTGACAAATCTGATCTTGGACAGACATAAAACCATCCCAGCACTCTGCGGCCTTGTCCAGGCGAATTTGTATAGCTTGCAGGGTTGTACTTGCATTGATGGTGGTTCGACATACGGGTAAGTGTTCCCTTAAAACGACCACGTAGGCTCTTAAGAATTGAATATTCCATTTAGAATTACAAAAATGTGCTAATGTTAATTTAGGCTAAATGTAAGAGGATTAAATGAATAAGTAGCAAACGATGTAGATATTTGTGTTTTTGTTGTGTGCTTCAAATCAACACGTATACGTAATTGTCATAAATTTAATTTCAATGTAGGAATGCCTTCAGCTAAAATTCTTTTGTTAAATGTTGTTTATAATTATTAATGAATGATAAAAAATAAAAATAAAATAAAACCAAATATATTTTTTTTGTTGTTTTTTTTGTTTTCTTTTAGTTAACAATGAGTTCAAAACAATGTTCAAATTTATTTTGTAATTTAAAGTTCAATATCTTTATTAACAAATAAAATTTATAACTCAATACCAATTCTTTGTATATACACTTCAAATTGTAGTAGATAATGATATGGGATATAATTTAATTTTAAACTAATAGTGTTCAAATATTTAATCTTAAAATCTTGTTAAATTATTGTAAAATTATGTTTCAATACTTTAATTTATTTATAACTGTTAAGACAACTGTTTAAATGAATCACTTATATCTATGTATTATTGTAATTCTCTTGAATTATTGATTGGGTTACTATTTTTTTATTTTTTTTTATTTTTTTTAGTTTATTATTTTGCACGAATAAAAAAAAAATTTAATCAACATAAATGTAAATTAACGGATTAACATAACAGTTCAAAATATGAGGTGTCGACTGTACTTATGGTACGATATCATTTATTTTTTACTTAGTGTGACATGTGATTCATGCCGTTATAGCAATTATAAATTATGATGTAATATTTTAATTTTTTTTGTAATTTTATTAAATAATAATTTTTTAAAATTTGTACTTTTATTACCATATATATATCCATAGGTATCCATAGGTTAAAATTTGTAATTTTATTGCCATATATATCCATCGTTATCCATAGATCCGGTTCAAAGGACCATAAAATTGTTAACTTTATTTCAATTAACAATTGTCGATATAAGATAATACAAACAATTTTTTGATTTACTTTCAAATAATTTTATTTTATTGGTTTTAAGTTCTAACTTTAATTTTATTAGTTTTGATATACAATTTGTTCAAAATATAAATTTGTGTTAATTCAATTACATCTCATTCTTAAGACGTCCAAAAGCAGAAGAAAGATCAAACCCATAAAAAAATGTGATGTACTCAAAAAAGTACGTTCTGACATGTTACATATACTTGCAACATACCACAAACATCAAAACAATAATATGATGTATTGCTGAATAACAATTAATGAGATGTAATTGAAACACATACATACATGTGTATTAAATAGTGAGCGATACAATTATATAATGTAAATCATTGAGATAATTACATTAAAAAATAAACAAATTTATTTTAATGTAATAGAAAACAAAATGTGATTTATCAAATGCAATACAGGCAATTAATATGCGTACAAAAAATTAATGATATATTTTTTCAAAAATGTAAATATTCAGAAAGGAAGATTGATTCAATTTCTTTCAAAACATATAAAAAGAAACAAATTTAAATTATTGTAATTAATTCCAGACAGACCTTCTAATAGAATTAAAAAACGAAAATCGGTTAAATACTTTTAAAAAAAAGATTACATTATATGTCAAAGATCATTTTTAAAATTAATTTAAATAAAAATTTATTGTATTATAAAGTAAAATTAAATTTATTATGTATAAAAGTAAATATATATGTATATATGTATACAAGTATTATTATATATATAAGTAAATTTTAATTTTTTTGTAATATGTTGATAATAATATTGAAATTATAAATAGTTTATATAAACTAAATAAAACAAAACTAAACAAAACTAAACTAAATAACAAAAAAAAATAAATAAATAAATAAATGTTTTTCAAAAATATGATTCAATTATTTATTTATTTATTTATTTTGAACCAAAACAAGGTTTTTACAAAAAATTCGTATAGCTAAAACTTAAAATTAGCATGAAATATAATTACAAAGCATAAATTTAAATACATTAAAATCAAGTTTATTTAATTTTTTATAGATTGTAAAAAATGCATACATAGCGAAAACACAATTAAAATGCAATTTATAAAGTAAAAAAAAAAAACAAAAACAACTAAATTATAGAATTATAAAATAATGTAAATATAATAAAATAATGTAATAATAATACGAGAATAATATATTGAAAGTTAAAATTATTGTCGTAGGTCATTAAGAAATTTTAATTTTAATTTACGTTTAAAAGTGTATCTAGAAATTTGTGTTGAAAAAAGATGACACTGTTTATTGAATGTAATGCAACATCTGTTTATTGGTTCATTTTTTCCATATTCAGTTCTATGAGTATTTTCAACTAAATATTTAGTGTTTCTCGTATTTCTGCCCCCATTATTATACCCTACACCTATAGAATAGGTAAAGGGGTATATTAACTTTGGTATGGTGTTTGTAACCACCTAAAGGAAGCGAGCTAGATATGGAAAAGTATATATATTTGTGATCTGCGTGACCGCCTTAGTCGATATAGCCATGTCCGTCCGTCCGTAGGCACGATAACTCAAAAAATAATGGAGCTATCTTGATGAAATTTTAACTGTAGGTTACTAGGACTGAAAGTACGGCGGGGATTGCATATGGGCGAAATCGGCCCATGGGTTTGGATTCTGGACCTTTTAATCGGTTTCAGGGCTAACGAACAAATATAAAAAATCACGATAACTCAACAACTAATGACGCTATCTTCATCAAATTTGTGCTGTAGGTTACTAGTAATGAAACTACTTCGGGAATTGCGTAAGGTCGGGATTGGACCATGGGTTCGGAACCTAGAACTTTTTGATCGAATTTAGGCCAAACGAGCATAATTCCGAAACCAATGAAGATAGAACCTCCAAATTTAGTATCAGGGTGTCCCTTCCTATTTCCTAAGTGTCTTGTGAATTTGGGTCCCATTGGAGTAGTGGGTCGGGGACCAGCCACACATTTCCGAAGACCTTAAAGCATATCTTTAAAATTAATAAAGATAACAACTTGAAAAAATGTAGAAGCTTCCAATTTGCCACAAGGGTGTTCTTTACTATCTCTTGCGTGTTCCCCTAATTTGGGATCAATTGGAGTGGTGGTTCTGTACCCCTCTCAGACCTCCCAAGTTTTAAAGGCTTATAATCGAAATTACTAAAAATAGTTACTTAAAATTAGGATAGACCGTTCAAATTGTGTACAAGGGTTAACTAGTACTATAAGTACAGCGCGGAATATATAAGGGCGAAATCAGCCCAACGGTTCGGATTCCGGACCTTTTAATCGATGTCAGGGCTAAGGAACATATTATATAAAAAATCACGATAACTCAACAACTAATGAGGCTATCTTCATGAAATTTGTGCTGTAGGTTATTGGCAGCGAAACTACGGCGGTGATTAAGTACGGTGAGGATTGGACAATG
This sequence comes from Dolichopus griseipennis, assembly GCA_963082915.1. Taxonomy (NCBI): domain Eukaryota; kingdom Metazoa; phylum Arthropoda; class Insecta; order Diptera; family Dolichopodidae; genus Dolichopus; species Dolichopus griseipennis. The sequence continues at coordinate 109,924,589 of OY720443.1, read as the reverse complement.
GGTTCGGAACTTAGAACTTTTTGATCGAATTTAGGCCAAACGAGCATAATTCCGAAACCAATGAAGATAGAACCTCCAAATTTGGTATCAGGGTGTCCCTTCCTATTTCGTAAGTGTCTTTGAAATTTGGGCCCCATTGGAGTAGTGGATCGGGGACCAGCCACTTAGTTCTTAGGACCTTAAAGCATATTTTCGAAATTAATAAATATAGTAACTTGAAACAAATGTAGAAGCTTCAAATTTGGCCCAGGGTGTTCTTTACTATTTCTTGTGTGCCCCCCTAATTTGGGATCAATTGGAGTGGTGGTTCAGAACCTCTCTTAGACCCCCCAATGTGTAAAAGCTTATCATCGAAATTAATAAACCTAGTAACTTAAAATTAAGATAGAGCGTTCCAATTGTGTACAAGGGTTAACTAGTATTGAAAGTATGACGGGACTGCATATGGGCGAAATCGTACCATAATTTCGGGTTCAGGAACCCTTGAAAAGTTTAAGGACTAACAAACATATATCTTAAAACACCATAACTCAAAAAATAATGCCGGTATTTTGATGAAATTTAACAGTAGGTTACTAGTAATGAAAGTACCATGGGAATTGGTTGTGGTCGAGTTTAATTTCGAAGCCAAAGAATATATTTCCTATGTCCTATGTGTCTCCGAAATCTAGACTTAATTGTAGTGGTTCAGCTATGTTCAAAGGTACTTGCTGCATTTATGTAAAATTTATTTTTATATTTAAATGAATTATATGAAAAGGTCTAAATTTGTAATTGTATTTTAGAAATACTATTTATTGCATATTTTGCGTTTATAAGCTTTTCTATTAGGTATATAAACTAGCCATTTAAAATAATTGCAATTTTTAAAAATTTGGATTATTAAATCTTTGATTATCTTTTTATCACAAAATTTAATAATTAGAATTTTTTCATTTTGTAATTGAATTGGAATAATTGTTTTTTAATATTTTTAATTAGTAAGAATTTGTAGTATTTTTTAATAGATAGTGTAATTAGAAAATGTTTTTAGTATTATACAGTTAATTTGGTTAGCTATGACTTACGATCAAATTAATAACAGCTTCTATGGTGTTAAAATGGCTTATGGATATGTCCTTAAATTTGAACCAAATAGGTGTAGGGTATTTCTAAGTCGGTTGCACCGACTGACTGTTTCTTTACTTGTTTATTTTAAAATTATCTGCTAAAAACTGAACGTCAATATTTTTTCTTAAGACGTCAAAAGTACAGCAAGAAGAAAAAATTTGCCTTTGTGAGGATAAAGTTAAGATATTTAATGAATTAAGTCTTCCGAGATGGCTAGGCAGAATTGAATATTCTCTAGGATTATATTGATTTCTTAAAGCAAATAAAAGAAATTTCTTTTGCACGGATTCTCTTGTATCAGAATGTATTTGAAATGCGGAATCCCACACAATGTTACCATATTGAAGAATAGATCGTCCTAAGGAACAATTAAGAGCTTTAGTTACAGCAATGTTGCTGAATTCTTAAACTCTCCTTTTTATGAACCCGAGCATTTTGTTTGCCCTAGAAATTTTATACTCATAGTGAAGATGGAAGTTCAGTTTATCATCCAACAAAGTCACTAAATCGGTAATATTTTTAACCTTTTCAAGTTTTACATTATTTATATTATAACCGAAAGTAATGGTAGATCTCTTACGTGTTAAATTTATAACCTTCCATTTTTCAATGTTTAAATCTAACTTATTAGAGAAGTACCATTCTTGCAGACTATTTAGATTTGTCTGAAGTAGTGCAACATCGGAACTCTTTTTAATTACATGATAAATCTTGAGATCATCTTGAGAAATCTTGAGATCAAATGCAACATGTGACAAACCGAAAAGTTTACTAGAAAGATCGGAAATGAATATATTAAATAAGAGTGGACCTAAGTGGCAACCTTGCGGTACTCCTGATGTAACATTGATTGAGTCCAAGAAAAATCCTTGAAATTTGATATCTTGCGTTCTATTCTTAATATAAGAGAATATCCAATAAAGAAAAGAGCCGAAAATTCCTAAAGCTACAAGTTTGTTTAGTAGAATTTTGTGATCAACACGATCGAATGCTTTGCTGAAGTTCGTGTAAATAGCATCAACTTGGTGCCCATTTTCCATTTCATTAAGAATTTTAGAAGTGTAAACTAAAAGGTTTGTTGTTGTGGGACGACCTTTTCGACGAATGATTTATCATCCTTTTTGTAGATAGGAGTAAGATAAGAAAATATCCAAAAAAGAGGAAAAATACCTGAGAAAAGAGATTTATTAAAGATAAAATAAAGCGGATAACTGACACATTTGTATAAAAAAGTCGGTTGAATCAGGTCAGGTCCTATACCTTTTTTGGTATCAAGTTAAGTGATTGCTTCAAATATTTCAACTTCGGAAAGGTATAAGTCCGTAATAATAGGATTTGAATTATTTATTAAGTTAGAGAAATCAAAATCAATTGGAGAGTCGTGTGGACGATAAATTTTTTGAAAAGATTTAGCAAAGAAATTGCAAATAGTTTTAGGACAATTAGAAAACGTATTGTCTTTTGACATTATGCTTGGATAACCGTAAGTTTTACGTTTTGTGTTAACGAAGTCAAAAAACTTTTAAGGATGTGTAATTAGTTGGATGATAAACTGAACTTCCAAAAGTTTTCGTGAATCATCAGCGAGCATTATATACTTTATAGTGAATGTTTAAATTAATTTAAATTAAAAGGAATGGTTGAATTATTTTCGTGAATGCAAGATCTTACCATTTGTAATAATTATTCGAAAAGCTGATAATTTGGTGTAAATCATTACCATAAAATACATTAATAAGATCGAAATCTATTTCGTCCTGAAAGTTGATTGGTAGTAACAAATTATCAGATTCGTCAACAATAAAAGATAAAGAAGGACGGCTAAAGTCCCCTAAAATTATTATTGAATCATCCTCATTCATATTTGATATAACATGCTTGTATATCTCGAAGAATTCAGAATATGAGGAATTGTGAGAACTTCCAGAATTATACCAAGGTATAAAAAATTTTTACCTAAGTTATCTTTAATAAATTGGTGATTGAAAGAGTGGTAAGTAATAGTGTTAAGCTTGGATGAAGAAAGAACGAGAAAAAGATAAAAAACAATTAAATAGTAAAACTGTTCTCAAGTATTTGTATTTAAAAGGGGCACCTGAATCAGCAAATACTGAATGGTTATCAGCTTTCGTCAAAAACAATTTCAATATAACTGTGTTAAATGGTAAAAATTTTACACCTAAATACTTCGTCAGCAAAAAGGAAAAAATTCAGATGTTTCAAATTTGCAACAAGACCTGACGACTGCTAAATAATAATTCAAAAAATAAGTGGGCATCATCTAACCTAATAATATAGGAATGGAATGACGTTACTTCAAAGCGTAAGGACGCAAAGTTGAAAAAAAGTAAGAATAATAAAAATAATAATAAAAATATCAAATGTTATACTCCTATTAATACTAAAGACGCTGTTAAAAATACATTAAATAGCCAAAAACACATAAATGAAATTTATAAAAAGAACTCAATATACACTAAATCACATAGTCACAAATATTCTAATGAATTAATTAATCAAAACACTCAAATGAAGAATACACCCTCATCACTATCTCATATTTCAACAGCTTTATAAAATAACTTTCAAACTCATAATAACAACAAATATTCTAATTTTATACACTAACATACTGTAAATCCTGTTAACACCCTACCATCTGCTAGAACTTCTTTACACTCTTAAACGCCAGCTAAATTGGCCACCTCACTTTAAAGTTCTATTTCAGCCCGACAAGTTAACAGATTTGCAGGTCTAGGTTTTACCCAAACAACTACCTCTATTTCTCCATCCCTCAACATTTTTGCTCTACCTAAAACAGCTCTACATCTTCAACCGGCTCTACAACTAAAACACATCTCACAACTATGGCTCACATAACTTCTGTGAAAATAAACCACAACACCAAATCTCAATCCAAATTTCAAGCTCCATCATCTTCATCTTGTTCCACGTTCCAATCTCAGAATTCTTCTGGGACTCCTATTCCATCTTTGATGGATCCGTTGATTCCTCCTATTGTTAAGATGACGTAATAAAAGTCATTATCAAACGATCGTAGATATCTTCTTGCTTAGTTGAGAGATCGTTAAATTTTTAATAATGTTCGACTTTTCTTGGCCTATCTCCATGATAAACCAAATTCAGTTTGCATTAATGGGAAAACTAATGCATATCTCAAAATTTCACTCCAGCAAGAAGGTTTACCTACGAATATTTCAGAACTTCGCTCTTTATTTAACCGCTTTAATGCAACTTTTGTTGTTACTCCTGAGCAGACTAATTTTAATCTCCAATCCTATGCTTCTCAAGTACCTTCAAAGCGAATTAATCATTTACAACGCACACGGGAAAACCACGATATATTTTTTCGTCCCTTACAGAGCCATAAAATATAATTATAACCTTATTCCAATCAAATTATTTAATGAAAACATTACCGATAAATTAATTAATTTTTCAATGTATTATCAAAATGTTCGGGGTCTTAGAACAAAAACCAAGACTCTCTTTTCAAACGCAACCATTTTAAATTTTGATTGTTTCATTTTAACTGAAACTCGGTTATGTCCTTCTATAAGTAATTTAAAACTGTTTGATTGCACTTATTGTGGTTATAGAAAAGGCAGATACTCTTCAAATTCGCCAATTAATGGAATACACTTGAAGGAGGTGGCGTTCTCAATGCAATTAAAAATAATTTAAATTCTTCTTTGGTTTCTATTGCAGACTATGATCAACTTGAAATTTTATGTGTCAAAGTTAAATTCAGTAATAAAAATGTATTTATAGTTGGCTGCTATATACCTCCTAATAGCAACATTGACGTTTATAGCTAATACAATAACACTATGAATGCTATAAATGAAAAAATATGTGATACAGACGAAATCATGCTGTTTGGTGATTTTCATCTACCAAACTTAAGATGGTTTAACCATGACGAAGAGTCCTTTATGATTCCTAACAGCATTTCTAATGAATTAGAATGCTTATTTATTGATTTTTTTTTTTTTATTTTCCTAAGGGAGGAAAAAACCTTCAAAAGGCATCTGGTAACCTAATCCCCCAGGTAGTGTGAGATTTTTACTACACTAAAACAACCTCCCCCAGTAGCCAAAATAATGGGATAAGCACCCTAGCTGCTTGTGCAGGATTGTGGCTGAAAAGTTACTACAAGTCATAAATATAAATGACTTTTAAGGGTTGAATGGGCAACCCAAGAGATATAAGTTGATTTCCTTCTTGAATTTTTGAGATTTAAATGAATTGGGAAACACATATGGGGGTAATGTGTTCCACAATTTGGACGTGCGACTAAGAAAAAAGTTCCTAAATATCAGAGTTCTTGTTCTGAAAACTCTACTGTATATGGATGTGATTGAGCTGCTAACCGTGGGTTATGGCGGTAGGGTTTGATTTTAGGCATCATGTTATTAATTTCTTTTGAAGTATTGCCTAGAATAAAAAAGACAAATAGCTCCTACATTACGGAGGTGACTTAAAGATGTTAAGTCTTTTGTGACGTTATTGATATTGATAATACGAACAGCTCTCTTTTGTATCTTATCCAGATATTGAAGAGCGGTGCTGGGAGCTCCAGCAAATATGTGAGAGCTATACTCAAGGCTCGGCCGAATATAGGTTTTATAAATTTGTAATATATTTGGGGGTGTTAAGTATATCCTACTCCTACTAAAGAATCCCAGGCATTTAGCGGCAACTTTTGCGACCGAAAAAATGTGGTCATTCCACGAAAGTTTTGCATTTATTTCTATGCCTAGAATTCTTATTGATTCGGAGTTTTGAATACCTACATTGCCAATGTTTAGTAAAGGATCGATTCGCTTGGTTGATAACAAACAGCTTTGGGTTTTTTGAGCATTAAAACTTATCCTGTTCACGCTTCCTCAACCTTGAATTATTTGGAGATCATTATTTGAGGAACTTAAAACTTTGGTTCGTTCATTCTTTACCGATGTTGAGGAAGCATCAGCTGCTCTCTCAAAAAGGTAAGAGCAATCAAGGGTGCTGTCATCAGCAAAGCAATGAATTTTATTGGAGGTAATGGATAGAAGATCATTGATAAATATTAGAAATAAGGTTGGTGATAGGACCAAGCCTTGAGGGACACTAGCATTGATTTTAAATTTTTTGGAAGTAAAACCATCCAATACAACTTGTATTGAACGGTATGAAAGGAAAGATTCTATCCATGAATTGAAGATTTTTCCTAGACCAAATGCTTCTAGCTTTTTTAGAAGTGCGGCATGCCAAACGCGATCAAAGATTTTGGATATATCTAGAGCGATTTTGTTCGTCTCGCCATATTTTTCCAAGCAACGACCCCATTTTCCAGTTAAAAATGTCAACAGGTCACCTGTTGATCTATTTGACCTAAAACCATATTGTTGGTCACTTATGAGGTCATTACTCTCCAGATATCTTTTTAAATGGAAATTAATTATTAAATCCATTACCTTTGATAGTACTGATGTTAGAGCAATTGGTCTATAATTTTCAGGATTAATCTGGGCACCCTTTTTTGAGATTGGCTGGACTAACGCAACTTTCCATATAGAAGGGTAAGTTCCTGAAAAAAAGGATATGTGAAAAAGTTTGCTTAGTGGACCAGCTTGGGTGTTTCCGCATTTTTGGAAGACAATTGGTGGAATATCGTCAGGACCAGCAGATTTGTGAACATTCAGACACTTAAGAACTTTAGCAACAACTCGTGGGCGAAAATAAATTTTTTTAAGTTTTGAATTGTTGGTACATAGATCGGAGGAGAGGCTGTTGTTGCCGGCAGTGTTGAATTGGCTGCGAAGATTTGAGCCATCAAATCTGCCTTTTGTTCAGGGTCAGCAATGACAGCATTATTATAAGTCAGTGGGGGATTTATAGAAGAAGTGAAGTTGTTTTTTACTTATTTGGCAAATGACCAGAAACTTTTGCTGCCTTTTTGGAAGCGAATAACTTTTTGCCTTAGTAAAAAATCATGTTTAAATTTTTGTTGCCTTAAAATTCTTTTGCATCGCTTACTAACTTCTGTAAATGAGATCCGTTTGCTTTCGGTTGGTTGCCTCTTGAACTCAAAGAAAGCTTTTTTTTTTTTAATAGCTTGCCTGCATTTTTTGTTTAACCAATTCTGGTTGCGGTGTTAAGCACTTTTAATCTTACATAGTATGAAAAGAAAGGAGGATAGCGCTAATTAATGCGTTGGCAGCTACATCAACATTTCTATTGTTGAAAAAAAGAAACAAATTAAAGTTTTTGAAAAAGGAGTTCAAACCATCCCAGTTGGCTTCATTGAGGAGCCAAATTTTATGATTGGGAGGAACTTTTTGGTTAATTAAATTTTGGATTTGAAATTGAGAACTAATAATGCAGTGGTCAGAGCTGTCTAATGGGCTAATGACAGAAATGTTGTATTTTTCCGGATGAGAAGTTAGAAATAGATCCAGAGTACAAGCACTAGGCTTGAACAGTCTGGTATGCGAGTAGGTTCTTTCACCAATTGTGTAAGTTGATGAAGAGCGCTGAGAAGTTCTACATATTTGCCTTCTACCGATGTATGAGGAGAGTATAGAAGCCAATTTTTATTGTGAATATTGAAATCGCCTGCTACAACGATTTCAGTTTCGGGATTGTCCTGAAGGATGCTAATTATAGAATCCGATAAAATATCAAATTCTACAATTGTGTTCTCCTTCGAAATATTTGGACTTCTGTACAAAAAACAAAAATGCGTTGAATGACCACTAAAAATAAATTTTGTCCAAACATAGTTAAACTCTGGATTTGTGCCTATGTTATATTTATCCAGAATTTGGTAGGCAGTATCGTTACGAATATAAAGAGCAATACCTCTATGGGGACTAAAAAACGTTTGAAGTTTACAACCAGGAATACTGAACTTAACCGCATGCTGGTTTGAAAAAACCTGAGTTTCGTTTAGTGCTGATTTGACTCAGTATAAATCAGATTTAGTTTTCAAGAAGAATTTTAACTATACGAAATAATGAGTGGAATTTTTTTTTTATTTTTTTTAATTCAGTCAAAACTATCAATCTAATTGGAATTGCTTACAGTGACGCAGCCCCTCCAGTTATCCCACACTGAAGTATATACACCTCTCAGCATAAGATAGTGTCCGACAGCAGAATCACTGCAGCAAAAAAATAACGCCTATTTACTTGGCTTTGTACATAAAGTTGAAATAAAGCAAGATTATCGAAAAGTGAAAGAAAAAAATATTAATTGTAAAATTTTAAAAAATATATTTTGAAATCAAAAATTCAAAAAGTAATTACTATTGTTTTGAACTGAATAAATTCCCTGGTAATTCTAAAAAAGAATGGGAGGTGATAAAAAATATTTTGAATGAAAACATTTCAGATTTAATTATAAACTAAATTGGAGTACATAATGTAAAAATTTGTGACAAAGCTAAAATTACAAATGAATTAAATGCTTATTTTGCTGAATCTGCTAAAAATTTCATTGAAAAAACTTCAACTAATTGTTTTTGCTCATTAAATTTAAATAATATTTCTTTTGACTTTATGGAAATTAGTCCTACAGAAGTTAAGTCAATTATTTTATCTTAATAAATAATAAAACTTCGTGTACGGCTAACTCAATAATAGTCTTTTATTAAACTGCTTTTTACATAATAGACGTGTTGAGTTACATTTTCAATCTATCAATTTATAGTGGTATTTTCCCAGATTCATTTAAAAATTTGAAAAGTAGAAAAATTTCTGCTATTATGTACTTCCTTATTTGGAATGCCTATGATGTTCAACTTATTTTAAAAAAACCTATTGTCATTCCACCTCAATTTAACTTTTCGAATAACTTCAAATTCCAAAATGTTCAATTGACATACATATTAAAAGAATAAATGAAAACGAAAATGTTCAAAATTTTAAAAATCGAATTTCAAAATTTTACTTCGACTGTGAATATAAAGATGAATATGATAAAATTTTAAATTACTTATGCTGTTCTACAAATCCGTTTTGTGCTTGCATAAACTAATATTATTTTTGTAAATCTCCACACTTTTACTTTTACTTTTACATTTATTTTAGCATACAAATTAGTTGTTACTTAAGAATCAAACTATACACGACTAGCGTGAATTTCGATACTGTATAGTTCTTACGTTCTTAGTGTAAAGTTAATTAAAGAAAATTGTATTTGGTTGAATAAAATAAACAAGTAATGATAAAAAACCAAGGGTTTTTAAAAAAGCACATTTTCAAAATAATATACTGTTTCATACTAAGTATTTTATCGGAATATAATGTTGAAGCTTCAATATTAACGTTTAAGGAAATATATACGTTGGTGACTAAGTTACTGCTTACTTATAAAAAAAGTAAATATTTTATTTAAAAGTTCTAATAGCCTTTCAATGGGGAAGGTTGCCAAATTTCTCAAGGACCTAACTTCATCTAACCCCCCCCCTCTCTCTCCATTTTTGTAGTTTCTAGGAAATAAACCAAAATTTGGAATTTTACTTAGAATTTTATTATCTAAGAAAAAATGGGTAAAACTGAGAGACACTTTCTTCAATTTAAGGAACCGTTTTTAAATTTAAGAAAAACCTTTAACATATGTTAAAATATAATGTTGGACCTTCAAATTTTGTATATTAATAAAAAAAAATTGGACAGGTATTCAAGTTACAGGTGCTTAAAAATAGCAAAATTTCAATTTTCGAGCCCTTATAGTTTCTAAACAGGGGGCTTGACAAAAAAATTTTGTCAACCGACTCCTACTAACTTTTAAGGATCTAACTTCTCCCAAAATTTCAAGACCCTATCTAAAACCGTTTAAGAGATATGAGGAACCAAAAATTTTGCAAAATTGGGTTTTATATAATGCTAAATTTTAGTACCGTATAGCAACCATATATATTTAATCGAACAATTTTTGTTAAGTCTATAAAAGCAGCTCTCTTATACCGTTTTTCAATTGAAAGTAAACCCAACAGAACTCATGTTATATCATTTTAAATATAGGGCTTTTTTGGAATTTGCCGGGGCTGTAGCTTCGTAACCCTTCAAAATTAAGAAAAACTTTTGACACATGTTGAAATATAATTATAGAGCTTTAAATTTTGTATATCACTAAAAAAAAATTTGGACAGGCATTCAAGTTACAGGTGTTTAAAAATAGCAAAATTTCAATTTTCGAGCCCTTATAGCTCCTAATTAGGGGGCTTGACAAAAAAATTTTGTTAACCGACTCCTACTAATTTCTGATTATCTAACTTCTCCCAAAATTTCAAAACCCTAGCTTGAACCGTTCAGAAGATATGTGTGGTCAAAAATTTTGCAAAAATGGAGTTTTGTGTAATGTTAAATTTTAGTACCGTCTGGTAACCCTAAACATTTGTTTGTAAAAAATTTTTAAAGATTATAAAACCAGCTATCGTTTGCCGTTTTCAGACTGAAAATATATTTAACAAAACTCTTGTTATAACCATTTAAATATAGGGCTTTTTCCAACTTCGGGGGGCTGTAGCCCGTAACAGGTGGGGCTACAGAAAAAAATTCTTCTACGAAATTATTTTTTTTGCAAAAACTACCCATGGTTAAAATTTCTTTACTCTATTTCAAACGGTGTAATAGTTTTTGTAAACATACGGACGGACGGACGGACGGACAGAGTGAAGCTATATAGGCACATTTTTACAAAATTTTTTGAAAATGTGCTAAAAGCCGAAAAAAAAAAATAAAACAAATTGGTTTTCTGTATTTTTTAAATTCTGCAATTTTCTTATTTATGTACAAATTTTTATCTTTATTAATTTTGCTTTTATATGTATTTCTCAGTGTTTTTGTATTTATTCCACTCACTTATATTATTGGTCCATTTCGCAAGTTCATATTGATAAATTCTTTTAAGTTATAGCATTGATTAAGAATTATATATAGATAAACATTTTCATGTTAAAAATTTGTATGAAACTTTTTTCGCATATTTTTTAAAATTCTCCCAAAATCGTTGGCACGATTTAAATGTATTGTAACTATTTCTTTTTTATAGTATACCATGATTCAAGAATATGAATACTATGACACTAAAGAAAAGAAAAAAATCGAATAAGAAAAAAAACGAGGAAGTGTGTAGTAGAGTAGATTGTGTCAATTCTGGGATACCCGTATGACCGTAATATAAACATCATAATATCATCCGATTAATTACTTTTGGCAAAATGTCAAACACACAACTTTATTAGGTGTAGTGTAATGCTCATATAAAAGAAGGAGTTGTATGGCACTTACTCGAACCCTCTGCAGTAGACCAACCAAATTTTCCAGTAACTTTGGCCATTACACTTAACTACTTTTGGCAAAATTTCAGATACCCAGCTTTAATAAGTACAGAGTAATGCTCATATAAAACAAGAAGTTATATGGCAGCTACCCGAGCCCGTTGTGCAAACTGGCTGAATTTCAATGGCGATGACGGTTTTTTTTTTAAAAATCCGATTTGTTGAAAGTTCCAGAATCCTAGCTCCTTTAATTTTTGAGTTATCGTAATTACGGATGGGCCAACGCACGGACATACATAGCTAAATCGATTTATTTTTCAATTCTGATCCGATCCATACACTGAGTCTATATCTACCCCCCTACTTCTCTGCATCATAAACGTAATAGCAAATTTAGTATACCCTTTTGACAAATAGTCATACTAGTATAAACAATGATTTTTAGCACATTTTCAAAAAAAATTTTGTAAAAATGTGCCTATATAGCTTCACTCTGTCCGTCCGTCCGTCCGCATGTTTACAAAAACTTTTACACCGTTTGAAATAGAGTAAAGAAATTTTAACCATGGGTAGTTTTTGTAAAAAAAATAATTTCGTAGAAGAATTTTTTTCTGTAGCCCCACCTGTTACGAGGCTACAGCCCCCCAAAGTTGGAAAAAGTCCTATATTTAAATTGTTATAACAAGAGTACTGTTACATATATTTTCAATCTGAAAACGGCAAATGATAGCTGGATAGATGTATAGATGTATGTATGTATTCAAATTTCTATTTATAAATTCTTTAATTTTTAGAGGTTTTTTGTTGAATTGAAATCAATTGTAATTTTGAAAATTTATATAATTTAGAAATTTTCAGTTAAAACAAAATTACAGTTTTTTACTATAACTGTGAAATTTTCAAAAACACCCTGTTATATTATTATACCATTAGAAAGGTCTCTTAAAACTCTTTCCAACGATATATAATAAGTATGGCATATGTTGACAAAAAGCCCCACCAGAGAACATAAATGCAAAAATGACACAACAATTTTATTAAAAAATACATTTTCATACTTTATTTGTCATAAATTTATTTTGCCTTTTTGTTTTCCATTTGAAATATTTATTTTAAAATTTAAGAATGTACTTTATAGTTAGATACAATATTGAGTTGGGTTTTGGTAATTTTTTTTGAGGGATTTTGGAGGTGATAACCTCATAGTTTTAAATTTTTTTTTATTTAAATATGTATGTTAAAATATAATTAGAAACGAGGAAGATTATAGTTGCCCTTGTCAACTTTTAGATACCCGTGCTTACCCACTAACCGTTATTTATTTTCCACATGCTATTATAAATATTACAAAAAAAATATAAGAAAGTAAAATAGTTAAAAAAAAATTTAGCTTATTATCCCATAATTTTTGCTTAAAAAAAATTAAATAAAAAAAAAAAATATTAAATTTTTAATTCATTATACCATAATTTTTGCTTAAAAACAAAAAAAAAAACCATAAAAAAAAATAACCATAAAAAAAAAATAGCCCACCCCAAAAGTTGGTCCGAGCGATGTCCAACTTTGCCAACTAACTTGCCCTATTACTTTACTGCCCAGTTTTAATTTTAACCTCGTAGCTTCATTAGATTCACAGTTATCGAATTGACAACTTTGTATGGCAGCTGCCCGAAAATGGGATCGCAACATTTTGAAACTCCATATTAGTGCTCGATTCATTATATAACTAACAGTGTGTAATTTTCATCCTCGTAGTATACTCAGTTTCCAAGAAATTCATATTGGTGCAAAGAAGTTGTATGGCAGCCCCCCGCAAATGAAGCCGTAAAATTTTGAAACTTCATATAAGTGGTTGATTCATTATAAAACTAACCGTGTGTAATTTTCGTCTTTCTAGTATAATTACTTTTGAAGAAATTTATATTGGTTTAAATAAGTTGTGTGACAGCTCCCCGAAACCTTGGTCTGGTCTTAACCAAAAAGAATAGGGAACCTTAAAAATGTCCAAAAAATGTTTTGTGTGAATTTCAAAACTCTAGCTCTAATTTTTCAATTCTATCTCTTTTAATTAATTTTTAATTCACGAATATATTAAACCTAAGTAAAGTAAGCATCATATAATCATTGATAAAATGATTCATTCAAAATATTACACATATACATATTATATGAATATACATATATAAATTATTTATGAAGCCATTTACTAAAAAAAAATCTTTGTCTTCTTTTTTGCTTATCTTAAATAAACTACGCATCATTTAAATCATATGAAATTCTAACTCGAAATCGTTATCTACTTTTTGTAACAAAAACAAAAAACAAAAAAAACAAAAAAACAAAATTCATATAATTTCATGTTACAAGGTGCATAGCTATATTTCAAATTTTTGTATGAAAATATTGGAGTTAAAAAAGTTAGCTGTTCGAGAGCTACCCGAAGTTTTGGTCCGATCTTAACCAAAAAAAATAGGGAACCTAGAAATTGATTGAAAAATATTTTGTGAAAATTTCAAAACTGTAGCTCTTTTAGTTTTTGAGTTATCGTGCTGACACACAGACGGACGGACGGACGGACGGACAGACACACATAGCTAGATCGACTAATTTTTCGATTCTGAGCCGATACGTACCCTTGACACTATATCTAGCTCGTCTAGATCGATGCGTTACAAACGGAGGAGCAAATCTAATATACCCGATGTCATATATATATGCACGGGTATAAAGACCTTAGAGTTAGCTACAAAATCAGAATTATTCGCTTTTTCTAGAATATTTAAAAACATATATATACACAAGAACCTGAAAAAGGGATTTTAGAGTTGAATTCTAAATCAGGATTACCGCTTTTTCCAAAATATTTATATGTGTGTTTGTATATACAATGTTAGAAGAGATTTTTAAGTTTGATTCTTAACCAGGAGATCCGCTTTTTCCAGAATATTTATAATATATGTGTATATGAATATCCAATATTAGAAGAGATTTTAGAGTTGGATTCTAAATCAGGATTGCTGATTTTTCCAGAATATTTAAAAATATATATGAATATGTCAGATTCTGAATTAGAAAAGATTTTAGAGTTGGATTCAACTATTAGAGCTGGACTAATATATTCATTATTTATTTATTTGTTTCATTATTTTTAATTCTTTGATGCATCTTAATAATTCACATTTTATTATATATAAATATACAAATGAACGTAATTAGGTATATATTTTAATTATATACTGAATAACGCTTACACATTTATGTGCATAATCTGTAATTATATTTTAGTAGTTTTTTTTTCAGACACTACGTATTACGACATTCCGCTAAAATTTAAATACAAGTACATACTTTTAATCTTTAATTAAAATAATGAAATAAAAATATAATCCTTATCTGCTATCACAAATTTTAAACTAACTATAAAATCTGGAAAAAGCGGCAATCTATAATAAATATTCCAGAAAAAGCGGCAATCCTGAATTTATTTAACTCTAAAATCCTTCTAATTCAGATTCTTATAATCTGATAAAGCGCATAATTCAGATTTTGTAGCCTAAGGGCCTTTCTAATTATATTTTTACATACATATTTAAATAAAAAAAATTTAAAACTTTGAGGTTGTCACCTCCAAAATATTGTATCCAAACCTAAAATGCATTCTTACATTTTTAAATTTGCCAAAAAGGCAAAAATAAATTTATGACAAATAAAGTATGAAAATGTATTTTTTAATAAAATTGATGTGTCATTTTTGCATTTATGTTCTCTGGTGGGGCTATTTGTCAACATATGCCATACTTATTATATTACCGTTGGAAAGAGTTTAAGAAACCTTTCTAATGGTATAATAATAATACAGGGTGTTTTTCAAAATTTCACAGTTATAGTAGTTTTTTGAAAGTTTGATTTTTTTTTTTTTTTTTTTTAAATTTTCACTTAAATTGCAATATCTTAAAAATGGTAGCACCGATTCAGATGAAACCAAATTTATATGAAAGGCAATATCATGCTCTACAATATTATATGATGTTGGTTCTAGTTTATGGTCTTACATGGAAAATATAGCATTTTAATTAAAATGCTACAAAATCTTAGGACATTTTTGTAATGCATTTTTCGACC